>CAHIKZ030000428.1:700000-812500 GCA_903632075.3 Acanthosepion pharaonis
AAGGTACGGATCCATTTTTTTACCTACATTGATGCCATGTGTACACCTTTGGAGACCTGCTGCGGATGGTGGGTACGGACCGACTCGAGAGCTTAAAAAACTGACTTGGATTTTCCAGGGGCCGCCAGCGCACCGGACGCCGCCCGAGCCACGGCGCTCTACAGGTATATTTTTTTCCGTATCTCCGGACGAGCCGATTCCACGGACACGGTCCTTTACGAAGAAGAGAACTCTTCCCGGGGCTCTCGGCGACGTCTCCGGGCTCGCTTGCGTCACCGCGGTTTCGCCGGAGAAGCGACGAGACGCCACCGACATCGCTGCCAGCAGCGCCGCCACCCCGGGGCACTCTCCGAGTCCGGGTTCGGGAATATTAACCGATTATTTCGACGGAAGGCCGGCCGTTCGTCATTCGCGGCGTTTTGTTTGAGGACAACAAAAGAGACTTACGGATCCGGCGCCTTTCGGGAAGACTTTCGCCTGCGTCTTAGGACCGACTGACCCGTGCTCGACCGCCGTTGGACGGAACCCTTCTCTCCTTCGGTCTTCGAAGGTCTCGTTCGAATATTTGCTACTACCACCGAGATCTGCACCCGCGGTCGGCTCCACCGGGCTCAAAGGCTTCCGTGCTCACCGCGGCGCCCTCCTACTCGTCGCGGCATCGGTCAGGCGCGCGCATCGTTTTCGTCAGCGCAAGCGCTCCTCGAAAACGGTCCGGCATCGGTCCGTCGCTCCAGCGCCATCCATTTTCGGGGCCGGTCGATTCGGCAGGTGAGTTGTTATGGGCGAAAGCAAAACCCGGGCAACAACCAAATCGAGTTTGGGCCACGTTCGGCAGCACCGGACTGAGTCCCCCCGCGATCGCGGTGAGCGGTCCCACCCCGTTTACCCCTGGGCGGTTTCACGTTCTCTTGAACTCTCTCTCCAAAGTTCTTTTCAACTTTCCCTCACGGTACTTGTCGACTATCGGACTCGTCCCGGTATTTAGCCTTGGAGACCCAATTTGGGCTGCGTTCCCAAAAAATTTTCGGATCCGAAGGCCGACGCTCGCCGTGAATGGGCCTGGCACCCGCCGCGGGCGGCCCTGATCGAGGGAACTCGAACTACGCGAGACAAAAAAGCGGCTGCCTCCGACCCATGCGCCACATGTCTTTTACTTGCGACGGGATTCGGCGTTGGGCTTCTTTTTCACTCGCCGTTACTAAGGGAATCCCGGTTGGTTTTTTCCTCCGCTTATCGATATGCTGCTTAAGTTCAGCGGGTCGTCTCGTCGAGCCGAGGGCGGCGGTGTTTGAGTAAGACAGCAAAACGCGACCACGCACAGTGACGGCAGAATACGGCGGCGGCGGCACAGACTGGCTTCGAGACGCCCAAGGTTTGTATTTCGACCTCCGAGAGCGAAACGATGGTGCTACCACTGTTGCTGTTTGCGCGTGGCCGTAGTCAACGTTTTGCAATCTAGACTGCTCGCGGTCGTAAAAGCGACCGCGGTCTTCAAGCGGGGAGACGAGGAACCCTTGAAGCAGCAGGCTCCTCCTGCGACGTCCGGTTTCCTCCGCGTAAAAACGGGCAATTCTTTCATGAAGAAAGAACGACGCGGTGGACGGTGAGATGCCTCTCGACTATCAAGTGAGAAGACATGCTATTTTCCGCCTCTCGACCGGAAGACAAGGGATCTCGAGGCCGCAATGTGCGTTCGAGGTGTCGATGTTCACTGAGTCCTGCAATTCGCATCAGTTCTCGCGGCTGGCGCGCTCTCTTCATCGACGGACGAGCCGAGTGATCCCCCGTCCAGGGTTTTGTTTTGGTTAAGTTTTTTTTTTTCGTGACAGGTTTAAAAAAATGTGTGCGAGGGAAGCAAGGAGGCCGAGTTGATACGCGCGCGACCGAGACGGTAGCAGTCCACAGCAGACTGGCACCCCGGCAACCACCACAAATTTGTCGGGGACATAGACGGCGGCCAGGACCGTACACGTGACCACTCTCTCTAATCCTGCTGTTCTTTTTCTTTTCTTAAATATTGGAAATAATAGCAAATAGCGTAAATTAATAGTATCCTAGTAATGACATCAAAATCCCTTTTTTCTTTCTGGGAAACAACTTTTTTAGACAAAGCGTGCTGCCATCAATTTGGTGACAGAGATCAGCCTAACAGAGAAAGATTTGAATTATCTATTTAAGGGAAGCACATTTCTCGTTGGGATTTCTACGAATCTATATCTGCTAGATTTTGTATGAGAAAACCATTTCTTATCTCATGTTATTTCTTATTACTATAATCGTTATTTTTACTAGGTACACCTGATTGAGCTGATATATATTGATATGTCCCAGAAAGGGATATATTTGTTCGCAGTAGCAAAGTGGTTTTGGACTACTGTAACCGAGTAGGACAATCTAGCAGGTAACCGTAATGGACTGGTCCACGTCGTAGTGGTAGGCAATAGGCGAAAATAATAGGCGTAGGCAATAGGCGTCGTCCCTGTACTTCTACATCAGTCTGCATTTATGGCTGACACCAGCCAGTCATATTACTGTGAGGAGGAACCCAGTTGTATGTATATTCATTACATCATATATATATATATATATATATATATATATATATCTGAAGATCGCTCGATACATGAAACTGAGTCATTATGCACACTCGATTCCTATGTCCACACGTAAAATATATATGTTAGAAAAATATAAACATTAAAACCGTGTTGCGCTTATAGCCCATGTTGTGAATTTGTGCTTCTCTTGAAAATCATTTTAAAAATCCTGGCTGATACCCATAGGTTTCAAGGGTGGCTAGGAAGAATTGCTTAGTGAATCGAATCGGTCGATATATTTAGTTACATTTTTCTGTTTGCCATTTAGAAAAAATCTCTAGAGAATCTGTAGAATGGATCAGCCGAAACGTTCTGGTAACAGCATATTAGTAAAAAATTATTTTGTTTTTTTATGGAAATAGTATACAATCTTGTGATATTACGTGATTCTTGCACGTGTTTGTATATGCGTATTCGCATTTCATTTTAAACTTCGGATGGTCACTGACACCACTCAAGATTCTTGTCGCACCAAATCACGATTGCCAAATCAGATTACGAGGAACGAATTGGACAGCATTTAAAAGCCCAGCGCTGCTAAATTTGGAATTGACTTTCATCGAATTTGTTGCCTGTCTTATCTTAAAAGTAGTTCCAAATGTTACTAATAGCGAATTGCAAAATTTAGTAGAGCGAGACTTTCAAAAGTAGCTCAATCTTGCAAACGTGCACCACATGATGAAGGAAGCGACTGTAAGTAGCTTGTGTTATTGTTATATATGTTATTCTTTGAGATGATATTTTATAATGCAATTCAGTGTTTTCAGGAGAAAATTATCATTCAAAAACATATTCTAGTAAACCCTTTCGGAATATACCTATATCTGAATGAGAAATAGTGTGTGTTTCAGCTTAAAATATCTATACTTATTAAAATTATTGATAATATATTTTATGGACGTTGTTAAGTTTTATCGTGGTAACAAAATGCAATATAAACGTTAATTTATTAATAAATTCAACAGATATAGGCCCTTGAAACCTTTATTTAAAACCATAAAATACAACTGAATAAATAATTATTTTATTTGTTAATATAAGTCGTTTCGAATTATTTAAATTTCATCAGTCATTCTATAGTTTCGACCTTGACATTACAGACAACAGTTTTTATTCCTTTAAATACAGTTTTCCATTTTCATATACATATCTCTTAATGATGGACCACACATTTTCTTTTGCCTGGCGAGATTCCTGGGGGCTATTAATTTGGTAAGTTTGAAGGCAAACTATCGACAGGTTCATAGAATGTGAATAGGAAGGATTATTTTTTATCTTTGAATATAAACTTTAGCGTAAAGAATGTTTGTTGTGGGATGTGACGTTCAAAACCACGTTGTCCAATAACTTAGAAGAATTCTCTACATTTATCTTGATATCATCATCAACTTTGAAGGGACTTTTCATTTTACTGCCTACAAAACTAGCCCCAAACATTCGTCCACCTGCCCCTATTGTCTTAAGAGTTATAATTCCTGTCTGTTGACTATGCCCATGACGGTACCGATATCCTACCAATCTTTATTGGTATTATTTGTGATACATATATATATTTTATATATTTGTGATATATATATATATATGTATATATATATGTATATATATATATATGTATATATATGTGTGTATACATATATATGTATGAAAATTTCTCCGATTTAATCGGTAGAAGACAATATTTATGAATAAAAATGACAATAGGAAAACTGGTAATTGCTGACGCGTTTCGTCCAATGTGGACTTTATCAAAGCAAAATACGAGAATGAAATTAAATGAACAAAGTAACTAATAAAAACAAAAACAGAATGTACCTAGCAACTGGAATGTGAGAAACGCTATTTTCATATTTTTTAACTGAAAAATAACGTCAGAGATTGTCACGTGTGGAGAATATTGTCATGATATCTGTGTTGATGTATTCAGCCATTTTCTTTCGATTTTATGAATCTGTTGTGCATATTTGTTTGTAGGAGTATTAATTTTTTTAAGAAAAGGTGAAATAGGGAAAAAAGCCTGGGCGTAAATTAATATTTGGATAATTTTCTATGGCGGCACTCCCAAATTTTCCTTCTGAGTGAGTTATTTTCTTTTTTATGAGTGTAGCATTTTTAAAATCAAAATTATGGTTGTATTTATTTCTATGTATGACTATTGCATTAGCTAAGTTGTTTTTTTGTGAGGTCTCTTTTGTGCTCATAAATGCGTTTTTTCAAACTTCTACTTGTTTCTCCAATATATTGGGAGGAGCAGTTTTGGCAATTTATTTTATAAATGCCTGCTTCAGAAATATTAGTGCTATTATTGTTTGAAGATCTTAGTATATCTATAATGGTTTTGGAAGTGTTTGTGACTATTTCAAGATTATTTAGATGGGATAGGTTATTCTGGATCGTGGACGTGGCAGAATTGGTCGGTAGTATTATGTATCTGTTTTCATGTGATTTACTGTTGCGGATTGTGTTATTAGTTTTGTTTCGTTTGTATATTTTGTATGCCTTTCTTCTTGCATTGTGGATGAAATGATATGGGTATTGTAGGTTTTTGAATGTTTTCTATGTAGGTTTCTTCTTTAAATAAGTATTGAGGACTACAGATTCTTAATGCTCTTAGATAGAAACCTATAATAATTCCAGATTTAATTTTTGAAGGGTGGTTTGAGTAGAAGCTGAGGAGATCATTTTTGTTTGTAGCCTTTCTGTAAACGTCAAAATTGAGTTCGTTGTTATTTCTAATTAACAAAATGTCCAGGAACGGAAGAGTGTAGTTGGTTTCAGTTTCGAGAGTGAAGTTTATTGTAGGTTCAATGTTGTTAAGTTTGGAGAGAAGATCCGTTAAATTGGTGTTTTTGGAATTATTAATAACGAGTCGTCTATGTATCTGAAATATGAAGAGTTTGTAGGGAGAATATTTTTGAATGAGTCACTTTCTAGAAATTCTAAAAATAGACATGAAAGAACGCCGCTGAGAGGAGATCCCATTGGCAAACCAAATTTCTGTCTGTAATGTTGGTTTTTAAAAGTAAAAAGCATAGCTTGGTAATTAGTTGGCACAGTTTTATAATTTTGTGTGTAGATATAGGTAATTGGATTTTTGCATTTGTTAGGTGTTTTTTAAGTAAATTTAAGCATTTATCTATGGGGACGTTTGTATAAAGAGATTGTATATCTAAACTAGTCATATATTTGTTTTCAATGTCTATGTCTTAAACAAGCTAAAAAACATAGACATTGAAAACAAATATATGACTATATATATATATGACACTCTTCCGTTTCTGGTCATTTTGTTAATTAGAAATAACAACGAACTCAATTTTGACATTTACAGAAAGGCTACAAACAAAAATGATCTCATCAGCTTCTACTCAAACCACCCTTCAAAAATTAAATCTGGAATTATTATAGGTTTCTATCTAAGAGCATTAAGAGTCTGTAGTCCTCAATACTTATTTAAAGAAGAAACCTACATAGAAAACACATTCAAAAACCTACAATACCCATATCATTTCATCCACAATGCAAGAAGAAAGGCATACAAAATATACAAACGAAACAAAACTAATAACACAATCCGCAACAGTAAATCACATGAAAACAGATACGTAATACTACCGACCAATTCTGCCACGTCCACGATCCAGAATAACCTATCCCATCTAAATAATCTTGAAATAGTCACAAACACTTCCAAAACCATTATAGATATACTAAGATCTTCAAACAATAATAGCACTAATATTTCTGAAGCAGGCATTTATAAAATAAATTGCCAAAACTGCTTCTCCCAATATATTGGAGAAACAAGTAGAAGTTTGAAAAACGCATTTATGAGCACAAAAGACCTCACAAAAAATAACTTAGCTAATGCAATAGTCATACATAGAAATTAATACAACCATAATTTTGATTTTAAAAATGCTACACTCATATAAAAAAGAAAATAACTCACTCAGAAGGAAAATTCTGGGAGTGCCGCCATAGAAAATTATCCAAATATTAATTTACGCCCAGGCTTTTTCCCTATTTCACCTTTCTTAACAAATTTAATACTCCTACAAACAAATATGCACAACAGATTCATAAAATCGAAAGAAAATGGCTGAATACATCAACACAGATATAATGACAATATTCTCCACACGTGACAATCTCTGACGTTATTTTTCAGTTAAAAAATATGAAAATAGCGTTTCTCTACATTCCAGTTGTTAGGTACATTCTGTTTTTGTTTTTTATTAGTTACTTTGTTCATTTAATTTCATTTTCGTATTTTTTGCTTTGATAAAGTCCACATTGGACGAAACGTCAGCAATTACCAGATTTTCCTATTGTCATTTTTATTCATAAATATATATATATATATATATATATATATATATATATATATATATATATATATATGTATATATATTCATACATGTTTCATTAAATAATATAGACAAGTGTTGTCTATTTCTTTTATGTAAATTCTTTCCATAACGTCTGATAAGCTTAATAGCATTATCATTAAACGAAGAAAGAAAATCACAATATTGATACATATTTTTTAATCCAATCTAAGCTTTCGGCTTACATAAGCCATTATCAAAGATGACAATTATTGTACAATATATTAAGCAATACACGGACAAGAATGTGATGATAGTTTGTTTCTGTTTACATGGATGATTTCCAAGCAACAATAAACACGTGAATATAAGACGCTGGAAGCGAAAATCGCACTGCAGCTCATAACGTGACCACGCGAGAGTGAATTCGAGAAGTATTACGTATGGGAAGCCGTTGGTATAAACCAATGGCTTCTGTTACCAATTATAAACATTTAACGGTATTCGTGGAGATTTCATAGTTTATTTTGTTTAGGTTAGGTTTCAATTGTTTTATGTATATAGCTTCAAGAATTTTTAGTTTTTGTTTATTGTTTTCATGTTTAAGTATAGTTGTGTTTTCAACAAGGATTTTCCGGAATTGCGTACGCAACCAGGCATGTTGTTTTAAATGCCTAAAAATGTTAGCGTTATCATTCAAATGTAGAGTCAAGCGACGTGAAAGCGAGTTTGTGGTGTGACCAACATAAATATTATTTAATTCGTTGGAGATACAATCTCCAAAAGGGCACTTGAATTTGTAAACTCTGTTGTTTTTTTGTAAATCGCTAACAGGGGGAGAAGAATCATTGCAAAGAATTAAGTTGGATATTCTAGATTTGGTGTAGTATATGATTAATTTAATTTTTTTGCTAGGATCTTTCACGACGCTTGACACTACATTGTCCTCATCTTTGTCGCCATATTTATTACAACGTTTCGGCCGTTGTACGCTCCGGCCTTCTCCATAATAATGTAAATAATGTACATAACACCTCATCTTAGAAATATAGACAGTTATTTCAGTGTATTAACCAAAAGGGACTTTAAACACTTTTGTTTTCATCTTTTGTTTTTAGGCTCACCGTACAATTACGTACGTCAGCATTGCTTTCAACCTTCTCAGCGTGTTGCTACTTGTGCCAGCGAGTTTGATCTTTCTCTCTTACAGGTGAGTATATTGCTTTACCGATTCGTTTGAATATGTAGAATTCTTTTTATTGGCTTTCACCAAAAGCTTAAAGCAAATGGCTGTATAGATAACTTAATCTTGGTATAAATGGAAGACTCGAAAATATGATAAAAATAAGATAAATCGCTATATATATATATATATATATATATATATATATATATATATATATATATATATATATATTATAATTTTATCATATAGACAAAACCATTTTACTCACTACAAAGATGCAACTTCGTTTCCGTGCATTTCAACTGCACTTCGACGGGTGAGAATCGAAAATGGTTATGTACAATCCTGCTTGTAGGCAAGCCGAATGTGAAACGTCACTTCCTTTTTTGCATTTGTTTGAGAAAAAAATATATATATGTGACGGAGTGAAACAACAGTGCTTGTTGGTAGCAGTTTGGTGATGAATGGATTGGGTGTTTAATGTTGACTGGTCTGTGGAAATTTTCCTGCTGATAAACACCGGTCAAATATTTAGGCACATCATCTCACAAGCGTCTTAAGAGTGAGAGGTAGGGGAGGAAAGATGGAGATAGGGGATAGTATTACGTTTAAGTAGGTAAAAATTGTAGCAATAGTTCTAGTAGTAATTGGGAATGTTATTTTTGATTTACTATAAAAATTTTAGAGCTGACTTGTATGTATTTATGTTGGGGTTATCACTACTAATTCTGTAGTCAATGAGCGTGTTTTGTGGATTAAAATTTAGAAGTGGTGATTTCCTCTAAAAAAAAAATAAGGGATGCTAATATAACCTTTTATAATCAAATTTTGAAATATTCCTGGACCGTATAGCGTGTAGAATAAGTATGGGTGTAAAACGATTTATCTGAAAATATTACCAGTAATATATATATATATATATATATATATATATATATATAAAATATTTAAGAATCCTAATTTAATTAGTGGAGAGGTACATAAGAGGGAAGAGAATATATCGAAGGAAGTGATATATAATTTTAAAACGCTTATCGCTTTTAAAATGAGATTTTTTTTTTACCAAACATCAGAATATAGTTGCTACTCAATCCCCGATCATTCTAAGCTGAAATCAGTTATGCTTTCTAACTGTGAAACTTACACAATACTATTAAGTATCGAAGAAAAGAAAGAGAGAGAGAGAGAAAAAGAAGATATGACAGAGGAACGATATAAGGCAAGAAAACTAAGAAAAAGATCGAAAGAAAAAAGAGGGGAAAATACAACTCAATATATAGACAGACACCAACAAGATATAGAGTTTCCTTTCAGAAATCGGCATCCATTACAAAATTTAAAAAAAATACTTTTTATAACTTAACCCATTATCATGGTTAAGCTCTGTCAAATTACTTGCAAGAGCCTCTAAGGCCGGAATATCAGAATATCTATCTATATATCGAAGTGTGATTATCAAGCTATCTGATTGTCAAGGTGTAAATATTAACATATATATCTTTATATCGAAGTATGAATAAGAAGCTATCTATCTAGTTATCAAAGCCCGGATATCTATTATTGGCATTAAATAACCCAACGAGGTTGATATACCTTAAAACACAAACAAACATCAATACAGAGAAAGTTAATGGTTGGTGATGAAAAATGAGTTTGTAGATCAAGAGCAATTCAGTGATTAATTTTTGTAGATTTACTACCATCAAAATGTAAGAGAGCCTAGGTTCCTATACTATTTAACCTATAGCAGGAGTAAAGTGTGTTCATAACTTTTCCATTGTCATTAGTGTGAATTAAATGGTATAAATTAAGTTAGAATTTCAACTCGGTACGATGTCAACACAGATGACCTTTATGTTATACGCATAGATAATTTAAAACTGACAGAGAGAGAAAGAGACAGACAGACAAAGACAGAAATGCGAACGTGATTATTTATAACCGTTTCCAGTAGAAAATAAAGTAAGAGTCATCCTATTTTTGTAACCATCGAAGAGTTTTATTTAACTGAGAGATGAACGTACAAAAGTAAACATTTATTTGGATTCCCTACAGAGATGTTAAATCAAAGCGTAGAGGAAGCCATCAAAGAAAATACTAAATCTTCACTGCATTCCTTATAAGAAGTCGACAACAGTCACCGGATGTTACAGAGCGCTGACGTGTGTGTATTAGGAATAAGAAATATCGACTTATTTAGTGCTTTTAGCGAAACTCTTTGAGTCGGAACTGTGGAAAAGTCTGCGTCGAAGGGGTCAATATTGCATATTTCTGGACACAAAATTTAACAAATTTGGCAGAAAAATGTAAGTAAAGAACATTTTCAAAGCATACAAATGTCTGTCTATTACAACATCACGTACATATTTAATAATTATATACAGGATGTGCATGGAATTTATATAATATATATATATATATATATATATATATATATATATATTAGGTTGGTGCAAAAATAATGACGTAATAATGTCGTTTTTTTACGTATTTTTAACGTCAAAAACGACATTATTACGTCATTATTTTTGCACCAATCTAATATATATATATATATATATATATATATATATATATATATGGTGATCGCGGTACTGCAGCCGCATTAAAAGTGGTGTTTCTCAGGCAAGATAGCCTGACAAAGTCCAACCTTTTCCAGGCCTGAAAGAGAAATTCACAGTTAACTTCTTTTAGACCGGTTGCCACCTAATATATATATATATATATATATATATATATATATATATATATATAATTCTGATATTCCGAAAATAGTTCTCTCACAAGACGCTATTTGGAGCACTATCGAAGATTTCACGTATGCACCGGACGAAGACAAAACCTTTGCAACTTCCTTCCGAAGGTACGAAGATCTATATGAATTTGACTGCAGAAATTGGTCAGACCCAAGAAAAGTACGACTACTACTAAGAAAATTAGGCACATGCGAATATACCAAATTCGTAGATTATATGCTACCGATGAAAACAAATAAGTTAACTTTCAAAGAATCCATAACACTGTTAACAGAACTTTTCAGCCCTAATACCTCACTATTCCACAAAAGATGTAAATGTCTGAATCTAACAAAAAAGGAGAGCGAAGATTACATAACTTTCGCTTCCTACAATGGAAGTAATATATATATATATATATTGTGATATAAATATTGTGATGATTTCAAGTTATGGAAACTCAGCCCGGACAATTTCAAATGTTTAATATACGTCCAAGGCCTGGTTTCAACCAAAGACGCAGAATCCTTACTAAATTGGAGGGTGAACAAGATTTAACACTTCAAAAACTGGTCGAAGACTGTCAGAGATGCATAAGTGTAAAGAAAGACTCAAAAGATATAGAAGAAGCTGGCATCGCGCACATACGTAAAGTACGAAGACAAACCAACTTTCCCTCCTCACAAACAAACCAAACCAATTTTCCCTCCTCAAAAACAGGTCAAACAAATTTTTCTACTTCAAAATGTCAATATCAGAAAAAACTACCACCCAGTCTATGCTATCGCTGTGGGACTTGGCATTGGTATCAAGACTGTCCATACCGTTTTAAAACTTGTCTATGATGCAAAAAAGTAGGACATAAAAGTTCTCATTGTTGGACTAGAAGAGAAAGCAAAAGCAGAATAATAATCACGAGGACTGACCAAGCGGATGAGACTAACATAAGAAAATATGTGCAAGTAGAAATGCAAAACAGAAAAGTCAGACTACAGTTGGATTCCGGGTTGGACTTCACTATTATTAACGTACAAACATAGAGAAAACTGAACAAACTTACTATGTTAAGAACCGATAAAATTGCTAGATCGGTAACTGGGAGAAAAATAAAATTTGACGGTGAAGTGATTACAAATGTGACATTCAATGGAATGACCAAAAAATTGAAAATGTATGTGCTAAGAAATACAGAAAACTTATTCAGTACGGACTGGATGCAAAAATTCGAACTTTGGGATTTACCAATAAGTACGTACTGCCAAAATGTAAAAAGTTTATCGACCGAGGCAAATAAATTAAAAGAGAAACTAAAAGAGAATTTCCCCGAAGTATTTTCAGTAGGTGTCGGAAGATGTAAGAAAATGGCAGCAAATATAGAAATAAAAGAAAAAGTTCAAACTATCTTCAAGGAAAAAAGAAGTGTACCGTTTGCTTCAATAGAAAAAATAAATCAAGAATTGGCTAGACTCAAAAAAAACGGCATATTGTCAAAAGTAGAATACAGTCAATGGGCTGCACCCACGGTTTACGTAAAAAAAAAAAAATCAGGGGAGATTCGAGTATGCGCTGATTTCTCAACGGGTTTGAACGCAGCGATGAAAGACTATCACTAGCCTCTACCCAGTCCAGAAGAAGTATTCACAAAATTAAACGGCGGAAAATTTTTTTCAAAAATAGATTTAAGCGATGCGTACCTACAAATCCCAGTCGATGAGAAAAGTTCAAAATTACTGTGCATAAACACACACAAAGGATTATACAGATACCAAAGATTACCATTTGGGATTAAGGTCGCGCTGGCTATATTCCAACAGACAATGGATACTTTGCTCGCCGGACTAGAGTACACGATTGCATACCTGGATGACGTATTGATAAATAGCGAAAGTGTTGACCAACACAGGAATCACGTACGAGAGGTGTTCAGGAGAATACAAAGCTATGGGTTTAAGGTAAAAGAAAACAAGTGCGATTTTTTTATGAAGGAAATAAAATACCTGGGCCATATCATCGATCAAGAAGGAAGACGACCAGACCCTGAAAGAACAACGGCAATAAAAAAAAATCTGCTAAAAAAAGAAAAAGGTTGGGAGTGGACAGATAAAAAGCAAGAAAACGTTTGACAAAATAATTTAGACATTAATTTTGGATTTAGTTTTGGCACACTACGACCCAAAATTAGAAATAATAGTAGCAAGTGACGCGAGCGCCTATGGAGTCGGGGCGTGTATACTGCATAAAATGCCGGATGGGACAATAAAACCCATCGCGCATGCTTCAAGAACCCAACTAGCTGCAGAGAAAATTTACTCACAAATAGAGAAAGGAGCCCTGGGAATTATTTTCGCATTCACAAAATTTCATAGATATATCTATGATAGATTTTTTACTTTACAGACGGATCACAAATCGTTATTAACAATATTCGGTTCGAAGAAAGGTCTACCGGTTGCTAAGATGGGGTACTATTCTACTGAATTACAATTTCCGATTGGAGTATCTACCAACGAAAAAAATCGGGCATGCGGATGGTCTGTCAAGATTTATACCAACGAAAAAAGAGCCATTGGAAGAATCTGTAATCGTAGACTTACGACATGAAGAAGATATCAGGACAGTACTATGTTGTACAGTTCGAAACCTCCCCGTCACACTACAAGAGATAAAAAATGAAGCAATAAATGATGAATTCATAAAAGAAACAAAAGCAAAAATAGCAGAAAAAAAATAAGCAAATATCGGACAGCTTTTCTTTATGCGATAATGTGCTACTTTATAACGAAAAGGTAGTAATTCTCAAAACATTACAAAAGCGAATCCTAAAGGATTTCCACATGGTCATCCAGGAAAAAATAGAATAAAATCGCTAATGCGAAGCTATGTATATTGGCAACAAATGGACCAGGACATTACACAGATGGTGGAAAAAATGCAAGGGTTGTTCCTTAGCAGCCAAAGCACCACCAATCATCCATAAGCCATGGCCAGTGACAGATCATCCGTGGTCAAGAATACACGCAAATTATGCACGTCCAATAGATAGTTTTTACTATTTGATCATAGTGGATAGTTATAGTAAATGGCCGTTGCAAAAATCCTACTTCTGAAACTACCATAAATTGCCTCCACGAATTGTTTGCTCGGCTTGGAGTAGTGGATTGTCTAGTCACAGATAATGGAACGCAATTCACATCAGCGGACTTCCAAGAGTTTTGCGAAATTTTTCAAATCAAACATATCAAATCCCCGCCGTATCACCCAAGATCAAATGGGCAAGCGGAGAGATTTGTTGAAACACCCAAAAGAGCGTTAAAAAAAGCATATGATGTGCCCACGGAAAAAGCATTACAACAGTTTTTACAGGTATATCGAATTACACCAAATAATGCTACGCCATCGGCATTATCACCCGCAGAAGTGCTGTTCGCCAGAAAAAAAACAGATCAGTGTTTGATAAGTTATTACCAAAACAAACGAAGCAAATAACACAGTCGTGCGTACTAAAAAGAAAATTCCACCCAGGAGTTTTTTAAGTATATAAAAACAATACATCTTACTGGGAACAAGGTACAATTGAAAAAAGAATCGGGAATATGGTTTACATAGTACAGGGACCCAAATTATCACATAAAAGACACGTAAACCAAATAAGAAAGAGACTGTTAGAGAACTCTAACGGTCCACCTCAGTAAGAAGTGATGGATACGATTTTCGATACATTTGATATACAAAGCCTCTAACAATGCCAGAACCACGAAAATCGACCAGAAAAAGGAAGTTCACAGAACCTTTGGTAATAGATCCAAAGAGAAAAAATATTAAAAACTCCTGCTACGCAAAAGCATTGGAAGTGGGGTGTTATGGGAACTTACCCATAATAATAATGGACTATTCCTGACATTATAAATACTGCGCCTCTCAAGAGGTATGAGGAAATTGTAAGACGAGGAAAGATAATTGAGAGCATATTGTAAGGACATTGGAATAGTGATACTTGTCGAGACAACATAGTTCCTCTAACCAAATCTGATAGTCATTACTAATACTTCTACTTCTTTGTATTATATTTCTGTTGTAATATATCTTTGTATTCCATACCTGTGTTCGTGTTATTCTTTCATTGGTTCTAACCTTGAATCATCACCGTGGTACAAGGAACTTGGACCATAACACTATATATATATATATATATATATATATATATATATGATAATAAGACGACGAAGACTTTAATTATTAATTTCCAAACAAAATGGATAATTAAAGTCTCTGTCTATTTATTATGTTCTTTAATCTACATTGAGCTCTCCCTCTATTTATATTCTCCTCGAAATTATCCCTTCCAGTCACAAACTGCTAAAACGCATATTATATATATATATATATATATATATATATATATATTAAGACAGGTTTAGTTAAATAATTTAGACGTGTTCTGTCTACTAATTCTTGATAGGGTCTTTTCATATTCGCGGATTAACCTTTTTGTGATTTTATTAAAAGATGAGAGGAAAACACTGTGTTGACTCATATTGTATTTATTTCCGAGTACTTTCGACATAGCATAATGTCATCATCAGAGTATTGTTAATTATAAAGCAAGTATTTAGTGTTCATGGTTGTGAAGGACAAAAATTTTTGTGGTCATCCGAAAAATAAAATTTCTTTTCTGTGCGGTCAGGAATATATATATATATATGAAATTAATTTGTATTACCTAACAGAATGTTAATATAACGAGATATATCTGTTGGCGTCAAAAAATAAATAAATGAGCATTAAACATCCTTTATAAGTTGAGCAATTCTCCTATATCACTACTGGGACTACAACTTTACAACTTAAAAATTTTCCAAGCATTTACTTCGCCCTGGCGCCTAAAGCTTTGAACTTTCTAATCATGAATCAATGGACAATGGTAATAATTATAGTACAATGTAATGATGGTAGTCTGTTATCTTCCGCTGATTTTGTTCACATGTAATTTATACAGCAAATTGCATTTGTGAAATCTTCAAACCTCATTAACTGCACCGACTGCACCTCTGCAGAGGAGTAAGACATACCCCAATGAGGCGCCCTGGGTATGACGATAAACTACATCTGCGTCCAGGATAAGACTATAAACTACGTCCAAGAGCAAGGCCTGTCATAAAGAGGTTTTGAGGAGCGTGGAACCACCTCTTAATTGTTGGTGTTCCCAGGTCACCCTGATCCAGGGTGGTAGCACCTGTTAGGGTCCCAGCTATGGGAAAATAGTTAACCCCGAAACTGAGGTAAAAAAAAAAAAAATTATAAAAGTGTAAATATACGTTTTAATACCAGAAATACTTTGTAAAATAATTATTTCTAGAAATAAATTTTTGAAGAAAAAACTATTACCAGCATTAGGTTTTTGAAGTGGGATTTTACCAGCAATATGTTTTTGAAGTGGGATATTACCGGCAATATGTTTTTGAAGTGGGGTATTACCAGCAATAGGTTTTTGAAGTGGGGTTTTACCAGCAATAGGTTTTTGAAAAATAAAAAACATGTTACACTTAAAACAAAACAACCCACCAACTAAGCATTTACAAATGCATCTACAAAACCTTCTACATTATATATTCGTTGTGCACAAAAGGTTTAGGTGAAAACCGGTTTCTGAAGTATGCATTCAGACTCTGGAAGTGTGGGTGGATCAAGGGTTATCAGCGCATAAACTGGATTCGGCCTGCAGAGTTTAAAATAGTTTGGGTTCACTTCGCACTAATGTCTTTGTAAAAGATATGAGTAAAATGATTTGGTAGTCTTAGAAATTTAGACTCGGTTATAAACCAGTGAAAGAAAAGAACATCTCTGAATTTTAAAACATGAAGAAAACAAAATTAAAATCATTCTATTTACCAAGATCAATCATAACAATGCACAGTTTACATATATTAAAGAAAAGGAAGATGTGAAGAGTCATATATTGCTTAGGTTCTTTCCCTTTCTATTTCCTCCTTTATTTCCTTTCTATCGCTTTTTTTAAGATTCGTTTTGTTTCTCTCTCTCTATGTTTTTGGTCTCTTCTTTTGTTTTTCTCTTTTTTATTTCTTTTTTTTTATTTCTTTTTCCCTTCTATTTTCTTTGTCTTCTTTCTCTTCTCATCTGCTCTCCTTTTTTTTACTCTTTGAGTCTTGATTCAGTTTCTGATGGTTCCTTTTATTCCTTTCCGCCATTTTCCAGACTTTTTCCTCTGCCGTCAAACTTTTAACTCTACTCTTCGACACTTGGTCAAGCAAACATCCGGACAGCCTAGCAAAACTTTTCTACGGACATTTCTATTCTGGAATAAACGCTGCATTGTCCATCCGGTGATGTCCATTATGCAAAGAGGCAAATAATATTTTAATGAAAAGTTGAACGAATAGGAAGTTAAGTCTATAACTTTGCTGAACCTGCGAACATTTCAAGATTAACATTTCAAAAAAAGAAAATGTAACTCAAGGGGAAGACAGTTGTGAACATATTGTTAACAAGTTTTGATACTCGGTTGGATATATTTTAAATAAGTACCAGATTTGTCAAACACTGACCTGAATTTGTTATTGCTATTTAATTCTGACAGTTTGTGGATAAAATTGGTTTTCTTAACGGGAAATCACACAATCGATGCAAGCAACATTTTGGCTTGAATTCACTTGAAATAAACAAAATTAGTTTTATTATATCTAAAAATGTATAAATCTTGTCTAAAATATGAAAAAGGTATCTATATCATAAAAATGTAAATAAGCAAGCATTTAAATATTGTCAAAAATATATTAACCATATTTTTCGTTTTGCCATTAAATATGAATCGCCTTTAAGCATGTTTCTCGGAGTTACTTTTATACTATCAAATAGAACATCAGGCATATCTCTTCTTTTGTATGATGTAATGTCATTGCTAAATAGTTTTACTGTGTAGGGGAAACAGTTCACTTATAACACTTATTTCACCAACCGCAGCTTATTGTTTCAATTCTCCCTAATCTGTTTTTTGATTTCATCTTGCCAAATACAAAAAAAAATATTCACATTTGAAGCTGTAGAAACAGCGTGACGTTACAGAAATCAAATTAGATTAGAGATTTGACTACTGATTAACACTAAAATTTGAGAAATGCATTTTCTTGAAAATCTATAAAAACACTCCATCTAGAAATTATAAAAACACCGCAAAGGAAGATAAAATGGAATTTATTTAAAAAACTAATCCAGATTTTAATAAAATGTTCTGAAGTTAAGTTTTATTTTCATCATGGTTGTAAATTTATTACGAGATTGTTTTTTGTATTTTCTTTTAAAATAAAAACAGAAATAAAAATGATGTGCAATAATTATAAAAACAACAAAGGTCAATAGTCTTATTAACAAAAAGTTAGTAAAAAATTAATATTTTAAGCCTAGACACTGTCTTTAAAATGGAATGGCACGATATCTTACTAGTTTTGCCAATTTAGAGAGCGTAGATTGAGAAATAGCCTATTTCAGTTGCTCGGGAATAAATATTGGGTGTTGCCAGTGCACACATATTCTGTCATCGATAAATGTTTTCTATTGTATTGAGGTTTAGCAATAAGGTAGGCTACTTCATTGCAGATGAAAAATCACTGAGATGCGAACAGTTTTGCGCAGTACGGCAAATCATATTGTCATGCTGAAAGATTACGTGTTTCTTTCTTTTTATTTATTGGCAGCTTTGGGATTATCTCTTCTAACATCCCTTGGTACATGAGGGCTTTCAAAGTTTCGTTAACGATAACTACACAGTATACTCCAGAACCAATAAAGCTACTCCAGACAAAATATATATATATATATATATATATATATATATATATATATATATATATATATATATATATATATATATATATATATTATATAAATTTTTCCCAAAAAAAAAAAAAAACGACTTGCACACACCTTATATAGTTGATCCAATTTATAATTTTCAAAATAAGGCCACTGTGAATTTTGTATACGCAATATGAGTTCGATTAATTGGAATATATTTAACTCGATTATTTTGTCCGTATTACGAGGCTTTCCAATTATATGAAGCAGCATGTAAACAATTTAGATATTTAAATTTTAGGATTTAATAACAATTCACTATCAGAGCTAACAGGAACAATTTTCCCGCTTCACCAAAATCATACATTTAATTAAGAACTGAGAAAAATATTTTTCGGACAAAATTATTTTAGAACGTTTTCTTGATAAATTTAGTAATAAATTGAACGACTTTAATCTTTAATGCTTGATGAGGTTTGAAGACTTTCACAAATGTAATTTGCTGTATAAATTACATGTGAACAAAATCAGCGGAAGATAACAGACTACCATCATTACATTGTACCATAATTATTACAAATTATCCATTGATTCATAATTAGTCAGTTCAAAGCTTTAGGTTGCATATGATGCGATATTTATACAGTCAAATATCAGTCAGTTAAGTGCCATAAGTTATACACGTTTGGGCGATGCCATTTCTTTCTAGACAACCAAGGCTAAAGAATCCAGTCTGTCCTGCATTTCAACCCATAGCTGGGGGAGATGGATTCATACCTTGGTATTTGTGCATAAGTGAATCCAACGAACTCGACTTGAATTCGAACTCGGCTCTCCGAGTTTTCACTCCAAGCCGATATCCATTACACCACAACATATATCCAAATATAATTGATCTGTTTGTTTAGATCGAATAAATGTATACCTTTATTGACCGGGAATCAAATTAATCTGTCATCACACACACACACACACACACACACACACACACACACACACACACACACACACATATATATATATATATATATATATATATATATATATGTGTGTGTGTGTGTGTGTGTGTATAGGTTAATTAGATCCCCGGTGAGTAAAGTTATCTGTTTATTGGATCTAAACAAACAAATAAATAATATTTAATTACTCATTATTTACTCTATTGCTAGTTTCAGAAAATATAGAGCTATATGCAGCAAAAAAGTCCTTTAAAGCTTCGAACTAACTAATTTTGAATCAATAATTTATCGATACTGGTAACTATTATGGTAGAATGTAATAATGGCAGTCCGTTATCTTCCATTGATTTTGCTCAGATGCAATTTCTACAGCAAATTACATTTGTGAAATCTTCAAATTTCATCGACGATTAAAGATTCTAGCCGTTCAATTTATTCTTACATATATATATATATATATATATATATATATATATATATATATATATGTATGTATGTATGTATGTATGTGTGTGTGTGTGTGTGTGCGCGTGTGTGTGTATAATAACGTAACTTTAAACAAATACTTAAGCGACACCAATAGCAATATTAACACAGAAAAGGTGTAATTCTCGAAAAGGTATTAAACAGGAAACATAAATGTTTAAGGCGTCATCTACAAGGCTAGTATTAAACATAATAGTGAGACAAAATTTTATTTCGGTTCCACAGCCAAAAACTGGAAAACAAGATTCTATCATCATAAAATGACTCTTACAACGAAACTCACAAACTTTTACTGTGATATTAAAACAGATAACTATACACCGACAGTAAATTGAAATTTAGTCACCAAAACTACACCATTTTTGAATCTGTGTTTAATTTAGCGTTCTTCCCTTGAGACCCAGTATATTCTTTTAAATCAGAAGTAATATTTCGTGACTGATAAATTGGTAGAACGAAACTTTAAGTTCCACTTCGAACGTAGGTATATATATATATATATATATATATACCTTAAATATTATTAAAACCTTTAAAAAAGTAAGATAACGATAACTAATTCATCATTCCTCTCGGACCAATCTTAATTGTTTTATGACCCTTCGCGCAGAACTCTTCATTGCCAGTTCAAGAAAAACATTCGGATTACTAACACACAAAAAAGAGAATGTCTCATATCAAGAATATTTAACATTGAAAAACATAAAGGAGAAAAAAATAATTATTTTTAATAATATGTGGAAATCTCCACCTTTTACCTGATGACGGTCGCGAGACCAGAAACGTGTGTAGTAAAATTATGGAAATTACAACCAAAAACGTTTGCGGTATCTCTCTTCTTTTTAAATACACACTTTTCTCTCGTTGGAACTAATATCTAATATAACCACTTCCTTTATATATATATATATATATATATATATATATATATATATATATATGTATGGGAAGCATAGTTGTTACGTATTCCCTGATTTCCTATTTAAGATAGTGTTCAGCATTAAAGAGAAGATAAAGTTTAGGTTTTTGATTACCGATTTTCAAACGTTGAACACCTTTAGCTAAAACATTCATTAGAAAAAAGATAAGTAATTACGAACAGGTGGAGACAAAAACTTACAAATTGAAAGACTAGGGTAATTATGGAAAAACTGAGAAAAAATAAGGAATGTATATTTTGTGTCTTTTCTAATTTTAACCCTTTAACCCCTTCTCATTGTTCAACTTTTCCGCCTCATCGTATATTTTCCTCTTGCAGGCCACTGAGACTTCAACATCGTATTCGGCTTCATCTCTGTCTTTTTGCATCGTTCTTGCTAACAACCATCTTTAATATACTATGGGATGTTCTGGTCTATCATGACCAATTTATTCAACATCCGGACAATGCTTTAATCAACAGAAATACAGTAAGTATATCTTTTTAAAAATGCACCAATGCCCGCATTCGACGACATCGATTTTTTTTGATTTTTTTTACAGATGAAGCACCAAACTTTCATTCTTCATCAGTTCGAGGCTAGGATCAACATTATTTTTTTTAATTCAGACAAGACAGATTCCAGAATTTGTGCAGATGTGCCTGATCCTTGGAATTAGAAAATTTAGGGCAGCATCTCCCCCTTAAATGCTCCACTAGTACCTCTGCAGTTAAGGCTACAGAGACCGGACCTTTTTTTTTTTGTATTTGCCTACAGGTAGATGTAAGGATCCCCCACAGTAAATAACTACACTGAGAGGCAAAGGAAATACCAACATTCTAATTCACTGTTAACGATACACGCGACAGGTTTTTACTATTATTGTTTTGACAAGCAATACAGCTATGGAAGAGTCTTTAGATATACGGATGATATAGTGTTGACAGTAAACACAAAAAGAAAACCAGAATAATTCTAACAGAAGGTAGTAAAGAAAAGCAAGAAGACGGAACTAAACATCAATTGTAAGAAGATAGAATATATGGTTGTCTGCAAATAAAACACACCAACATGCAAATTACAGATTGAAGATACCAAAATCCAGCAATTAAAATGATTATATATCCAGGAAAATTTAAAATAATTCGAAGAAATCCGAAGTTACATTAGGATAATGAAAGATGTCTCCTAAAAGCTATGCAAAGTATTAAGGTACAGGAAAATTTCGTTAAAAACAAAGAAAGGACTACTGAACAGTTATGCAATATCAGTACTCCTCTATTGCAGTGAGTACTGAACAATCACAATAAGAAACTCGTGGCAAAAGAAATGTCGTTCTAGACTAGTATTCTGATGATACCATGTGACCAACGATGAAGTTTTAGAGAAAATTGAAACAAAAACGACTCTTTTATTTAACATCAGAAAGAGACACTTAAAATTTCTAGGGCATATAATGAGGAAAGAAGGATTAGAATATTTAATACTCACAGGACTTATTAAAGACAAAAGAGATAAAGAAAAACAACGCATAATGTACCTAAGGAGCTTTTCTGAGTGGTTGGCAGGACAAATATTAGGAGAGATAACAAAACTATAAACTTTACCAAGAGCTACAAATACAGAAAATTGTAGAGAGCCATACTTTCTGAAATGACGCAACACATGGAAGAAAGAAAAGAACCAGGATTAGATATAAGAGTCAAAAAAAAAAAAAGAAATCTGAAAAAAAACATAATTAATAATTTTTGGCGATCTTATTTCTAACACTCAGATTTCTAGAACTTAGATTTCTAGCACTCAGATTTCTAGCACTCAGATTTCTACAGCCGCTAGGAAATCACTTTGGAAATTCTACAATGGCTAAGAAATCACCGAGAAAGCAGCATTTTTTTTCGGAAATAAGGAATAAGCCGTTTCTTTCTAATCCGCGCTGTTTATTTAATGGTCATAGAATAACAATCTAAATACTGCAATAAGTTACGTAAGCATCACGCCGAAAAACGTAAGCATCACACGAAAATTAATTTAACTTCTTTCCACTGACTCATCTGTTATGTGGATAAATCAATTTTGAGTTCATAAACAAACCAGGCTTAAAACACAAGATTACCTGAAGTCATAACTGAAAATGACATTTTAGTTGAAGTATTACCTTTAGTATGACTAAACAGATCTTTTCGAAGGATCGCCATAAAACAAATCGGATAAAAATTGCCTGTTGCTTGGGCGTCTCTGTAAACAAGTGACTTAGATATTCAATAATTCTTAGAGAAAAAGTCGCTGATATTGAACACGTATTTCTAACATTTAAGTCGCTCAGATTTTTCATCTTTGAGAAAACGAAAAGAAATTAAGATTGGAGTACAGAGTTCAAATTCTATCCCAGACCGTTACGTTCGCTTTCTCACAAATACATATAGAAAGGTAGGAGTCCATCTCTTCCCCCAGCTATGTGTTAATAACATGGCAGACTGGGCTTTCTCTCCTTGGTAAACAACCACTCTTGAAGAATAAAAGCTTTGAATTGAAAATCCACGTTGAAAAGGTGATGAGTTCCTCTCTAATGACTTAGACACAACATTACCGCTACGGATACAGTACATGGGGTTATGAGAATCGTGAACTGATGAAAAAGGTAAGCATCACACCGAAATGACTGTTTCCCCGGCCTTCAGGAGGATCCAAGACCCCAAATAAAAGAAACAAGCTGTTTAGTTGATCTGCTTATAATAAAGAAAAGGAAAGGAAATGATATGAAGAAGTGATATCTCAATGATATCCTATTGTCTTTTTTGATTAATTGTATATCATAAGTGATAACAAATTAGCTGCTTACTCCAGCGTCCAGATATGTATAACCCCAATTTAGGTGAACCGGGCTGAAATGTAGCAGACTTTACATATCAATATAAATGCATTTCGTCTCTCGATTATTTGATTTGAATGAATGTTGTTTATTTTTTTTTAAATTATAAAGTTGTAATTAAAAAAAAATATTAGAAGTGTTTGCATTTATTTCACCAATAATGAATATTACCTTACCCAGGCATGTTCTCTTTTGATTTGCATAAAACTACAGGGTCCATATCTGTTTTGAAAAAAAAAAAAAAATAACAGCGTGGGATCCCATGACCAGAGCGATCACCTGTCACAGAAAAATCTGATTAGTTTAACCGTAAATCCTTGATCAACAATGAAAAGTATGAATATCGACCGACCATCAGATCATCGTATCAAGAAACGCTCAAGCGACAT
The DNA here is from genome assembly GCA_903632075.3 of Acanthosepion pharaonis. Taxonomy (NCBI): domain Eukaryota; kingdom Metazoa; phylum Mollusca; class Cephalopoda; order Sepiida; family Sepiidae; genus Acanthosepion; species Acanthosepion pharaonis. The sequence continues at coordinate 724,279 of CAHIKZ030000428.1, forward strand.
CGAAATGAAAATAAATCTCCATCCGATCCATCAAGTGAGCATCTCTCCACTACATTCGTTATCAGTAGAATATTCATCGGAGATATGAGCATAAGCGAAAACAAGTCATCGGGACATAAAAGTCAAAGAGAGTATTAAAAATAGATATGAACTGACTGAGATAGATAGATAGATAGATAGATAGAGAGAGAGAGAGATAGAGAGATAGATAGATAGATATGAACAGACTGAGATAGATAGATAGATAGATAGATAGATAGAGATAGATAGATAGATAGATAAATAGACTGATAGATATATAAACAGATGAGATAGATAGATAGATAGATATAAACAAACAGATAGATAGATAGATAGATAGATAGATAGATAGATATAAACAGACTGAGATAGATAGATAGATAGATAGATAGATAGATAGATAGATAGATAGATAGATATGAACAGACTGAGATAGATAGATATGAACGGACTGAGATAGAAAGATAGATAGATAGATGGATAGATAGATAGATATGAACGGACTGAGATAAATAGATAGATATGAACGGACTTAGACAGATAGATAGATAGATAGATAGATAGATAGATAGATAGATAGATATGAACAGACTGAGATAGATAGATAGATAGATAGATAGATAGATAGATAGATAGATAGATAGATAGATATATCTTTGAGAGAAAGAGATAGATAGATAGATAGATAGATATATCTTTGAGAGAAAGAGATAGATAGACAGATAGATAGATAGATAGATAGATAGATATGAACAGACTGAGATAGATAGATAGATAGATAGATAGATAGATAGATATGAACAAACTGAGATAGATAGATAGATAGATAGATAGATATGAACGGACTGAGATAGATAGATAGATAGATAGATAGATAGATGATATGAATGGACTTAGATGAATGGATAGATAGATAGATAGATAGATAGATAGATAGATAGATATGTACAGACTGAGATAGATAGATAGATAGATAGATAGATAGATAGATAGATAGATAGATAGATAGATAGATAGATAGATATGAACAGACTGAGATAGATAGATAGATAGATCAAAGAAAGAAAGAAAGAAAGAAAGAGAAAGAAAGAAATGGAGTTTGCTCAATATTGAATTAAGTTTTTTTGATTCCGAAAATTAATTTTGTCTTTTATCTTTTCTTTCTCACAGATTGGTTGCCGCTTTCTATACTTTATGTCCAGGTATTCTAACAACACCAACTATTTCTGTATGTTTGTTGAAGGCTTTTACCTTTATCGACTCTTAGCTGCCACCTTCGAGAAACCAAAAAATCTTGTTGGATATTATATCTTCGGATGGGGTAAGTATTATAAATTGAGGTAACAAATTTTCAAGAAATTACCTTTTAAATAAAATGATATCTTCTTTTGCCAAAATCTGTTTTCGACAAATAATGATGCACTGTAAAGTTACACTATTTACATTATTCGGACTATTGTCCTCATCTTTGTCGCTATTTTTATTACTACGTTTCGGCCGTTGTACGCTCCGATCTTCTTCAGGTGGTTGGAATGTCGAACTGAACCCTTTATTTCGGTCATTGGGATAGACTGTTCTCGTTCAACGTGCTATGTTTAATGGAAGTCAGTTGTCAGTTATCTCCTGTTAATTTCATTCTCCAAGTATTCCACTGCCTTAACCGGGTATTGAACTCACACTCTTTGGGTCTTGTCACTGGATCTAATTAACGCCTTTATCCACGGAGATAACTGATAACTGACATCCATTAGACTTGGCATGTGGAACTATAATAGTCTACCCCAGCGATCGAAATAAAGGTTCAGTTCATTATTCTGAAGAAGACCGGAGCGTACAACAGCAAAATGTAATAAAAAATGACCATGAGAACAATAGTCCGAATAATGTAAATAGTGTACATAATATCTCTTCTCAGAAATATAGACAGATAATGTAAAGTTAATTAGTGATATATATGAACGACCCAGAACATCATCTTCATTTACTAGAAATGCGTTTTGTTGAACATAAGTAAAATACTAAATCTTGTCTTGATGTAATGTTTTGTGTAGATAATGTTTATAATTGACTTTTTTTTTTACTTTCCCACGTAATTCTTTATCGTTCACTGCATTTGAGTCTCTCTCTCTCTCTCTCTCTCTCTTTCGCTAACTCCCGTGTTCACACCAACTAGAATCACTTGTGGAGAGAGAATGAAGACTTTATTATTTAATCTTCATCTATTTTCATATAAACCGTAACCTATTCTTTTGTTTACAGAATCACTTCAACAAACTTTGTTGAATTAAATGAATGCCTTAATCGGCTAATGAAACGGAAAATATGAGGTTATTTTCAACAGTCCACTGTTGAACATTAGTTTATCTATCGAGCATATTATAAAATCATAATTTTTCCCTAGTATTTCTTCTCTCATAATTTTCATTGTTTCATCACCCGCTATTTTCAAGCTGTTAGTAAGACGGAAGGCTTCACAGCCTGATAGGTAAAGCGGTTGTACTTTTAAGTCTGGATTCTCGAGAATAATGAGAGTACGAATTACACCGAAACAGTAGGGTTTTTCTTTATATTCGATCTCCGCTGCTTAAAAACGGCTGTAGAATGGCGATCTGAAATATATATATATATATATATATATATATATATATATATATATTGATGTAATGGAATAACCTGGAACCCCCATAAATGACTACACTATAGCTAGTAACTGCCTATAAGTATCCGTAAGGCAACGGACTACAGAACCTAGCCGAAATCTTTTGAGCTAGACGGTCGAACTCTATGCCTCTGAGCAGAGAGGAATCCGGACGAGGCTCTGCTGAAAGGCAGAGTCTCGTTCGGGGAGGTAAACCAACTGTTATACCAGAACATTACCTATTCTATTGTAATAGACACTCCCACCCATAATAAGTAGTAGTAGTAGCTGTCGCGAGTTGAGCTCAGTGGAGTTGAGTGAGTCAGTCGATGTCGGACATTGAAGTATCAACCATCACAACTAGATTGCTGCGTCATTAACTCTTATTTCAAGTTCCTAACGTTTTGTACGTCGGACCCTTATAGGACCGACTTAGCGAAATACAAGCCTCCACTGTGAAAACTACTCTACAACACCAACCCAATCCCGTTTATGCGGGTTCTACGTGGAATTTTTGCCCGAGCCTACGGGCTCGGATACCCCACGTTAAATTCGGCCTTGAGCTACATCTGACTGCGTGAGGCGGTTGACAAATATACGAGCTGAAATATTTTTCGGTTGTACTGTCAAATTCTCTGCCTTTGGGCAGAGAGGAACACAGACGAGGCTATGCCGATGGGCAGAGTCTCCTCTGGGGTGGTAGACAGCTACCCGGCTCCGTTTTTTACAGGGTCTACGGGGAATCTTTGCCAGAGCATACGGACTCGGATATCCCCCGTTAAATTCTGCCTTGTGCCACATCTGACCGCGTGGGGCGGTTGGCAAATATCCTAGATGAAATATTTTCAGCTATACAGTCGAACTCTCTGTCTTCGGGCAGAGAGGAACCCGGACGAGGCAATGCCGAAGGGCAGAGTCTCGTTCGGGGAGGTAGACCGACCCGATCCAGTTTATGCGTGTTCTACGGGTAATATTTCCAGCCTTGCTTGGGATGAAACGCTTTAAAAAAAAAAGAGCACTTGCGAAATAATCCTTTTTAATTTAAGAAAAAAGCTGAAAGTTTTTACTGGTTCAGTATTTTTTTCTAAAGAACAAATACTGAACTTTGCCACTCAATTGTCAACACACACACATATACATACACATATACATACACATACATGTGTGCGTGTCTATGTGATACATTTCTACATCAGGTGTCCATTACATAGAGATGGACATTACATAGGGCTTCCACTTCTTTTTGTAGCGGATTCTTGTGACCTAATTGAAATAGAATTTGACGTCATATATGTATTGCCTTTGAACAGAATTTAAAAATCCGAAGATAGAAGTAAATATTAAAAGATAATCTTGAAAATTGCATATGAGATTAAAAAAAAATACCCAATAATAAAATTCGAAGCGTAAAGGTGAAATTAACAAAATGAATATTACTAAAGATAAATAATATTCAGACATTACAGATGACATCGATAAGTTAAATTTGGTAAACGGTTCTTCATATTAACCACTAGAGATTAGCGTAACGTAATCTTCCTAAAAAGGGTTTTATAATATATTATACCCAATTTTTATACATCTCTTTGACAAATTTTCTTTTAATATATTCTAGAAAACTGACATTATAAAAATGTGGACGAACCAGTAGAGGTGCAGAAAATGAAATGTCTTTAATTTAGCAAAGTAAGATTGAATCTGTGTTGAGAACGCCGATTTATAAAGCGTTCGTAATGAGATTAACTTTTAATCTAATACTCTTATGGTTTTTCTGCGCTATGTGCATTTCAGGAGAGTAAGAATGAAAGGGAAAACACCTGAGTGGCGATCATTTGTTTTGGAATAACTATGGCCAATCGTATGTTAAGCCAGAAACGCTTCTAGCCCCAATTTCAGACCTCAAACTGTCGAAATAATAATTGCCCCGTTTTTGGCACATGTCGACCTATACAAGATCGAGGACGAAGATGAGCAGTTATCTGACTTACTAACCTGGCGTTTGGAAACAAAAGAGAGTGGTGTTGAGCTGTAAATAAGTACCATTGATGGTGAGGGTAGAGGTAGAATTCTATTCTTTACTTAAAGGGAAATATTGAAAAATAACCTTGGCTCGTCGACTGGTCCGAAATGTTCCTCCATAAGAATCAAATATAAATATTGTAAATAGCTTCTATGCGGAACGCTGCTCATTATTTTAAAATGCAGCTTGGCCTTTTCTTATTTTGATCTGTACATGCATATATATTTACTAGCCTAGTCTGGCACAGGGCCAGAAAAATATGGTACCCAATTATAATAATCATTACACTAGCAGTAATACAGCAACCTCTATGCCATGCACTTTTCATCTCTTTGCGTATATGTGTGTTACAACGTCAACCGATAAAAGTTAAATGGTAGGATGATTGTATTGCACTTGAATGTTTAAGTTTTTAACATTTATTAATTAGTTTAGTACGGCACTTATTAAAATGGAATGAAATTATGAAAAACAAAATTGTGTTGTGTCGATGTTTAAAAGGTGGAAAGACCTGCATGCTTTCAAAAGTAGGATTCTAGATTCTCGCTTTTACCTGGGTTTGAAAACCAACGAGGAAATATGCAGTTATCTAAGCCACATAGCAGGTTTTACAATCCGAAGATATTTATTTCTCTTAGCTTATTCTGACACAAGACCAAATGAAGCGAAATCGATGTAAGAAGATTAAGTTAACGATGAAGGTCTGTGTGCATGAAACAATAGCATTGACAATCCTTGCTTTTATCTGAGTTCTAAGAACGGCCACTGACGCCTGCTAAGAAATGGGCAGTTACCACAGCCACGAGGTATGTCTCATGTTTTGGACAACTGTTAATGGGATAACTTTACTATCCTCCTCACACCAACACACGGCGGGGGGGGGGGTAGGATATTAAATTGATTTCTTTCATTATTATGTTCCAAATCGGAATTCTTCGTTTGCTGGTGGATAGTTCATCATCACCTGAACGGATTTTAAAAATATATTTTCTGGCTTTTCCTGTTTATTTTTGTTTTTTTTTTGTTTTTTTTTGGGTTTTTTAAATTGAGGTACACAGGGATCTTTACTGAGTCTATCTTGACAGGTGTAACAGATCTTGTTGCAATTTTTTAATTCTCTTTACAGCAAAATTTGTTTTTAAATATTTTTTCGAAAACTACCGAACATTTTGTAAAAATAATAGTAAGTGGTGAATTTCACTGCTGTTAAAGCGACTAGAACCCTCTTCTCAGTGTTCTCCTTAATTACGTTAATACTGTTGTATGGAATGTTCCGATTCCTTATTATGAAAAAATAATAGTAAGTGATGATTTTCACTGCTGTTAAAGCGACTAGAACCCTCTTCCGATTCTTTATTTTGTATCACTTGTTTTATGTGTATATTTCATTTATTTTAACATAAGTATGGAGTATTGAAATTCGTTGATGATCAAGTAACACAAGTCTCATAAATACACTGCATCTACATCTGTATTTTAGTCGAATGAAAATCTTCAAGACAACAGAATTATAATAATTACTCTTTTCTTGGAGATTCGATTCTTTCTTGGATTTTAAGTTCTTCCATTTTATAGGCTCTTTGGAATTACTGCGAATACATCAATAATTATAGACAAAAAAGTCACCATCATGTTAAACAATTTTTTTCAATTCTTTTACAAGGATTATATATTTTTCACTATCTTTTAATATTACTTTGTGTTTTTCTGGAAGAACGGAATCCAGTATCTAATATATTTTCACATTGTTTACAAGGATAATTTCCTTATTTTCTGAATCGGATCATTTTAAATTTCAACATCTCAGATTATTTTATATTTCATTCTTCAAGAAGATATTGGTTTTTACATGTCTCGTTGGTTTTCCTGGACGATCCAATTTCCTTGCACTATTTTCAGTCTCGTAGCTTTTTCTGGACGATCCAATTCCCTTGCACTATTTTCAGTCTCGTTGCTTATTCTAAACGATCCAATTCCCTTGCAATATTTTCAGTCTGGATGGTTTTTCTGGACGATCCAATTTCCTTACACTATTTTCAGTCTCGTTGGTTTTCTTGGACGATCCAATTGCCTTGCACAATTTTCCGTCTTCTTGCATTTCCGGGACGTTCCAATTTCCTTGCAAAATTTTCAGTCTAGGATGGTTTTCCTGGACGATCCAATACCATTGCACCATTTTCAGTCTTGTTCGTTTTCATGGACGATCTAATTCCCTTGCACTATTTTCCGTCTCATTGGATTTCCTGGACGATCCAATTCCCTTGCACTATTTTCAGTTTTGTTGGTTTTTCCGGACGATCCAATTTCCTTGCATTATTTTCAATCTCGTTACTTTTTCTGGACGATCAATTTTACTTGCACTATTTTCCGTCTCGTTGGATTTCCTGGACGTTCCATTTCCCTTGCCCTATTTTCAGTCTTGTTGGGTTTCCTGGACAATCAAATTCCCTTGCAATATTTTCAATCTTGTTGGGTTTACTGGAAGATCCAATTCCCTTGCACTATTTTCAGTCTCGTTGGTTTTCCTGGACGATCCAATTTCCTTGCACTATTTTCCGTCTCCTTGGATTTCCTGGACGATCCAATTCCCTTGCATTATTTTCAGTCTTGATGGTTTTCCTGTACGATCCAATTCTCTTGCACTATTTTCAATATCGCTGGTTTTCCTGGACGATCCAATTCCCTTGCAATATTTTCCGTCTCCTTGGATTTCCTGGACGTCCCAATTCCCTTGCACTATTTTCATTCTTGTTGGTTTTCCTGGACGATCCAATTCCCTTTCACTATTTTCAATCCCGTTGGTTTTCCTGGACGATCCAATTCCATGGCACTATTTTGCGTCTTCTTGGATTTCCTGGACGTTCCATTTCCCTTGCTCTATTTTCAGTCTCGTTGGTTTTCCTGGACGATCAAATTCCCTTGCAATATTTTCAGTCTTGTTAGTTTTCCTGGAATATCCAAATCCCTTGCACTATTTTCAGTCTCCTTGGATTTCCTGGACGATCCAATTCCCTTGCACTATTTTCAGTCTTGATGGTTTTCCTGGACGATCCAATTCTCTTGCACTATTTTCAATCTCGATGATTTTCCTGGACGATCCAATTCCTTACTATTTTCCGTCTCCTTGGATTTCCTGGACGTCCCATTTCCTTGCAATTTTTTCATTCTTGTTGGTTTTCCTGGACGATCAATTCCTTGATTTTCTGTCTGGACGATCCAATTCCCTTGCACTATTTTCAATCTCCTTGATTTTCCTGGTTGCACTATTTTCCGTCTCATATTTTTCCTGGACGATCCAATTCCCTTGCACTATTTTTCAGTGTCGTTGATTTTCCTGGACGATCTAATTCGCTTGCACTATTTTCAATCTCGCTGGTTTTCCTGGACGATCTTTGCTTGCACTATTTTCAATCTCGTTGGTTTTCCTGGACGATCAATTCCCTTGCACTATTTTCAATCTCGTTGGTTTTCCTGGACGATCAATTCCTTGCACTATTTTCTGTCTTGTTGATTTTTCCAGGACGATCCAATTCCCTTGCACTATTTTTCAATCTCCTTGGTTTTCCTGGACGATCCAATTCCTTGCACTATTTTTCAGTCTCGTTGGATTTTTCTGGACGATCAATTCCCTTGCACTATTTTCAGTGTCGTTGATTTTCCTGGACGATCAATTCCCTTTCACAATTTTCAATTTTCAATCTCTTTGGTTTTCCTGGACGAGTCAATTCCCTTGCACTATTTTTCAATCTCGTTGATTTTCCTGGACGATCAATTCCTTGCACTATTTTCAGTCTCGTTGATTTTCCTGGACGATCCAATTTCCTTCCTATTTTCCGTCTCCTTTTTCTGGAATCAATTCCTTGCATTTTTTCAGTCTTGATGGTTTTCCTATTACGATCCAATTCTCTTGCATTTTCAATATCGCTGGTTTTCAATCAATTCCTTGCAATATTTTCCTGGACGATCCCAATTCCCTTGCACTATTTTCATTCTTGTTGGTTTTCCTGGACGTTCCATTTCCCTTGCTCTGTTTTCAGTCTCGTTGGTTTTCCTGGACGATCAAATTCCTTGCATATTTTCAGTCTTGATAGTTTTCCTGGAATGTCCAAATTTCACTATTTTCTTTTTCTCCTTGGATTTCCTGGATGATCAATTCCCTTGCACTATTTTTCTGTCTTGATGGTTTTCCTGGACGATCCAATTCTCCACTATTTTCAATCTGATGATTTTCCTGGACGATCAATTCTTCTATTTTCCGTCTTGGATTTCCTGGACGTCCCAATTCCTTGCACTATTTTCATTCTTGTTGGTTTTCCTGGACGATCCAATTCCCTTGCACTATTTTCTGTCTTGTTGCTTTTCCAGAACGATCCAATTCCCTTGCACTATTTTCAATCTCCTTGATTTTCCTGGACGATCCAATTCCCTTGCAATATTTTCCGTCTCCTTGGATTTCCTGGACGATCCAATTCCCTTGCACTATTTTCAATCTCGCTGGTTTTCCTTGACGATCCAATTCGCTTGCACTATTTTCAATCTCGTTGGTTTTCCTGGACGATCCAATTCCCTTGCACTATTTTCAATCTCGTTGGTTTTCCTGGACGATCCAATTCCCTTGCACTATTTTCAATCTCGCTGGTTTTCCTGGACGATCAATTGCTTGCACTGTTTTCAATATCGTTTGTTTTACTGGACGATCCAATTCCCCTTGCACTATTTTTCAGTGTCGTTGATTTTCCTGGACGATCCAATTCCTTGCACTATTTTCAGTCTCGTTGGTTTTCCTGGACGATCAATTCCTTGCACTATTTTTCCGTCTCGTTGGTTTCTGGACGATCCAATTACCTTGCACTATTTTCAGTGTTGATGGTTTTCCTGACGATCCAATTCTCTTGCACTATTTTCAATATCGCTGGTTTTCCTGGACGATCCAATTCCCTTGCAATATTTTCCGTCTCCTTGGATTTCCTGGACGTCCCAATTTCCTTTTGCACTATTTTCATTCTTGTTGGTTTTCCTGGACGATCCAATTCCCTTTCACTATTTTCAATCCCGTTGGTTTTCCTGGACAATCCAATTCCATGGCACTATTTTGCGTCTTCTTGGATTTCCTGGACGTTCCATTTCCCTTGCTCTATTTTCAGTCTCGTTGGTTTTCCTGGACGATCAAATTCCCTTGCAATATTTTCAGTCTTGTTAGTTTTCCTGGAATATCCAAATCCCTTCCACTATTTTCAGTCTCCTTGGATTTCCTGGACGATCCAATTCCCTTGCACTATTTTCTGTCTTGATGGTTTTCCTGGACGATCCAATTCTCTTGCACTATTTTCAATCTCGATGATTTTCCTGGACGATCCAATTCCCTTGCACTATTTTCCGTCTCCTTGGATTTCCTGGACGTCCCAATTCCCTTGCACTATTTTCATTCTTGTTGGTTTTCCTGGACGATCCAATTCCCTTGCACTATTTTCTGTCTTGTTGCTTTTCCAGAACGATCCAATTCCCTTGCACTATTTTCAATCTCCTTGATTTTCCTGGACGATCCAATTCCCTTGCACTATTTTCCGTCTCTTTGGATTTCCTGGACGATTTCCTGGACTATTTTCAATTCCCTTGCACTATTTTCACCATATTTTCAATCTCGCTGGTTTTCCTGGACGATCAATTCGCTTGCACTATTTTCAATCTCGTTGGTTTTCCTGGACGATCCAATTCCCTTGCACTATTTTCAGTGTCGTTGGTTTTCCTGGACGATCCAATTCCCTTGCACTATTTTCAATCTCGCTGGTTTTCCTGGACGATCCAATTCGCTTGCACTATTTTCAATCTCGTTGGTTTTCCTGGACGATCCAATTACCTTGCACTATTTTCAGTGTCGTTGATTTTCCTGGACGATCCAATTCCCTTGCACTATTTTCAATCTCGCTGGTTTTCCTGGACGATCCAATTCTTGCGCTATTTTCAATCTCGTTGGTTTTCCTGGACGATCAATTACCTTGCACTATTTTTATCTTTTCCTGGACGATCCAATTGTCGTTGATTTTCCTGGACGATCCAATTCCTTTGCATTATTTTCCGTCTCCTTGGTTTTCCTGGACGTCCCAATTCCTTGCACTATTTTTCATTCTTGTTGGTTTTCCTGGACGATCAATTCCTTTTACTATTTTCAATCTCGTTGGTTTTCCTGGACGATCCAATTCCATGGCACTATTTTCAATCTTCTTGGATTTCCTGGACGTTCCATTCCCTTGCTCTATTTTCAGTCTCCTTGATTTTCCTGGACGATCAAATTCCTTGCACTATTTTCTGTCTTGTTAGTTTTCCTGGAATATCCAATTTCCTTTTGCACTATTTTCAGTCTCCTTGGATTTCCTGGACGATCCAATTCCCTTGCACTATTTTCTGTCTTGATGGTTTTCCTGGACGATCCAATTTCTCTTGCACTATTTTTCAATATCGCTGGTTTTCCTGGACGATCCAATTCCCTTGCAATATTTTCTGTCTTGTTGCTTTTCCAGGACGTCCAATTCCTTGCACTATTTTTCATTCTTGTTGATTTTCCTGGACGATCAATTCCCTTTCACTATTTTCAATCTCCGTTGGTTTTTCCTGGACGATCAATTCCATGGCACTATTTTTGCGTCTTCTTGGTTTTCCTGGACGTTCCATTTCCGTTCCATTTTTCGATCTTCCTTCTATTTTCAGTCTCGTTGGTTTTCCTGGACGATCCAATTCCCTTGCACTATTTTCAATCTTGTTGGTTTCCTGGACGATCCAATTCCCTTGCACTATTTTCAATCTCGCTGGTTTTCCTGGACGATCAATTCCCTTGCACTATTTTCAATCTCTTTGGTTTTCCTGGACGATTCCACTATTTTTCAATCTCGTTGGCACTCAATTTTCATTTTTCAGTGTCGTTGATTTTCCTGGACGATCAATTCCCCACTATTTTTCAATCTCCTGGTTTTCCTGGACGATCCAATTCTTGCACTATTTTCAATCTCGTTGGTTTTCCTGGACGATCCAATTCCTTGCACTATTTTCAGTGTCGTTGATTTTCCTGGACGATCCAATTCCTTGCACTATTTTCAATCTCGCTTTGGTTTTCCTGGACGATCCAATTTCGCTTCCGTCACTATTTTCAATCTTGCACTATTTTCGTTGTTGGTTTTCCTGGACGATCCAATTCCTTTCACTATTTTCAATCCCGCTGGTTTTCCTGGACGATCCAATTCACTATTTGCGTCTTGTTTTCTGGACGTTCCATTTCGCTTTGTTTTCAGTCTCATTGGTTTTGGACGATCCAATTCCTTGCACTATTTTTCAATCTCGCTGGTTTTCCTGGACGATCCATTCCCCTTGCAATATTTTCCGTCTCCTTGGATTTCCTGGACGATCCATTTTTCTGTCTTGATATTTTTGGACGATCCAATCTCGCTGGTTTTCCTGGACGATCCAATTTCCTTGCACTATTTTCAATCTCGTTGGTTTTCCTGGACGATTTTTCAATTCCTTGCATATTTTCAATCTCGCTGGTTTTCCTGGACGATCAATTCCTTGCTATTATTTTCAATCTCCTTGGTTTTTCCTGGACGATCCAATTCCTTGCACTATTTTCAATCTCGTTGGTTTTCCTGGACGATCCAATTCCCTTGCACTATTTTCAATCTCGTTGGTTTTCCTGGACGATCCAATTCCCTTGCACTATTTTCAATCTCGCTGGTTTTCCTGGACGATCAATTCGCTTGCACTATTTTTCAATCTCGTTGGTTTTCCTGGACGATCCATTCCCTTGCACTATTTTCAGTGTCGTTGATTTTCCTGGACGAGTCAATTTCCTTGCACTATTTTCAATCTCGCTGGTTTTCCTGGACGATCAATTCCTTACACTATTTTCAATGTCGTTGATTTTCCTGGACGATCCAATTCCCTTGCACTATTTTCAATCTCGCTGGTTTTCCTGGACGATCCAATTCCTTGCACTGTTTTTCAATCTCGTTGGTTTTCCTGGACGATCAATTCCTTGCACTATTTTCAATCTCGTTGGTTTTCCTGGACGATCCAATTCCCTTGCACTGTTTTCAGTATCGTTTGTTTTACTGGACGATCCAATTCCCTTGCCTATTTTCAATCTCGTTTGTTTTCCTGGACGATCCAATTCCTTGCACTATTTTTTTCAATCTCCTTGGTTTTCCTGGACGATCCAATTCCCTTGCACTATTTTCAATCTCGCTGGTTTTCCTGGACGATTCAATTCCCTTGCACTATTTTCAATCTCGCTGGTTTTCCTGGACGATCCAATTCCCTTGCACTATTTTCAATCTCCTTGATTTTCCTGGACGATCCAATTCCCCTGCACTATTTTCTGTCTCGTTGGTTTTCCTGGACGATCCAATTTCCTTGCACTATTTTCCGTCTCCTTGGATTTCCTGGACGATCCAATTCCCTTGCATTATTTTCAGTCTTGATGGTTTTCCTGTACGATCCAATTCTCTTGCACTATTTTCAATATCGTTGGTTTTCCTGGACGATCCAATTCCTTGCAATATATTTTCCGTCTCCTATTTTTGGTTTTCCTGGACGATCAATTCCCAATTCCATGGCACTATTTGCGTCTTCTTATTTTTTCATTCTTGTTGGTTTTCCTGGACGATCAATTCCCTTTCACTATTTTCAATCTTGTTGGTTTTCCTGGACGATCCAATTCCATGGCACTATTTTGCGTCTTCTTGGATTTCCTGGACGTTCCATTTCCTTTGCTCTATTTTCTGGACGTCAATCTCTTCGTTGGTTTTTCCTGGACGATCAAATTCCTTGCAATATTTTCAGTCTTGTTAGTTTTCCTGGAATATCCAAATCCCTTGCACTATTTTCAGTCTCCTTGGTTTTCCTGGACGATCCAATTCCCTTGCACTATTTTCAGTCTTGATGGTTTTCCTGGACGATCCAATTCTCTTTTTGATTTTCAATCTCGATGATTTTCCTGGACGATCCAATTCCTTGCACTATTTTCCGTCTCGTTGGATTTTCCTGGACGTCCCAATTCCTTTGACGATCCTATTTTCATTCTTGTTGGTTTTCCTGGACGATCCAATTCCCTTGCACTATTTTCAATCTCGCTGGTTTTCCTGGACGATCCAATTCGCTTGCACTATTTTCAATCTCGTTGGTTTTCCTGGACGATCCAATTCCTTGCACTATTTTTCAATCTCGCTGGTTTTTCCTGGACGATCCAATTCGCTTCCTGGACGTCCCAATTCCTATTTTCAATCTCGTTGGTTTTCCTGGACGATCCAATTCCTTGCACTATTTTTTCAGTGTCGTTGATTTTCCTGGACGATCCAATTCCCTTGCACTATTTTCAATCTCGCTGGTTTTCCTGGACGATCCAATTCACTTGCACTATTTTCAATCTCGTTGGTTTTCCTGGACGATCCAATTCCCTTGCACTATTTTCAATCTCGCTGGTTTTCCTGGACGATCAAATTCCCTTGCACTATTTTCAATCTCCTTGATTTTCCTGGACGATCCAATTCCCTTGCACTATTTTCAATCTCGCTGGTTTTCCTGGACGATCCAATTCCCTTGCACTATTTTCAGTCTCGCTGGTTTTCCTGGACCATCGAATTTCCTTGCACTATTTTCAGTCTCGCTGGTTTTCCTGGACCATCGAATTTCCTTGCACCATTTTCAGTCTCGCTGGTTTTCCTGGACCATCGCATTTCCTTGCACTATTTTCAATCTCGCTGGTTTTCCTGGACGATCCAATTCCCTTGCACTATTTTCAGTCTCGTTGTTTACCTGGACCATCGAATTCCCTTGCACTATTTTCAATCTCGCTGTTTTTTTTCGTGGACCATCGAATTTCCTTGCACTATTTTCAATCTCGTTGGTTTTCCTGGACGATCCAATTCCCTTGCACTATTTTCAATCTCGCTGGTTTTCCTGGACGATCCAATTCCCTTGCACTGTTTTCAGTATCGTTTGTTTTCCTGGGCGTTTGAACTATTTTCAATCTCTTTGGTTTTCCTGGACGATCCAATTCGCTTGCACTATTTTCAATCTCGTTGGTTTTCCTGGACCAGTCAATTTCCTTGCACTATTTTCAATCTCGCTGGTTTTCCTGGACCATCGAATTTCCTTGCACCATTTTTTCAATCTCGCTGGTTTTTTCTTGGACGCACTATTTCAATTCGTTGGTTTTCCTGACATCCTGTTTTCACTATTTTCGTTTGTTTTTACCTGGACGATCAATTTCCTTGAACTATTTTCAATCTCGCTGGTTTTTCCTGGACGATCCAATTCCCTTGCACTATTTTCAATCTCCTTGGTTTTTCCTGGACGATCCAATTCCCTTGCACTCTTTTCAATCTCGCTGGTTTTCCTGGACGATCCAATTCCCTTGCACTGTTTTCAGTATCGTTTGTTTTACTGGGCCGATCCAATTCCCTTGAACTATTTTCAATCTCGCTGGTTTTCCTGGACGATCCAATTCGCTTGCACTATTTTCAATCTCGTTGGTTTTCCTGGACGATCCAATTCCCTTGCACTATTTTCAATCTCGCTGGTTTTGCTGGACGATCCAATTCCCTTGAACTATTTTCAATCTCGCTCGTTTTCCTGGACGATCCTATTCCCTTGCACTGTTTTCAGTATCGTTTGTTTTCCTGGACGATCCAATTCCCTTGCACTATTTTCAGTCTCGTTGGTTTTCCTGGACGATCCAATTCCCTTGCACTATTTTCAATCTCGCTGGTTTTCCTGGACGATCCAATTCCCTTGCACTGTTTTCAGTATCGTTTGTTTTACTGGACGATCCAATTCCCTTGAACTATTTTCAATAGATAACTCTTCTTACCTATTCATGACTAGTTTTGTTTTATGTTGGGACTATCTTGCTGCATTCGTTTTTGAAATGAATAACAGTCTAATTTATTTTTCTATATCACCTACATTTACTATTTTTTTGTGTACTTAACCTTCATATTAGTTATTATAGAATTGCTGAAGGGTCATCTTTAACATGGGAAGAAATGACAACATTGTACTAAATACAAGTAAAATATCGATGGTCGCACAGTGAAGAAGCTCATCCAATAGCGTTAACCTGCTGGCTGAATAACCCTTCGAGAGAATGTCTGTGTAATCATGTGCAATCTGGTCCTTTCTGACATTCAGTTAAGTGATATTAAAACCTCAAAACTAGTTCTGGGGATATTCAAAATGGCTGGAGCCTCATGGTCAGATTTCTTTTGAATATATACATACAAATATAACATATATATATATATATATATATATATATATATATATATATATATATATATATATCAGGTGGCCTGACGATTCCGTCTAGCTTCAAACAGCCTGTAGCCTCTAAGTGTTGACTTCGATGTTTTCTTTTATATTTACTCACACTCTATCTCTGATATTGAGCACTTTATTCCATAAATATCGCACACCTTAAGAGTATATTTCTTCATATATATATATATATATATATATATATATATATATATATATATATATATATATATATATATATATATATATAGATAGATAGATAGATAGATAGATAGATAGATAGATAGATGTATGTATGTATGTATGTATGTATGTATATATTGCCTCTATTTTGGTAGCATATTTTCGTTGAATATTGTAGACAAGTTTGTCTACTCATTTTCAATTGGCTCCTTTGACATTCGTGGATAAGTTCTTGGGTGTCATTATTAAAACAAGAGAGAAAATCAGTGTGTTCATACCTTTTTTATTCCGAGTACTTTCGACATAGCACAATGTTATTCTTAGGGTGTTGTTTATTTCAAAATAAATATTGTAGTGTTCATAATTTCAAAGGGAAAATCCCCGTGTTCATCTGAAAGTTAAATTAATGATTAGTGATATAATAGAACGGAGAGTTTAGTTTTGTTTGTGTGTTTTATAATGCCATATGTGTAACCGTGCCTATAATCACCGACAGTTTTAGGAAGTTTTAAACTGTCCTGTTCGGCATTATTGGTAGTGGTTAGGGTTAGGGTTAGGTTAAGTCTGTTAATTAAGTTTATTTAGGGTTAGTTTAAGTCTGTTAATTTTTAATTTTAGTTGGTTTGTTGGATTTCTGTTCATTTTTAAGTTAGTTATATATATATATATATATATATATATATATATATATATATATATATATATATATATATATATATATATATATATATATATATATATATATATATCTTTTGTCTGATTAATTGTATGTTAGTAAAGCACAGCAATACTTTTAGGATCATTTTATTGATGATATGATTGCGTATTGAACCCAATTATCGAGTCTATGTCAAAACCATACTTTCGAATGCTAATTTCCAACGAATTTAATTGATTCCTATCTCCTAAGAAGATTTGACTAACATTTGTCTCTGTATTGTTCTCAGCTAATTAATATCGTCATCATACAAAGGGAAAGTGGTAAAAAAATTATCAAGACAATTAATTCATTAAAGCAGTGTATTGAACTTTTATTTTTTTTAAAATATGTTCTTGTTCATATTACGACTTATTTACTTCATCGTTTGTAATCGAAGTTCATAGAGTAATTATGAACTCCATAATTATTTACAACAACATATCGTATGTGTTTCCCTTGGGATACATACGGTTTAGAATTCAGAGTTATCTTTTTCTTAGATTGATTGCCAACCACAGTTAGACAATCTGGTCGGTTATTTAACCCATAGTTTTGGTATTAAATTGAAAATGAATGCAATGAACTCGACTGGAATTCAACCAATCTTTACATTACCTGCCTATCATGTTAGTAAAACTTGAAAAATCAATGAATAGAATGTAAATTATTTTAAAATATATAGAGATATAGATGGACTAATAGTTAACCGAGCAGAACATGGAATCGACATGATAGTTCCAAATTTCAGTTTACACTGATTTGGAATTAGTGCTCTTTTTAAAGGCTCTTTTTAATGCCACTTTTTAAAGGCACCTTTTTAAAAGGCTTTTTTAAAGGCACTTTTTAAAGGCTCTTTTTAAAGGCACTTTGTAAAGGCACCTTTTTAAAGGGCTTTTTTAAAGGCACTTTTTAAAGACTCTTTTTAAAGGCTCTTTTTAAAGACTCTTTTTAAAGGCACTTTGTAAAGGCACCTTTTTGAAGGGCTTTTTTAAAGGCTCTTTTTAAAGACACTTTTTAAAGGATCTTTTTAAAGACACCTTTTAAAGGCACTTTTTAAAGGCTCTTTTTAATGCCACTTTTTGAAGGCACTTTTTAAAGGCTCTTTTTAAAGGCACTTTGTAAAGGCACCTTTTTAAAGGCCATCACTTTTAAAGGCCATCACTTTTAAAGGCCATCACTTTTAAAGGCCATCACTTTTCTCCTTAGCTAAGTTTATATAATAGGTAAGAGTTGAGTACCACTCTGAGAGAGGGAAATCTTTTAATACTAAATCATGTTAAAAGGAAGGGAAAACGATTTCAAATGATAGCCAAAAAACAGTTAAATCACATCACATAGATTTGAAAGAAAAAGATGCAGAAAGACAATCGATCGCCTGAAAGGAGGACACGACACTTAAGGAGTTGAAAGATTCGCAAATATGACACCCAGTAATAAAAGGCCCTTGAAAATGAACAATTTTAAAAATGATTTCATTCCAAGCAAGGCGGAAGTGCCGCTAGTGTGCTGGTTACGGAGAGTGAAAGTGAGAGAAAAGCTTGAGTTAAGGAAGTATATTGAAGAAAGAACAAATGATTTACGGCATTCAAGAAGACAGAAGCTTGAAGTTGCATTTAATTTTTTTATACATTGTAGTTATCAGAGATGCAATTAAACGTAAGGGAGTTCCACAGGTTGGAAGTGCGAGAAAAGAAACTGTTGGAGTAGAAGTAGCGGCTGTATTTATCTATTTCAACAGAATTTCAATCTAGTAGTACGCTTAAATTCATGTAGTTGGGACACCATCCAATCAGTAGACCTTTGACAGTAACTTGACAGTTTTCTGTGTTTCGTATTTCTCGCCAACGACAACCGCCAATGTCCAAATCCAAATGAAGAAGTGAATTTGAATTTTATATTTCAAGAGAGGCACTCCATTAAGTGATTGACACTAACCTTCCGAAACTAAACGTAAGGAAACTTACTAGTCAGGAAATTCAAAACAATTGAAGATAAGTAAACCCAGAGGTAAATTCTCAATAAATCTGGCCTTGTGTCATATTTCAGTTTCTATAAAGAATTTTAACAAAGTGAAACGAATCGTTAGTTGTTTATATTCTAAAAATTATATCTTTACAGTGTTCCCACTCATCCCGACTCTAGTTTACGCTGGCATTCGAGGGACCATGTATAATGACAGGTAAGTTTTTACATCATTTTATAATTATCTTTTTAATTATTTTATATTACCATTTTATAATTATATTTTTAATTATCTTATATTATCATTATGAATTCAAAATGACATTTTTGTAAATACGCAATTAATTTTATGATGTTTAATTTAACTACTCTTCAGCGATGCTTGGATTAGAACTGTAATTTTTTCTTGTATTTTTTCATTCATCTAATTAGAAAAATAATAAATGTATATTTATTAATGACCAGGTAAGGAATTAATAGAAAATGTTTATAAATCTAATGTTTCCCTTTTATTAAAGCTTTCCCCATATCTTATTATCTCATGAAGCTTTAATAAAAGCGAAACATGTTAGATTTATTGACGTTTCTTATTTATTCCTGAAGTTATAATTCTGTCGGATCCCGATCCATATTTTATCTTTATTTGATCCCAATTCATATTTATTAACGTTTTACGCACCTGCATATTTCCATATTTCCCTGTATGTATAACTTTTGCTGCAGGCATTAAACAGATTACTGTACACCAAACTAATTTATAAACATAAATTCTTTTTTACTCACCATCATACAGCACAAATGACAATATATTTAATTTAAATATTAATTTCGATAATTCTATAGCATAAGGAAGTGAAGTGACGTCATAATTACGGGATGTCGGTAGAAATAATAGCAGTCATAAACTGAACTAAATGGAACAAACGAATAAAGAAAAAGCTAGAAGACACAAAAATTAGAGCTCAAAATTAAAACAATTATACACCCCAGAAGCTAAATCGAAGCAGTGGCAAATAGATCGATATCGTCATTACTGCGTAGAGAAAAAAAAACTTAAAATAGAAACTGTGTCACTTTTAATAGTAGTTCAAAACAATACAATAAAAGCCAAACTCTGTAGAAACCAAAATAGAAAAATATATGGTGTTAAGTAAATATAGACACTGTAGAAATATTGATAACACAATCAACAAGAGAATCAAGAAAATTAAAAAAAATTAGCCGAGGAAGAATACGAGAAGTAGCACCACTGGGTGAAGAAGGTGTACCCTTGGGAAGTGTATAATCGATGGCATCTTGACAAACACAGACCAATAAATAAACCGGAATCTGATCAAGAGAATGAAACATAAAATTCTCTGGGACATTAAAATTCAAACGAATGACCCAAGCCAACCTAAAGGACCGCAACTTTTATGATTAAACAAGAAAAATGATACTAGATTTTGGATTTGCTGCTCCAGTGAATCCTAAAGTAGATCTAAAAATAGGTGAAAAGATATATAAATATTTTGCTCTTACTAGTGAACTGAAAAGTTATGGAAGATTAAGATGACAGTCGGGGCAGGAGCGCGGGAAATGAATCTAAGAGCATGGGAGGTGGGAGGTAAAACTGGATTAACTGAAAAATCAAAAGATAAGTTGAAGTCATCCAGACGACTGAAGAAAAAAAAAAAAAAAAAAAACGAAGGGGATGACGGGAAAAAATCAGGAATATTGTTCTTGGTTGATCTGTAGTGGGAGCCACTGTAACGACTGGAATGAATATTCAGTGAGTGAATAAAAATAATGGCCGAAATGTGAGAAGCGAAATACCGATGACAAACTGACCAGAAGAAATAGAATTAACTACAGCACTAACTACAGCACTAACTACAGCGCTAACTACAACACTAACTACAGCTGTAGGCAAATGTGTTCGAACCGCAAGTTTATTTTTTATTTTTACAATTAATCGTTCTCAACCTGCTGTGATTATATTTATCTTGTCAATTAACTTTAGTAAAACAAATACGTGAATTAATAATAAATAAGAGAGAATGAATATTATCATTTTATTTCCATAAGTATAATGTTGTAATGTACAAGAGTGTGTTGAGGTTTGGAAAAATACCTAATCAATTGCTCTCCCAACAACTACGGGGGTAATAGGCAGAGGGGGGAAATAGACGGTGGTGGTGGTGGGGGGGGTAAAAATAATACTGCCTCGGAAACCGCAACAACTTTAAGAACAAAATGTCCACAGGTCCGACTTCACAAGATACTGTGTCTTGCCAACTGCTGGTTTTCTAGCCATGTCAAGCTATCCCGCTGCCACATATAATTATTACGTATCCGGTAAATGGCTCGAAATCAATTGCTCGACAGTAAATTGCTTGAAAAATAATTTCTCGAAGTATTAATTACTCGAAAGGCAGTTTGCTTGAAACCTGTGGTTAAAAAAAATAAAACTACATTGTTTCTAATATTTACTATAATATAAAAATAATACAACTTTATTGTTGTTAATTGAACAGTTAAAATTGAAGAACGAGTACATTTATATAGCAGGTCTTTTTTTTTTTTTCAAAAGGCAGTTTGCTCGAAACCTGTGGTTAAAAAAAATAAAACAGGTGCTAAGCATTTCCTTTTTTTTGCACATTTCACATTTCCAGTAAATCTTATTGTTCCCTGTTTTGTCCTTAATATATAGATATATCCATCCAAACAAAACTTTTTCTTTCCTTTTTCGCTCTCAACAAAAGTTATGTCCATCACTAGGGTTCGAGATCTCCAAAATGACTGAAATAGAAAAAAAAAAAATAAAAAAATCAGGACTTTTAAAGTTGAGTGTTGTGGCTCCTTTTATATCCAGTTCCGTTGACGCAGTTTACGTGGTGCTTCAAGCTTCGAAATGACTTCGAGCAATCTGCCTTTGGAGCAATTGATAGTTCGAGAAATTATTTTTCGAGCAACTGATTTCGAGCAATTTACTGTCGAGAAACTGATTTCGAGCAATTTACCTAGATCCTAATTATTATAATGATTTTTGCATAAGTATTCAGCCTCACGCAGCCAATATTTAGTTGAGGATCCTTTGTCACTCATCTCTGCTATTAGTCGATTTTCATTCGATGTATTAGGCTTTTGCACGTCTTTACTGACATTTTTGATAATTCTCCTTTTTCGAATTCTTTGGCTTCCGTGTAGAACAACAGTTTTCATTTCATGCTACAAGTAGTATACAAGAATTCGATCAAACGATTTACAGGATCAATAATAATAATAATAATAATAATAATAATAATAATAATAATTTCTGACCTTAGGTCTCTGCTCTGGTAGGGAACTGGAAAGAAATGAGTATAAACCAGAAATCAAATAATAATAATATATAAATACATAACAGGAGGAGGTATGGCCCCCTGAACATGATGGCCCACCATGGTATGAATATGCCATGGCGCCCACAAAACAACCCCTACGTATGAGTAAATAAGAACTAACATATAGTGCTGGCACAACGAACAATATTGCTAAAACGCATCGGTCGTAACGCGGGTCAACAAGGACCGCGATCCCCAGTGAGGAACCAGACTGAGATCCAAAAGTATGTAACTGGGACAAACTCTACCCAACAAGAACTAGAGGAAAACCAGGCCGAGGACAGTCCTCACAGAGGCCCTCTATATTCATTAAAAGAAAATCCCACAAAAAGAACAATTAATTAAGGGTCTGAGTATATTGAAGTAATGATAGCATTTTTCACCGCTACTATAAATCCGACAACGACAACAACGACCAAAGTCGCCTATAATATCTGGCGAGAAAAACACCCCTCAGACTAAACATCGATGTCAACAAACTAGCCAATGTCAGACGAGAGATCATCAGGAAAAATAATACCTGACATAGAACACGAAGGCATCCGAGAAAACATCAAAGAGAGATTAAACGTTAATATAGAGCGGCTAAATGCCAACAGCCCAGAGGGGACACATGCAGAGGAACAAAAAGAAACCAGTTGTAATAATCCCTCTGAGGCACACAAGCAGACAGAGGAAGATAATGACAAATATGGGAGAGAAATAAAAAATGACAAAAATATCGGATATAAATGGGAGAATGTAAAGGAAATGTATTTCTGTAATACTATTTGTCTTTGTCGCAGTAAAACGGAAGAAAGTTGTTAAAACATAAGAAAGTGTTATGTGCTGAGAGACATTGAAACTTGAAGGGTTAATACCAAAAACCCGTGGGAAGAATTGAAGATTTAATTCACACATAAACAACTTGAATTGTATGTCGAGCAGTTTGAACAATGGAAAAATGACCCAGACTTAAAGGGCAATTTTGACTGACACACAGCCGCAAATACAAGCGGTAACGATTCGACCTTAGCTGCCTTATGATCAAACAAATCACAACGTGGGATGAGGTTTGCTCTGGATTGAAGCGGTCACTTCAGCGACCAGCCGCGATGTTGGAAGTCTTAGACGACCGGCCCTTCAGTATCTGTCTATATTTCTGAGATGAGGTATTATGTATAATATTTACATTATTCGGACCATTGTCCTCATCTTTGTTGCCATATTTAGTACAACGTTTCGGCCCTTCAGTATCTGTCTATATTTCTGAGATGAGGTATTATGTACAATATTTACATTATTCGGACCATTGTCCTCATCTTTGTTGCCATATTTAGTACAACGTTTCGGCCCTTCAGTATCTGTCTATATTTCTGAGATGAGGTATTATGTACAATATTTACATTATTCGGATTTCCTCATCTTTATGATCATATTTAGTACAACGTTTCGGCCCCTTCAGTATCTGTCTATATTTCTGAGATGAGGTATTATGTACAATATTTACATTATTCGGACCATTGTCCCTCATCGTTTTTCAGTATTGTCCTGAGATGAGGTATTATTTATTTCAAAATTGTTCATCTTTGCCCATATTTTCAACGTTTCGGCCCTTCAGTATCTGTCTATATTTCTGAGATGAGGTATTATGTACAATATTTACATTATTCGGACCATTGTCCTCATCTTTGTTGCCATATTTATTACAACGTTTCGGCCCTTCAGTATCTGTCTATATTTCTGAGATGAGGTATTATGTACAATATTTACATTATTCGACCATTGTCCATATTCATCTTTGCCCTTCAGTATCTGTCATGAGATTATTATGTACAATATTTACATTATTCGGACCATTGTCCTATCTTTGTTCATATTTATATTTCGGCCCTTCAGAGTCTATATGAGATGAGGTATTATGTATAATATTTACATTATTCGGACCATTGTCCTCATCTTTATCGCCATATTTAGTACAACATTTCGGCCCTTCAGTATCTGTCTATATTTCTGAGATGAGGTATTATGTACAATATTTACATTATTCGGACCATTGTCCTCATCTTTGTTGCCATATTTCTACAACGTTTCGGCCCTTCAGTATCTGTCTATATTTCTGAGATGAGGTATTATGTATAATATTTACATTATTCGGACTATTGTCCTCATCTTTGTCGCCATATTTATTACAATGTTTCGGCCCTTCAGTATCTGTCTATATTTCTGAGATGAGGTATTATGTATATTATTTACATTATTCGGACTATTGTCCTCATCTTTGTCGGCATATTTATCACAACGTTTCGGTCTTTCAGTATATGTCTACATTTAAGAGATGATGTATTATTTACACTATTTACATTATTCGGACTATTGTCCTCATCTTTGTCGCCATATTTACCACAACGTTTCGGCCCTTCAGTATCTGTCTATATTTCTGAGATGAGGTATTATGTACACTATTTACATTATTCGGACTATTGTCCTCATCTTTGTCGCCATATTTATTACACGCTCAGGTCTTTTTTCAGGTGGTTGGAATGTCAAACTGAACCCTTTATTTCGCTCACTGGGGTAGACTGTTCTAGTTCCACGTGCCATGTTTAATGGATGTCAGTTATCAGTTATCTCCTGTTAATTCCCCTCTGAAAGTTCTCCACTGCCTTAATTGGGCTATTGAACTCACACTCTTTGAGTCCTGTCACTGGATCTAACCAACGCCTCAAGAACACATGGCACAGTGGATAAAGGCGATCCGTGCTATCGATAAGTTTCTTTTATTTGTTTTCATCTCTTCCAATATTGTTTTATTGATAAGTAGTTGGTGCTTGCACCCGTAACTTCCTGTTTTACATCACTTCTGTTCAGCTGGGAGTAAATTGTTTCTATCAAGGAAGTTGTATGATCCTCTCGTGAGGATATTGTACATTGTTGGTAGGCAGGTAATGGGCCTATAGTTCTTCGGGTCTGCGTCTCTTCTGTTTTGGTGAGTAGGTATGTTACTCCCAAAATGAAACATTAGGGGCATTTTTCTGGGTTTACGATTTTATCATTGTATGCCCGTACGAGGTCTTGGTGGGTGCTAGATAGTTTTTTACTCAAAAACTGGCTATTCGGTCTATTCCTGATGTTTTTATTTTATTTTGGTTCTGCAGATGTCAGCGGTTGTTTCAGTAATATTGATATTCGTCTATTTTTGGCATTATATATGTGTGTGTTGTTATTGTTGTTGCTTGATCCCTGTAGCTCTTTCATTGTGCATTTTGCAGTTTTCCGATACCTTACACGAGAACTCCTCAATTTCTTGGATATTAGGTGGATCATTTATCTCTATTTTATTTTCCCCGGTTCTCGATATAGTTTCTTGGCATCTTCTTTAAAGATCTTGTTTTTGTCAGAAGAATCTCTTTCTTTTTTCGTGACGCCTGATTCTCTGTGCCTACGCTTGAATTTGTTGTTTCAGTTTGTCTTTAACTTTTGGTACGTCAGTTTTATTCTTTATGTCAAGGCTTTGTTTCACTTGTCTCCTTTTACTTTCTTTCCTTTTGGAGCCCTTGTGCACTTTACTTAGAAGTGACAATTGTCCTCATAGTCTATTTATTTTGGTTCTTATTTTTTCTTTCCAGACTGGCGTTTATTTTGTGTTTTTACTTTTTCGCCTATTGTTTCTCTGATCGTTGACGTGGCTGCTTATATAAGACGATTAATTTCTGTCAGTTTCATAGGTCTTTCCATTTCTTCCTTTATTTTTCTTATTGTTTCGTTAGCGAGGTTGATGGTTTCCTTCACTTGACGGTTCTTTCTTCCTTTTGGAATTGTTGGCTTTTCTTCGAAATGTAATCATGTAATAGCCGGTCGTCCAAACTTCCAACATCGCGGTTGGTCGCTGAAGTGACCGCTTCAATCCATAGCTAACCTTATCCCACGTTGTGATTTGTTAGATCATAAGGAAGCCAAGATAGAATCGTGTTTGGCTGTTCCAAGCAGGGCGCAGACGTACAGGAAAAAATAATACTTGAATAAACTGAACAAAAGTAAATGCTGTTTTTATATCAGTCCTCCGTACAATAATTGGTTTATATCAGAGTTCGCATGCAATTGATTATCAGCCCAGTCCGCATCTAAATCGGAAGTAATACTATCGTCGACCTGGCAAAAATATGCTTTGCTGTTGTTGGAAGAGTTTGGCACAAGGCTGAAGTAGGAGGCTTCACTTCGGCAGATAATCACGTGGGCATCTCTTCTCTCTTCTGCCTCTGTCTCTTCTGTTCCGATTCGTCTCCTACTGGCGAATTCGCTTCGCGTATTCGTATTTATGGACATATTTTTTTGGGAATTCCCTTCTCCCAATCTCTCATATTATTACCTCTCACTAAACCTCCTCAATGAGCGTGGGGGGAGGGGCTTATCCACCCCCTCCTGTCCTCATAGTCTATTTATTTTGGTTCCTATTTTTTCTTTCCAGACTGGCGTTTACTTTGTGTTTTTACTTTCTCACCTATTGTTTATGTGATTGTTGACGTGGTCTGCTTATATAAGACGATTAATTTCTGTCAGTTTCATCGGTCTTTCCATTTCTTCCTTTATTTTTCTTATTGCTTCGTTGGCGAGGTTGATGGTTTCCTTCACTTGACGGTTCTTTCTTTCTTTTGGAATTGTTGACTTTTCTTTGAAATGTAATCATGTAATAGCCGTTCCAATATTTACATTATCGGAGCATGGATTGACTATATAAAGACGTTAGTGCACCATACTCATTAGCCAAAAATGTAAAGAGTGTGCCCCACAACGGACAAATTTATAACAGAGAGCATGAAGACTAAACTATACAAACGGGTCATTAACATTGAAACCAATCAATATCAAAAGTGGGATCTTCCAAGGAAATTCATTGTCACCCCTACTCTTCTGCTTTGCATTAGTGCCACTCAGCTGCCTACTGAACAACAGTAGATACGGATAAAAGTCAGAGAACTGAATCATCTATTCTATAGTGATGATCTTAAAACTTTTGCCAAGAATGACAACAAACAGAAAAACCTACTCGGCATTGGCAAAACCTTCAGCGAAGACATTAAGACATTAGGATGGAGTTCGGGATCGACAAATGTGCCAAAGCCATTTTCAAAGGCAGTAAACTAACGAAAACTACAGATTTAGACATTGATATCAGCAAGATTAAGGAACTAGACCAAGATGGCGCATAAAATACTTAGAAATTAATGAAGGAAACGGAATACAACATTCAATTATGAAGAAAAAGACTAGAAAACGATATTATAGGAGAGTAACAATTTAGTGAGGATATCAAAATTAAATTTGGGCTTGACAGATGGAAAACTGTCAAGTATACAAAATATTACCCTATTTAAAGATTCTGAGATAAAAGTATTAGAGCCTGAGCGGGACTTTGAAGTATTTACCTGTTTATAGAATAAGAGAGAAACACTTATTAACGAAAAAACTGTTATGAAAGTTGTATTATTAATGAAATAAAATCTCAGAGTAAAAACGATTCTACAAATAGAGCTTGAATGGTACTAACAGAATTAAAGCCATAAAAGCTCCATAAAATTACATATAACTTCAATTTTTGATTAACTGGTCCATCTCTGAAATAAAAAAAAATGTTGATGCCAAAAGATGAATTTCTCTCAAAATACATCGCTTGCAACACATTTGCAGAATAGAAGATGGTCGGTGATTAAACAAATGACAGCATATTAAGACTCATTATGATACAAGAAGGTAAAAAAAAACTGAAAAGAAACTGTGACAAAAGACATCATATTATATTTTGGGGGAAATGTAGCTAAACAAACCAGAAACTGAAGAACATCTTTTTATTTTTTTTTTTACTTTGTATTCAATTTCAAGTTTTAAAAAAAATATAGCACTTGAAACGTTTTAAACATTACCTGCAGTAGTCTTTCAACCTTTGCTATTAAATATTGTTTTCCATTCACTTATATATCTCTTTTAATGGTGGAAAATAGGTTTTCTATTGGATTAAACTGCCTTTGGTGTTCTGTAAGTTAAATATTGGAGAGGTTTATGTATTTAGATTCGGCGCTGGGTAAAAATATTGCTTCTTGATAAATTTTGTTTAATTTTTGTTGATTTTCAATTTTAGTTGTATTCTTTTAATCTGTTAATGATTGGAAGAGTTTTTATTAGATTCCATTATATCACTTTTCTGTAGTATTGTTAGCGAGTGATTCTTTTATTTGTAATTCAATGTTTAAGTTCATGGTGTCATCTTGGGCAAATGTTATTTGTCTTTCGATTAGCTTATTCTGGAATCTCTTGGTATGTGCTCCTGGGTTGTGGAGTTTGAAATATGTATATTTTGACAGTATATCATTACTGAGTCATGTACTATTATTACACAACAACTCTCTCACGTCGTCTTACATACCATCTTAATGACACCATCGCAATAAAAATCACCTTATAACAACACAATGCATCACTAATAACAGCTTCAAATCCTCCGAAATAAGAAAATTCTAATAAAAAATACCAAAATCCTCGACAAGACCAATTGCAAAAAACGCTTACAAATTCTTGAAACCATCACAATTAAAGTCCAACATAAATAAAATAGGATTTAATACTGGCAGAAACCTTAAACTTATTTAATAACTTATCCTCCAAATAATAAATACCAACCTTCTCCCAAGTGCTAATGAACTAATCCAACATCACTGCCTGAATAACCAAAAATATTATCTATGATAATAAAAATAAAAATAAATCTACTTCAAACCAAAAGTTATAGCCATGAAGAAAGTATGCAACAACCAAAAAGGCTTGGCAAAAAAAAAAACAAGTACTGGGGGAGGTCTTCTTTTCAACAACTTAAACCCAAACTTCCGAAAAAGAAAGAAAAACCTGAAAGATTCTTAAAAGGAAGAAGTTTCGTAGACTTTAATAACGCATCCCTCAATAATGACATGCTGCCAAAATATACATACATATGTGTGTGTGTGTGTGTGTCTGTGTGTGCATGTGTGTGTATGTATGTGCTTGTGTGTGAAAGCCAGATGCAATCTCTTTAAAATGCACAAAATAACTGTCTAATTACTGTCAAATATCAAGGAATCATGAATTTGATGAAAGCGAGTTTAAATTTTCGACTCATCTCATTGGTGAATATGAAGGATGAGAAAGAACAAAGCCTCAGAGGTAAAAGTATATTCCCAATATTAAAGCTCTGTCATATAATTACCAACAATATGGTCTAATAATGTTGACTCAAAAAACGTTGTAATATTATTCTATTTTGTTAATGCTTTTCTTATTGTCACTGCGTCTATATTTGCATTAATAATCCTATATTTAAACAGGTGCTGGGTGAGTCACGCCGGGGCTTTCGAATGGATACTTTATGCTCCAAATCTCGCATGCATTTTGGTAAATAGCTTTTCAGTTTCAATCATTCTAATCTTCAAATTAAAACTTTAAATCTTTTACGTGACGTTCTTCAATTGTTCCTTTCTCTTTCTTTCTTTCTTTCTTTCTTTATAACATTTCTTTATTTCTCTTTCTTAATGATATTCTTTTCTTTCTTTCTTTGCGATATCTTTTTCTATCATTTTTATTATATTGCTTCCTTTCTCTTTCTTTATTTTTTCTTTTTCTTTCTTAATGATATTGTTTTCTTTTTTCTTAATGATATTGTTTTCTTTTTCTTACTTTCTTAATGATATTGTTTTCTTTCTTTTTATCTTTATGACATTTCTTTCACTTTCTTTATGACAATTCTTTCTCATTATTTCTCTATATGTCTTTCTTTTTTCTTTACGATATTTTTTTATGATCTTTCATTCTTTCTTTATGATCTTTCTTTCTTTACGTTATTATGTTTTAATTAATTTTCTTTTCTTTTGATATTCAGGATTTCCTAGTTGTTTCTTGTATGCTTATAGTTTCTTCTTCTTCTTCTTCTTCTTCTTCTTCTTCTTCTTCTTCTTCTTCTTTCTCTTTAATTCTCTATGATATGCATATAGTTTCTTCTTCTTCTTCTTTATTTCTCTATAATATGCCCATAATTTCTTCTTCTTCTTCTTCTTTCTCTTTAATTCTCTATGATATGCCTATAGTTTCTTCTTCTTTTTCTTCTTTATTTCTCTATAATATGCCTATACTTTCTTCTTCTTCTTCTTCTTCTTCTTCTTCTTCTTCTTCTTCTTCTTCTTCTTCTTCTTCTTCTTCACCACATTCCTATTTCATCCCTTTTCCCCCCACACTAATCTTTACTACTCACTTTCTTTCTTTGACAGGGAAATCTTATATTTTTATTTTACATCTACATGGTGCTGATAGGTCAGCTTCAGTCTCATCCGAATGAACCAAGCAATTACAGGTAAGAAGAAGATTGACTTAGGATTATCTACCAGCTTATTCTATGTCTGAAATCTGGGAGCGAAGAATAATGTGTGTTATGCCATGGCAGGCATAGATTTTACAAGTAAGTGATAGATGTTAAAATCTAATGGCAGTAATGTTAGTGATGAGATGGGTCCCTTAACACCTACAAGGTAACATTTTGACCGATTTAAGGTAAGATTTATTAACATCCTATGGACATGAAAATATTAGAAGATAATTGATAAAAATTAGTTTATTAACGATGGAGAGAGAGGATGAAAATAGAGAAACACCGTTTTAATAATGAATGACAAACATTACCCTGGTATGGGAAATTTGTACGGCCAAATAAGGAAGTCTGAAAAATATTTTGGATGAGGTTTAAAACTGTGAGATGAAATATATTAAACGGAAGAGATTTTCCAATAAAAGAGAATGTTTTGTCTCCCATCTCTTTGGAACTGGAAAGAAAATCAGAAGGAAGAAAATGAGAAAAGAAATATATTCGTTTGCATAATTTATGGAAAAGAGAAATATATATATCGACATCACAAAGAAACATGAAAGGTAATCGAACAGAAAAACTTAAAAATTGTGAAAACTATATTAGAAAAATAGAAAAAAGATATGGTGAAATGAAAAAAAGTTGGCAAAAAAGAGAAAAAGAATATCTTCTTATAAACAATGTTTGTCTAATTTGAAGAAAATAGACCTAAATGAAAGAAGACATAAAATTTAGGAAGGCGATAAAAGAAACGAAAATATAGATTCGTGGATTCTGTGTTTTGTTATAGTCTTATAAAAACGAACATAAAAATGGAAAGCAACATATAATTGGCACTTGACTCGCTGAGACCTCTGGAAGAAAAAGGGGTGGAGTATTCTCACTATTCTGTTTATTTTCTATCACTTACGACATATAAGAGAACATTTCTGTTCTGTAAAAAAAACGTTAAACAGCATTACTATTCAAAATATTAAAAAAAATAATAATTCACTGCATCGTGTTGTTTCATAAGCAATCTCCGAAAGGGATAGAGTGAATAATATACGACATTATGCTATAAGCACATTCTATAATTAGTGTGCGAGATCCGTTTGCGATAGCTTCAATGCTTGTTCCGTTATTATAAATGCTTAAGTGACAAGACAACGTGTTAGCAGCACATCCAATTATGATTTTTCTAAATCTAATAGTGATAGGTTGATTGCTTATTTCACTGTTATGAATACATAACTGATAACACTCTGTCAAGTGATCCCATTAATAGTACATAAAACCTGAGAGCGATACATTGAATGCTATGATTAAAATGCTCACATGGGGGAGTGAGCATCCAATTCATAGTGTCCGATGTCTGACATCCATAGACTGGATGCTAGTTCTATTATCATAAATGGAAAGAGATCAACTCGCCAACTGATCCCATTAAGAGTATCCGAAAACGAACAACGATAGATAGTCTGTTATTAAGAAAGACTATTTTTTTTATCTTTTCACCCCAGGCAAGGCGATAAAATACTAAAACGCAAGGAGTTACTGAGATTGAAAGAAACTGAGAAAACATTATTATGGAGAAAGATGAAAATAAAAGAACGGGATTCAAGGAGATAGAAGATGGTGATGGACATTGCATTTAAATTTTTGAAAATCACTTTTTACAGGAAAGCAAGAAATCGGAAGAATGTTCCACGTGCGAAAAATACGAGAGAAGAAAATATTAGAATAGAACTTACGGTTTATACTTGCCACCTATTACTGTGCTTAAATTCGTGAGGTCGAGATATCAAAGATGAAAGATCATCAGAACAGCTATCATGAAAGTATTTATATAAAAAAAAAGTACAAGGAAACCATAATGGTGGTAAAGTGACTGAAACCAAGACGCCAGATTAAGACCGATGCTACTTCTGATTCTTCTTTGACTTCTGACAGAAGAGAGCATACTGTCATATCACTCCTTTTTTTCTGTTCGAGAACTGATGACGATAAATTGAATTCTAAATCCTTTATTATAAATGCTGAAATGATAAAACAAGAAGGCAGCATCACCTCCCATGAACGCTAGCTACGTCGTATAAATGACTAACTGATAAGACATTTTATAAGCACATCACATAGATATTGTTTGAAGTCTGATAGCTCTAGACTGAACGCTAGCTACGTCTTATAAATGCCTAACTGATAAGACTCGATGCTTTTAGTTCATTCCAGTGTAGATCTGTTGCCCACGGTTTGAACGCTAATTTTATTGTCATAAATACCTAAATAATATGACCGCATGATATCAGCTCCTGTCATAATTAGTGTCCATAATCCGATAGCGAGAGATCAAATGGCCGAATTGATATCTAAAAATCCTAAAAGATAACACGACACGCTATCAGCTCATTCCTATGTCCGTAATCTGAAAAATGAAAGTGACTGTTTGAATGATATTTTCAATGTTTACAAATTCACAAATAATAAAATACATATGAGTTTGTAATCACATAAATATTGTCTGAAATTAGATAGCGAGAGTTTTAATGCTAGTTCTGCTAAGTTTTGAAAACTGCATGCCACCAGGCCATCTTGTCAGTTATGTCTGAAATATAAGAAACTGTTGAATGACATTTGCAATATTTACATATTCCTAAATATTAAAATACGTTAGTTTTTCTTGATAGAAGAAATCTGATAAATTGAACGCTTGTTCAGCAGGGAGGTGGAGTAATGGATAGCAGCTTGGAT
The DNA here is from genome assembly GCA_903632075.3 of Acanthosepion pharaonis. Classification (NCBI taxonomy): domain Eukaryota; kingdom Metazoa; phylum Mollusca; class Cephalopoda; order Sepiida; family Sepiidae; genus Acanthosepion; species Acanthosepion pharaonis. The sequence continues at coordinate 757,561 of CAHIKZ030000428.1, forward strand.
TGGGAAATCGGAGAGCCGAGTTCGAATTCCATTCGAATCCATTCGAGTCGAATCCATTTCCCAAGGGCATTAGCAGTGCTAATACCCTTGGGAAAGGTGTGAATCCTCTTCTTCTCCCTCCAGCTATGGTTAAATAGCAGGACTGGCTTCTATAGCCTTGGATGGCAACTGGTCTAGGAGAAGGACAACTCTGAATTCAAACCCGGAGTGAAGCCCCTAAGGTGGATGGACGGCACTTTGTGCTACCTTCCGGCAACTCCTGCAGCCGCGCTGGTACCAAACTGTATTGGTTTATCCTCACCCTTGGACTCTTCAAGCAAGGCCGAGAGGGGGAACTAGACGTCCGGGCAGCCCTAGTTCTCCATATATCCCGCCCAGGCTCATAGCGCACTGCGCTACTCCATAGTCTCTCGGGACGGACGGATGATTACAACGACAATAAATAACTAAATTCAAAAGTTCAACTGTTCGCTTACACCTGCATCAACTTGGCACGATTCCTGAATTTGAAAAATGGAAAATACGTTTGGGATCATTTGATGCATGAAGGTAGATCTAAAGAAAGTCTTCGTGGACATTATGTTTTAAAATACGCAGACACCCTTGCACACATATTAAAAAAATTAGTTATGTAATCAGATATATTTACATAGATGCATAGACATACATATACATTCTAATAATATTTACGACACGATTTCAAGTAATCGCTTCGTTTGCTTTGTCCTCAAATATGGGCAGTGCTGATGTGTGTTACTTTTTAAACCCTGCTAGACTTTTACGTTAGTTGTTTCATTAATATTAGATTGACCAGAAAGTCCTGACTCACTTAGCAAGAGGGAAGAAAACAACAAAATTTTATGGAGTAACACTAACATTTAGTTTTCAAAATAAAGTCTATCATTCTTGACGATCTTCTGCCAGCGATTAACCAGCATCTGAATCTGTCCCAGATGTCAGTTGGCTGGCTTTGAATAAAAAAACGTTCTAAAGTGTCGTATCGCTGGTCACGGAGGAAATGTTCTATTGAGCGAAATAAGTCATAGTCACTTGGAGCAACATCGGGACTGAACGGTAGATGTGAAAGAATCTCAATACCGTCCATCTGTTTGAACTTTGATTCAACCAACGCTTTTATCCCCTGGGATTTTCTGTTTGTTCATTTTTTTTAATTAATTTTTGGCTATTATGCAATTTAGAAATTATCACAGTTGCTGTGAAGTCATTTGATTAGTTATTATTAAATATTAGGTTTATGGAGCAACACTAAAATTTATTCTTCAAAATAAAGTCCATCATTATCGACGATCTTCTGCCAGTGATCAACCAGCATCCAAATCTGTTCGAGTTTCCAGTCTGTTGGTTTTGAATAAAAAAAAACATCTGTAAACAAGCTTCCTTCATTTCATCAAAGGTGTTGACTCACTTGTCGATGAGGAAATGTTCTATTGAGCGAAATAAGTCATAGTCACTTGGAGCAACATCGGGACTGAACGGTGGATGTGGAAGAATCTCAACACCGTCCATCTGTTTGAATCTCTCCTTAGTCAACATGGCAGTGTGGGGCCTTGCATTGTCTTGCTGAAATAAAGCCCGACTTCGACGGACCAAATCAGGATACTCCTTATTTAGTTTGTTATACACGTGATCTAGTTATTAGCAATACAGCTTAGCGTTGATGACCCGAGCGTGTGGAACAAGCTCGAAATGCAATATTCTTTAGAAATTCCACCAGATAGAGATCAAGATTTGTTGTTTTCTTTCCGCTTTCTAAGTGAGTCAAGACTTTGTGGCTAACCTAATATTTTGTTCAACTTCCATTTCATTCATGGAGATTTGATATTTTAGGCCTTCCCTATTTAAACAGACGTGACAATCATTACACGTTTGGTCATATTCTGTGCCAACGTTTTCAGATAAATTAACAAGGTACCTACGGATATCTCTCATGAGTTTTTCATGCTCGACACAATTTTGTTCAGTCTGTCTTTACCAGGATAAATGATCTAGAGTTAGATTTTCTCAGTCATCTGCGTGATATTGGCCTTCTGCAGTGTGTTGGTGATGTAAACTTTATAACTCAATTTCGACTTACGTTCTGATCTATTTCGGCCAACTCAACGTACAGAAACTGCTTGGGTACCCTATCGTCCTTCATCCCGACCACATGACCACTCCATTCGTTTTCCGATTATATTTGCGTTTGTTCAATCCCCACAGACCTTGTTGTTTATAAGACAGAAATTGTAACTAACGTCCATTGAGTTGCAGTTTCTGGGTGAGAGCATATAACGTGGTTGGATCAGCAGTTTAAAAAAAAACGCCAGTATGCTCAAACCCACGTGACTTCGTGATAGCACAACCATCGAAGTCTACGGTAAAACAATGGGTCAACCAGTAACATGGTTTTTCATTCAACTTCTTGACAAATTGATCAGGGGTGGGGAGATAAGAAACCGGGTCTAACAATCATAAATATAACGTTCTAACCACCCGGTCATGCGCCTATCCTAACGCCTATGGATGGCCACGAATATATGATACATCCATACGTACATGCTACTAATAATAATAATATTACTACTACTACTACTACTACTAATAATAATAATAATAATAATAATAATAATAATAAAGAAAGCAAAGACAAATGCAACCGACCAGAAACAATGGCAAGATAAACCGCTTCATGGCCAATACTCTGCCCGTACCAAACAAGCTGACGTAGACAAAACCCGTACCCATCAATGGCTACGTAGTGCAGGGTTGAAAGCTGAAACTGAAGGTTTCATCCTTGCTGCACAGGACCAATGCTTGCTAACTAGGAATTATCAAGCACATAAATATTGTGTTAGTCCAAAATGCAGATTTTGTGATAAATATCCAGAAACAATTGATCATTTTGTATCAGGTTGCACGATATTGGCACCCACTGAATATAAAACCCGACATGACAGAGTGGGCCAATATCTGCACTGGAAAATCTGCAACTTCTACGGGAAGGAAACTGAAAGAAACTGGTATGAACACCACCCAGACCCGGTTACGGAGATAGGACCTGTTACAATTCTATGGGACTACACAATACACACTGACAGAACAATCAAAGCCAACCACCCAGACATTGTTATTAAAGACCACAAACAAAAGAAAAGTGCCTCCTTATTGATATGGCAGTCCCTGCAGACTGTAATGTATCTTTGAATATATTCAAAAAGCTGTCAAAATACAAGAACCTTGAAATAGAAATCTCAAAAATATGACGCATGGGAACATCAACTATCCCTGTTGTAATTGGAGCCCTAGGATTGGTTGGAAAAAAATTGCAGTAGAGTAATTGAATGGATTCCTGGAAGTCCATACCTCAAACAGCCCACACTTTACGAAGGGCTTTATCTATGTAATTTTTTTTTGTCAGTGGAAAGTGTAATGATGCCATTTCAACCTTAGGTCCCCGGGCGGGACCCGGAGAGAAATGTGTAAAAGACAGAAATCAAAGGAAATAAAAATATTAATAATAAATGATAAATCCGATGATATGCTTGGTAAATAGATCTGCGTGGCTGTATATTGGGGGAAATCCCAAATAAAATAAAAGAATCGTCGAGTTTATTAAAGTGAGTTCAATATGCGGTCAGTTAGTCTGTTTTGTAGAAAGCACAATCGTTCGGTATACAAATATTTTATTTTTAAAGATATGTCAGTTTCGTTCTAAATAACATTACGGTGTTTTCTGGAAGCATCAGTAGTTTTTAGATAACAAAAATCTCGTCATCCAGAGATGCACTTGAGTTGAGTTTGGTCCTTAAGTATGAGGAAGATTTCACATCGTTCAGGTTGCATTTGTCAATAGCAATAGAAGATGACAGGGAGTTTATGATTATGATGTTTGGCGTTTTTGATTTGTTTGGGAGTTGGTTTGGGTTGCTGAATCAATTCGTTATTTTTATTTTTTTTTGCCGAAGGCGTTAATAGCCATGGAAAAAAAAGATCGATAAGTTCTTGTGATTCCACGATAGATATCATGACAAGTGCAACATCATTAGTGAAGAGGTTGTCACAAATCATGCTAGGTTTGTTGAGAGTTTTCGCAGTGAAGTGTCGATCGTGGAAAAAGAGCACCAGCTGCACGAAATTGGAACTTAACCTTGTTTCCGAAGATCGCTGTAATTATAGTAAAAGATGATGGAAAACTAGAGAGCAAAATGGACAGAGGATCAATGACACAACTTTGTTTGCTGCCATTGGTTACGTCAACTGTGTCTGAAGATTATCCATCAGACATGATCGATGATTTCATTGCTTCATGGAATGCGATGATAATGTTTAGCATGTTGTCTGGGATACCAAAAGTTTTTAAGGATTTTCCATAAAGCACTTCTACTGAAAATGTCGATACACACACACACACACACACTATATATATATATATATATATATATAAATATATTGATAATCAATATATATATATATATATAGATAGATAGATAGACACACACACACAAGTGGATAGACATAATTGCAAAATATATAGATATATATACATAGGTGACCATATAAATATGGGTTGGTACCGGGAAGATGGAGGGAATAAAGTAAGAAGAGATCCAATCGAGAGATCCTCTGAGAGACTGCGATTAAGTCAACCCATTCTACAGGAACAGTCTTCCCAAGAATATACCAAAACTAACTGTAAATATTGTGCACCTTTTTCCTTGTTTCAATACATTTTGTTTACGTACATTTTGTGTTGTATTATTATTATTATTCCATGCTTATTCAAGCTTCAACAGTATATTTTTTTGAATAAAAATTCCGAGAGGATAGAATCCAGGTAGAACTCAATGTCCAGGACAGAGTAACGATATAATAAAAAGGCTTAAACACTAATATTCCATATATATATATATATATATATATATATATATATATATATATATATATATATAGCTCTAGAGAGGGGTAACAGACGAGAGAATAACAGGAAGGTGGGGGATTATAATCTCTAGAGTTTTCATTTACTCACATTCGTCCCCCACTCTCATATATACACTCTCACTAAATTTTATTTTTTATTCCCGGAGTTATTTTTGGATTTGTAGGTTTGATGAATTGGATCGTAATTATGATTCTAATGTAATAAATTATGACCATGGAATATTAGTGGTTAAGCCTTTTTATTATATTCTTATTCTGTCCTGGACATTGATTTCTACCTGGGTTTATATATAAATATATATACATACATATACATACATATATATATATATATATATATATATATATATATATATATATATGTATATATATATATGTATATGTTATATATTTATATATATATATATATGTGTGTGTGTGTATTAATTAACCATTACTATATATATATATATATATATATATATATATATATATATATATATATATATATATATGATGTCAAGTAACATTAGTAATTATTCAGACTAGGCTCTTCATAATGTAAATTGTCAATAAAGAACTTTAGAAAATAAGAAATTACTTTAAAATATCTTGAAAATAAATTTAGAAAATATTCTGATAATTAGAGAGGGTAGAAAAATTTTACAAAATTTTCACACGATTCCTTATATAAGGGAAAAAAGCTTAATCACAAAGAATATATTTATTTTTATTTTCTGCGCTAATTATTTTTGTTCTAAGAATTTTTGTTCCTTAACGCCGTTGAAGTTGGTTAACTACTGGTATTGGTAAATCATTTTTAATTATTTTCGAAGTTTCTTCATGAGAGAGTTTAGAAAAATTCTTTAGATACTGTTTATATTTTCAAAAGGTTAAGTTTTGAAATAAACTAGAAATTAAGTAAAACATTGGCAAACAATATACGCACTCACACTATACTTAAAGCGTGACGACACATAGCTCTCTGCTTCTTTATCAAACGTGGCTTCAACCAGAATCCACGACACATGAACTCCTTAATGTATATTATATATATATTAAACCTGAAAACACGGTGTAATTATGCCTGGATAAGATAAAAATAACAAAATTATATAGTATATTTTGTATTTAGTGTATAAAGTTACAAATCTAAAATTAAGTGGAAATCTTTTACGTTTTATAGTTAACAAGCCAAATACCCGTTCTCTGACCAGAGAGAAGAAAGAAGTTCTCTTGACTCTTAACATTTTCACCAAGGCAACTATTTTCTAGATGTCCTTTCGTCATGATGCAATTTTCTGCTCTGAAGATGGAACTGATCATGACAGAAACGTTCATTTTTGTTTGATTGTTTTTTTTGTTGTAGATACTAACATTTAAAAGGGTTTTTGGCTTTGAGCTTCGTGAATTTAAGGATCAAAGGATACGCCGAATAGGAGTGCATGGTCCCTCGGGGACATGAATATTCTTGGTGTAGATAAACCTTTCCCTTTATGGCTTTCAGAAGCAATAACAACATAAACAACTGTACTTTTTGAATTTCTGAGGTGAGGAGTTATCATTATTTACACTATTTGCAATCGGACTATAGTCCTCATCTTTGTTGTTGTTATCACAATGTTTCGGCCGTTGTGCTCTCCGGCTTTCATCAGATGTATATCGATCCGAGTAACCTACAGAGGATTTCGAACTGAACCCTTTATTTCATCTAAGGTGATATACTGTTCTGGTTCCACTGACCATGTATAGGAATATCTTGTCTGGTTCATATTTTTAGTACTTCTCAGTTATTGCTCATCCTGTTTCCATTGAATCCAAAAGATTAAACACACAGTTACTATTTCACCAAATCTACCAACCAATGCTTTAACCCACTAGGCTATTGTCTTGTAGGACAATTATCTGTGAATAACTTGTAGCCTTAAACCTAACCAGCCTGCTGATGAATGTTTCTGCTGCTTGTCATGATTGACTACAGTAACTAAAACTTCTAAGGAGATCTCCAGCCTAGCAAACACATTGATTTTTTTCAGACGTCTAACTCTCCAATGTTCTTCCTTGTCCAATATTTTCACTTCATTCTACAGGGGCTGATGAATTCCCTGTAGGTCATCAATATATACCTGAAGAAGGCGGAGAGCACAACGACTGAAACGTTGTGATATCAACAACAAATATGAGGACAATTGTCCGAATGTAAATAGTGTAAATAAATAACTGTAAAGTGAAGATATTTAATAATATATCTTATCTTATTTCAATGCCATTAGCTGCGTCAAATTTCGTATGAGAACAACCTTCTTTGAGACGTAAATAAATAATAGTTTATTACTCATAATAATCAAAAAATAATTCAACAGATTATTTTCACTTATTTAAATAATTTATCTTCAATATAATACCAATACGTTATTAATTTTATCTACGTCTTTTTTCAATTTAACCCTGTATTGTAGGGACCTACCTATAAATGGACTCTTCCACACCTATATAATATGGCTACCAACTCTGAGTAAAGCGGAGTCACCAAGTGAGTCAGTCGTTTGAGTCTCTACCGGTTGAACTCTCTGCCTTCGGGCTGGAAGGAACCCGAACGAGGCTACGCCGAAGGGCGGATTCTCTTTCGGGGAGGTAAACCGACCCTGAACCCGTTTATACGGGTTCAATGGGCATATTTTCGGAGATCCCACGTTAAACCGGCCTTGTGCCACATGACGTCCTCGTGGGGGGGGTGACTGAATATCGTCACCAAGTGAGGGTCACCTATTAGTATACATCGAGTGAGTGAGTGAGTGAGGACACCAGAGAGAGAAAGTACTCTCCAGTCCACATTTACCTTTGTACTACGTTTCCAAGAATATGCTATTTAACCCTATATCCGATTCCGTGTTATCTTTCTATGGTTCTACACCATAACACCCTGTTAAAATGAAATTAACATACGGTTTATTTACTAATATTTAGAAGACAATACATTATTTTACGCTCTTTTAAGAATATAAACACTGATATTTTTTTCTGCTAACTTACAACTGGATTTTGACAATACGCTTTTAAAAATTGTCACCGTTTATGTTTTAAACGCTGTCTTTTTAGCAATATATATAAAGAGTTAAGAACAAATTCACGAGATGAGGACACAGATAAAAGTTGTATTTATAAGAGATAAGTCGGCTTTAGTCAGAGAATGTACTGCTGACGTTGCTTAAGCTTGATAGCATAGTCATGAAAAATATATATAGATACAAATCAAGACAGACCTATGAATTGACAGAGATAGATATAATTTTAAGTAAATAGTCCAATCGGAACACAATGACAAAGATAAGCAGATTCATTTCGTGGCATTTTTCTATCTCTTTGCAGACGTACACTGAAAGCAACATTTGTACTAGTGCCATTGTTTGGCCTCCAGTTATTGCTCATCATTTACCGACCACCAACTCATTCACCTTACGCCTTTGCCTATGAAATCATTTCTAAAATCATTATCAACTCACAGGTAAGAGGAAAAAAACAATTCTTATGTGTTATGTTTTATAACATTTTTTGATAATGTTTTCTGAAATCCAAGATTTTCTTTTTTTTGTTTATTTTTTTTTAATTTCGTTCTGTTGTATTTCGTCTTTCTCTTTTTTCTTTCTCTTTTCATTTGCATACTGTCTTTGTCATTTCCTTTTCTTCTTTTTATTTCTTCTTTTGCTCACAACTCTTCCTTTCCCCTTTATTCTTGTTTTCGGTTCTATGACGTCATTCTCCCTTTTTTCTCTTTCGTTATTTTAATTTTTTTTTTCTAAGCTATACTTTTACATTTCTTTTTTTTTTCTTTCTCCGTTTTCTCGTTTTCTTTATACTTTTTCTTCATTTAATTCCCTTCTTTACATTTGTATGTGATTCCTTTTTATTTATTCTTTTCTTTTTCTTCTTGTCTTACCTGTCTCTTTCTTTTCTACCTTCTATCAGACATAAACATCAAAGAGCAAATACACAACCAAAAATCTATCCTGACACCTCATCAAACACATTGCACCTGTTCACAAATCAATAAATATATAACAATAAAAAAAATCTCCACGAATCCAACGACAATATGTGCACATATTATACGTATACTATATAATATAAACTGTAAAAAATCCCAATGTTATACATTCTACTTAAAATATCAAAAACATAAAACTAATCAAAATGTTCTTCGATGTCGAAACAATCGAATCAATCGTTGGTCGCCTCTGCGTGACGTCACTATAACGAATGACGGTCAACCCCTAATTAGTAAGGAATTTGATTCGGTTAAAGATGGACACATCCACATAATCCTGGATCTTGAAAACGATCAGAACTATGGTTGAAAATGGTTGATCATAAGCGACTAGGAAATGTCTACTATTTACATTATTCGGACTATTGTCCTAATCTTTGTCGCCATATTTATTACAACGTGTCAGCCCTTTAGTATCTGTCTATAATTCTGAGATGAGGTTTTATGTACACTGTTTACATTATTCGGATTATTGTCCTCATCGTTTTGGCCATATTTATTGCAAAGTTTCAGGCCTTTAGTATCTTTCTATATTTCTGAGATGAGGTAATATGTACACTATTTACATTATTCGGACTATAGTTCTCATCTTTGTCACCATATTTATTACAAAGTTTCGGCCCTTCAGTATCTGTCTATATTTCTGAGATGAGGTATTATGTACACTATTTACATGATTCGGACTATTGTCCTCATCTTTGTCGGCATATTTATCAGAACGTTTCAGCCCTTCAGTATCTTTCTATATTTCTGAGATGAGGTATTATGTACACTATTTACATTATTCGGACTATTGTCCTCATCTTTGTCGGCATATTTATCACAACGTTTCGGTCCTTCAGTATATGTGTACATTTATGAGATGATCTATTATCTACACTATTTACATTATTCGGACTATTGTCCTCATCGTTGTTGCCATATTTATCACAACGTTTCGGCCCTTCAGTATCTTTCTATATTTCTGAGATGAGGTATTATATACACTATTTACATGATTCGGACTATTGTCCTCATCTTTGTTGCCATATTTATCACAACGTTTCGGTCCTTCAGTATATGTGTACATTTATGAGATGATGTATTATTTACACTATTTACATTATTCGGACTATTGTCCTCATCTTTGTCGCCATATTTATTACAACGTTTCGGCCCTTCAGTATCTGTCTATATTTCTGAGATAAGGTATTATGTTCACTATTTACATTATTCGGACTATTGTTCTCATATTCATCACAACGTTACATACTATGTAATCTTGATCCATACATAACCTCCTAAAAATAAAGAATATTATAGCAAATGTAGGCACACATGCTAAATACATTCTAGTCTGATAACGACCCTGAATACAGGTGTAGAACTTCTGCACATCCATATAGATGTATGTGGGGGAGACTAGGCTGTAATTATCATGCAAATTCCCAGTGTCCCAAATAGTTTGTGCGATTTGTGGGAGCCAGGAGACATAAATTTGTGGCTACTGACGCGCCTAATATTGAACTTTGAACCAACCGCAAGTTTTTAATATTTATATTTTAAACATGATTTTGTAATGTTTTATATTCTTACCTGTATTGAGAACTTATTTTTATAAAATGCACATGAAATTTAGCGGAACAGTAAGCATTTTATATGTTAAAATGCGTAGTTATATATTTTTGTGTGTGTCAGTAATACATTCGATATACTGGGTTGTTGCAAAAGTGTCTTGCTTTATCTTTCGCTCAGTTTTAGAAAAATGCTTTTAATTGAATAGAGAATAATAATTCTGCTTTATATTGGTTGAATAAGCAATGCTTATTGAACAATACTTTCTCTTTCGGTTTTATTCTGGGAAAGACGCCGGTGAATCTAGATACCTGAAGCTGTTGGCAATGTCGTAGTTTTCAAACCTTCTGCGGGGAAGGAAAACTTTTAAAAGGGACATTTTGGCTTCTAGGACAAATGAATATATGGAAAACTCGAAAAACTGAAATGGTCAAGAAATAGACAAACTTTTGAGTATTGCCTACGTATATATAAACATATTAAAAAGAAAATCAGTAAGATATATAATCCAGTGTTCTTATTGATATTATTTATTTTTACAAAAGAGTGCTTAATGTAAATTTACAGAGAATAAATATCATAAATTAATTGATTTAAAATATGGTTTCTTCGCTACACAGGAATTACCATGTTTCAAAATCCGAAGCTAAAAACTTTAAATTTAATTATATAATTAAATTAAAAGCATTAGTTCTGTTTCATCTTCAAGAATTTATATATATATATATATATATATATATATATATATATATATATATATATATATATATATATATATATGTCCTAAGCTGAGTTATTTTGTAAACCGGTCAGTTTGTTGTGGATTGGCTTTACGTACAAGGATAACTCCGTCGTCTCTGTACATACCAGTGTTCTCACTAATTTTCGCTTTCATATCCCATATTTTAGGTTATATATTGATATTGATTACCCCCCCATAATCAATTCAACGTATTAAGCGTAAACCATTGTTCCTCTTTTAAACTTTAAACATGCTTTTAATTTTTTTAATGGCTCCCTACATACACCCTATTTTCTGTATTTACACACCAGTATTATATTTCACTTGTGTGTGTATATATATATATATATATATATATATATATATATATATATATATATATATATATATCGTTTTATGTGTCATAAATATTTTAACGATCATTTTTCAGTCGATTTATATCCATATTTCTTTTTCAGGGGTCTCTAGTATCGCTTGTGTTTTGTTTTCTTAATGGTGAGGTAAGTAAAATAATTAAATAAATAAAAATAGGAAAATGTATGCGTACGTATTTTTCTTTCAGAGAAAACAACACATTCAAGTCCTTTATCCCAACATCACATTCAAGATCTTTACACCAAACTGACATTAAATCACGTTATTCTGACATCACATTCAAGTCCTTTATCCCGACATCACATTCAAGACCTTTACTCCAACCTCACATTAAATTACGTTATTCTGACATCACATTCAAGTCATTTACCCAGACATCACATTCAAGACCTTTACACCAACCTCATATTAAATTAATTTATTCTGACATCACATTCAAGACCTTTACTCCAACCTCACATTAAATTACGTTATTCTGACATCACATTCAAGTCATTTACCCAGACATCACATTCAAGACCTTTACACCAACCTCATATTAAATTAATTTATTCTGACATCACATTCAAGTCCTTTATCCCGACATCACATCCAAGACCTTTACTCCAACCTCACATTAAATTACGTTATTCTGACATCACATTCAAGTCATTTACCCAGACATCACATTCAAGACCTTTACTCCAACATCACATTAAATTAAGTTATTTTGATATCCCATTCAAGTCCAATTTTTATTCCGACATCACATTCAATTACCTTCAAGTCCTTCATCCAACCTCAAACCTTTAAACCTTACGTTATTCTGACATCACATTGACATCACATTCCTTTATCCAACCTCACATTAAATTACGTTATTTTGACGATATCACATCCAAGTCTTTTCCTTTCCAACCTCACATTAAATTACGTTATTCTGACATCACATCAAGTCCTTTATCCAGACATCACATTCAAGTCCTTTACTCATTCCTCACATTAAATTACATTATTCTGACATCACATTGAAAGTCTTTTATCCGACATCACATTCAAGACCTTTACTCCAACCTCACATTAAATTATTCGTTATTCTGACATCGCATTCAAGACCTTTTACACAACCTCATATTTTATCCCTGACATCACATTCAAACCTTTTTCACATTCAAGAACATCACATTAAATTACGTTATTATTGACATCACATTCAAGTCCTTCATCCCGACATCACATTTCAAACCTTTACTGCAACCTCACATTAAATTAAGTTATTTTGACATCACATTCAAGTCCTTTATTCCGACATCACATTCAGGACCTTTACTCCAACCTCACATTAAATTACGTTATTTTGACATCATATTGAAGTCCTCTGTCCCGACATCACATTCAAGACCATTACTCCAACCTCACATTAAATTACGTTATTCTGACATCACATTCAAGTCCTTTATCCAGACATCACATTCAAGACCTTTACTCCAACCTCACATTAAATTACGTTATTCTGAGATCACATTCAAGTCTTTTATCCACACATCACATTCAAGACCTTTACACCAACCTGACATTAAATTAATTTATTCTGACATCACATTCAAGTCCAGACATCACATTCAAGACCTTTACACCAACCTCATATTAAACATTATGACATCACATTCAAGTCCTTTATGACATCACTGTCCTGTCCAACCTCACATTAAATTACGTTATTTTGACATTTTCAAGTCCTTTATCCAGACATCACATTCAAGTCGGTTTAAATCACGTTATTCTGACATCACATTCAATTTATCCAGACATCACATTCAAGTCCTTTTCCAACCTCATTAAATCGCCGGTCCTTTATCCCGACATCACAGAAGGGACATTAAATTAGTTATTTGACATCACATTCGTATTTACCCAGACATCACATTCAAGGCCAAAATTAAAGGGGACATCACATTCAAGTCCTTTATCGACATCACATTCAAGACCTTTATTCAGTTTTAATTAAATTCGTTATTCTGACATCACATTCAAGTCCTTTATCCTGACATCACATTCACCATTACACCAACCTCACATTAAATCACGTTATTGCCCTTTATGGACATCAAGTCCAATGACATCACATTCCAACCTCATATTAAATTAATTTATTCTGAATCACATTCAAGTCCTTTATCCCGACATCAATTCAAGACCTTTTATTCCAACCTCACATTAAATTAAACTGTCCTTTACCACAGTTCCTTTACTCCAACCTCACATTAAATGGATTCAAGTCCTTTATCCTGACATCACATTCAAGACCTTACTCCAACACAATTAAAACGTTATTCTGACAACATTCAAGTCATTTACCCAGACAACATTCAAGTTTTACACCAACCTCATATTAAATTAATTTATTGAATTCACAAAAGACGTTATTCTGACATCACATTCAAGTCCTTTATCCAGACACTGAAAAATGGATTCATCCAAAAAAAACAAAAGTAAATTTGACATCACATTCAAGTTTTCAAGACACACCTCACATTTTACGTTATTCTGACATCACATTCAAGTCATTTACCCAGACATCACATTCAAGACCTTTTACACCAAAATTAAATTAATTTGACATCACATTCAAGTCCTTTCTGACATAGAGGATATTCACATTAAATTAATTTTGATAGAAATCTTTAAACATCACATTCAAGTCCTTTGTTCACATTAAATCACGTTATGACATCAGATATCCAGACATGAAAATAAATCACGTTATTCTGACATCACATTCAAGTCCTTTAAGACACCATTCAAGACCTTTTACTCCAACCTCACATTAAATATTTGTATAAACCTTTACACCAACCTCATATTAAATTAATTTATTTGACATCAGAAGTCCTTTATCCCGACATCAACAAGACCTTTATTCCAATCTCAATTAAATCACGTTATTTGACATCACATTCAAGTCCTTTAGACATCACATTAAAACTGAATATTCGGACATCACATTCAAGACCTTACACCAACCTTATTAAATTAATTTATTCTGACATCATTTTCCGATCACATTGTTCACCTCACATTAAATTACGTTATTTTTTCCATTCAAGATCCAGACAAAACTGGGACATTAAATCACGTTATTTATACACATTCAATTTTATCCAGACATATTATATCCTGTTAACCTCACATTAAATTCCATGGTGACATTCAAGTCTTTATTTCACATTCAAGACCTTTATTCCAATTCATTAAATTACGTTATTCTGATTCACATCAAGTCCTTTATCCCGACATCACATTCAAGACTTTTACTCCAAAAATTAAATTACGTTATTCTGACATCACATTAATTTTATCCCGACATAAATGTATCACCTCATTAAATTACGTTATTCCTACATTGATAATCCCAGACATCACATTCAAGACCTTTACACCAACCTCATATTAAATTTTATTTGAATCACATTCAACGTTATCCTGACATCATTCAAGACCAATTCCAATCTCACATTAAATCACGTTATTCTGACATCACATTCAAGTCCTTTTTCTCCAACCTCACATCACGTTATTTTCCAAGTCATTTACCCAGGGTTTGTATGGAATCACATTCAAGTCCTTTTTATTCCAAAGACCTTTTTATTCCAATCTCACATTAAATCACGTTATTCTGACATCACAGTCCTTTATGACATCACATTCAAGAAACACATTAAATCACGTTATTCTGACATCACATTCAAGTCCTTTATCCCGACATCACATTCAAGACCTTTACTCAAACCTCACATTAAATCACGTTATAGTACCCGACATCACATTCAAGACCTTTACTCCAACCTCACATTAAATCACGTTATTCTGACATCACATTCAAGTCATTTACCCAGACATCACATTCAAGACCTTTACACCAACCTCATATTAAATTAATTTATTCTGACATCACATTCAAGTCCTTTATCCCGACATCACATTCAAGACCTTTACTCCAACCTCACATTAAATCACGTTATTCTGACATCACATTCAAGTCATTTACCCAGACATCACATTCAGGACATTTGCTCCAACCTCACATTAAATCACGTTATTCTGACATCACATTCAAGTCATTTACCCAGACATCACATTCAAGACCTTTACTCCAACATCACATTAAATTAAGTTATTTTGATATCCCATTCCAGTCCTTTATTCCGACATCACATTCAATACCTTCACTCCAACCTCACACTAACTTACGTTATTCTGACATCACATTGAATTCCTTTATCCCGATATCACATCCAAGTCTTTTACTCCAACCTCACATTAAATTACGTTATTCTGACATCACATTCAAGTCCTTTATCCAGACATCATATTCAAGACCTTTACTCATTCCTCACATTAAATTACATTATTCTGACATCACATTGAAATCTTTTATCACGACATCACATTCAAGACCTTTACTCCAACCTCACATTAAATTACGTTATTCTGACATCGCATTCAAGTCTTTTATCCCGACAATTTATTCAAACCTTTACTCGAACATCACATTAAATTACCTTATTCTGACATCACATTCAAGTCCTTTATCCCGACATCACATTCAAGACCTTTATTCCAATCTCACATTAAATCACGTTATTCTGACATCACATTCAAGTCCTTTATCCCGACATCACATTCAAGACCTTTACTCCAACCTCACATTAAATTACGTTATTCTGACATCACATTCAAGTCCTTTATCCAGACATCACATTCAAGTCCTTTACTCCAACCTCACATTAAATTACGTTATTCTGACATCACATTCAAGTCCTTTATCCCGACATCACATTCAAGTCCTTTACTCCAACCTCACATTAAATTACGTTATTCTGACATCACATTCAAGTCTTTTATCCACACATCACATTCAAGACCTTTACACCAACCTGACATTAAATTAATTTATTCTGACATCACATTCATGTCCTTCATAGGACATCACATTCAAACCTTTACTGCAACCTCACATTAAATTAAGTTATTTTGACATCACATTCAAGTCCTTTATTGACATCACATCAGGACGTTTATCCAACCTCACATTGCGTTATTTTGACATCATATTGAAGTCCTCTGTCCCGACATCACATTCAAGACCATTACTCCAACCTCACATTAAATTACGTTATTCTGACATCACATTCAAGTCCTTTATCCAGACATCACATTCAAGTCCAACCTCACATTAAATTACGTTTTGAGATCACATTCAAGTCTTTTATCCACACATCACATTCAAGACCTTTACACCAACCTGACATTAAATTAATTTATTCTGACATCACATTCAAGTCCGTTATCCCGACATTATGTTCAATGTGTGTATCCTGTCCTGTCCTAGTGCTTTTTCCAGTGACCTATTTCGTCGGTTTATCGGATGCTATATGTCACGGAATGTACCACATTACTTTGCGCCGGAAAGAAGAGAAGTGGGACAAGTAGTGATTTTCCAAGCGTAGCTTAGATATGGCACAAGGCCGAAAGTAGGGGGCATCCAGTGAGGATCGAACTCACTACTCAGTTTTAATTGTTCTAACGAGACAAGCTTGCTAACCATTACACCGCCTAGAGTTGCCCTAGTGGACAAGTATGTATCCACGTCTTGCGCTGTTGAATCAGTATATATTGTCACAAAATGCCTCCACCGCAAAAAAACACCACAGTTCCTGTAGAATGGATAGATAGAAACACAATGAAAGAATTAAATAAGGATAAATAGTTTTCCTAGAATTTGTATTGAATTAAAAGACGTTCGGACTAAACGAATTAGACTTGAAAAATGGATTCATAGCAAAAACAAATAGTAAATTTGTATCAAATGTTTTCTGCACGCTTTTTACGGATTAAAAGATGGTTGGACTAGAGGATATTTACTTTAGAAATAATTGATAGAAATACAAACATAGAGTAAATGTTTTGATCCAATATAGATATGGTGAAAATAAGGTCGTGCTACAAGACCTTGTATATTTGTATAAAAGGATTGATAGAAGCACAAACAGTTTATGAGAATAAAGCGTTTTAATCAAATGTTAGTCAGATTAAAACAATATCGGACTACAAGACTTGTACTTGTGTAAGTTCTTTCCGATCTGTTCATGATTTATATTTCCCTGAGCAGGAAAACTGGGGATATGATTTATACTCTAATTTTCTACTATATCCTGTTAATATCATTCCATGGTGACACACTGTCATTTACAGAAGATATTTCATACATTAACTTATTAATGCTTTGTAATTGGAAGGCTTCGAAAAAGAGTGTTATTTGTAATTTTATACTAAATGTATCGGGTAGGGCCTACTGATAATTGCGATCTTAGCACTCCCGTTGAATTCTATGTTATCTTATCCATTGGCCCAATTCTTTTCCGAATTTTTTCTCATCACTTTTCCGGGGTTTGTATGGAATAGATTTAGTATTCCAATGATTATTACTTATATGCGGAAAAGATATGATCTAAGAAACCCAACGGGTGGCTAAAACCGCGGATAGTACTCAAATACGCTTACTATATTTCCCATATATATCGAGGGTAAAGTTTAATTGGTAAATCAGGTACAATAAGATATTAACACCAATACTAATACTACTAATAATAAAATAGGATACATATAAAGATGCTAATTTATTCGTATCTTTAAAAAAATCAACGTATGAAATTACGTGTAATACCCTGCGCTCATCAACCGCTAACCAAAAAAAAAAAAAGAGCAGTACTGCCATCACGCTTTTTGCCACCGGAGAGGGCATGGTTTTTCGGTCAGTCTCTGTGATTTTTACGCAACTGCTCTGTTGTTATGGTAATATCATTTGTTTGCTTATTGACTAAGCGAAAATCATCTTTTCGCTTAATGACTGTTACCATAACAAGAGAATATCTCATTACTAATAAATGATGGTCAAGTTACGTAACTGATAAATATATAGTTACATTATGCTTTAGGTTTTAGAATTTAATATAAAGTCATTGATTGGATAGGAGATTAATTCTTGCCGTAGATCGTTGTAAGTTCAAGAAGTGCTAACTTTTCCTTCATAGTAAGCGTTTTAAGACTTTTTCTAAACTACCAGTATTACTACGAGGGTCGTTCAAAATGTTCTAAGCCTCATCCAGAAGGACTTGGAGAAAAAACACAATTTTTCACTTTTTCTTGACATTAAACTTGGTCCAAAGGTCATTGCAATCCCATCACAGAAGAAAGTGGCGTCCTGGATTCCTCCACAGCACATATATGATCTCATTATTGTTTCCAAAATGGTGAACACCGTAGATGGGATTTGAATTTAGGAAACAGAAAGACGGATGGGCAGTTTGGTGAGTAAAGGGATAAACAGACACCAACACAGTTGGCGCAGCCTGCAACCTGATCAGTGTGAGGCGCATTATCCTGGAGCAAGAACATACCTTGTCCGTTTTTGTCAATCCGAACGTTTATGGACCTTTCCATTAATAGCTTTTACCTTTTTTACGCATTCTGATTCCGCCTTCGAATGACGTGACCAACAGACGCCTATTTGAAATTCTTCTGGTGGAGAACCAGAGTGTTTTTTACTGTTTTATTTCAATCTTTGATTCAGGGCCAAAATGGTTTGCATGTGTGCAAATATCGTCTCGTTTTGGACGAGATAGGCGCGCATAAATTGTGTCTTCAATAGCGGCTATTTTTTTTGTCATCACTTTGCAGGCAAGACACGTTCACGCTCATTTCAAATTCTGAGGTAAGTCATGTCTTTCGTCACAGTAGTGGTGAACCCAGGTTTCATCTTGTGTTACTAATGAATGAAAAATTCTCAGTGTAATCCTGGAAGCGAATCAGAAATGGCCTGGAAATGTCAACCCTTTTCAGCTTGCACTCTGGTGTCAGTATTTTTGAGACACATATTGCAGATAGCTTTCTCATCCTCAAGATCTCTGTTGAAAAAGTCTTGACAGAACCAGAACTAATGCCTATAGACTTAGCTAGCTGATCTAGAGTAAGACACCTGTCATCCAAAGCCACACGGAAAATGGCATCAATTTGCTCATCAGTGCATGAGGATTTTGGACGATCTGACCAAGAGTCATCTTCTGTGAATTACCTGCCCCGCTTGACTTCCGATCAGTGTTTTCGTAGAGTTTCAGAATTCGGTTCACAACGCTTTTGGAACGCTTCACCTGGTCAGCAATCTGGTCAGTTGTGTGACTTTCCTTTCACAGTTTAACAATATCAGCTCTAAGTTACTTGTCAACTTTTCGTCGGTTCGCCATGTTGGAAAATGATGGAGTGATGACAATCTTTATTTTAACCTCACTTATCAGAAATCCGGATTATGTGCGTTATTCTCACATATTTCCCGATTTGTTTCTTAATTTTGGACACTTGATATTTGAATAAAGAATTAAATGAATAATAGCTCTCTCTCTCTCTCTCTCTCTCTCTCTCTCTCTCTCTCTCTCTGTATCATTCCAAATAACTTAATAATTTAACGTACATATGAACTTGTCAACATTTAGAGAACATTTCAGAGAATTGGACTTATATTTTTTGAGATATCGCAGTTTTAATTTTTGTTACTTAATTTTAGACACTGCTGTAATTATGTTCCCTGAGTGTTCAATTCATTAGTATCTTCCACTGGCGATTAGGGGACAGAAAGTATCATCAATACTCCAGTACTATTCTTAGTATTCTAGCTGTCTATATTTCTGAGATGAGGTATTATGTACACTATTTAGATTATTCGGACTATTGTCCTCATCTTTGTCGCCATATTTATTACAACGTTTCGGACCTTCAGTACCTGTCTATATTTCTGAGATGAGGTATTATGTACATTATTTACATTATTCGGACTATTGTCCCCATCTTTGTCGCCATATTTATCACAACGTTTCGGCCGTTGTACGCTCCGGCCTTCTTCAGATTGTTGGAATGTCGAAATGAACCATTTATTTCGCTCACTGGGTAGACTAGTTCTATGTGCCATGTTTAATGAATGTCAGTTATCAGTTACACATGGCACAGTGGATAAAGGCGTTAATTAAATCCAGTGACAGGACGCAAAAAGTATGAGTTCAATACCTGGTTAAGGCAGTAGAGAACTTTCAGAAGGAAATTAACAGGAGATAACTGATAACTGACATCCATTAAACATCGCACGTGGAACTAGAACAGTCTACCCCAGTGAGCGAAATATAGGGTTCAATTCGACATTCCAACCACCTGAAGAAGGCCGGAGCGTACAACGGCCGAAACATTGTAATAAAGAAGAGGACAATAGTCCGAATAATGTAAATAATGTAGCTGTTTTTAGTAGTGTGATGCTGTTATCTGGGTGGACCCCCACCCCAGACATTTTCCTTAGCTCTTCAGAAACTATTCAACAGCACCCCTATAAAGACTAGTACTACTATCAACTTAAATTTCTGTAAGTCAAAATATTTATCTAATAAATCTAAATATTTGAAGTCAAAATATTTATCTAAATTTTTCAATTTCTTTCAGAGGTACTTCCCGATCTGTCGAAACAGCAAATTGTATTACCTGACATGTTCTCTTTTATGTGTATGACTATAAGATTCAGTCTCCTCAACTGGATTTTGTATTTTCTTTGAATCTCAAATAAATGTATATTTCATTCTAGTCTATGCACCTACCATTGGGGTCTGCATGATCGAAATGCAGTTTCTTGCAGTGTTCCCAATGGATCATCTGTCCTGCCCAATGATGTTCATTCTTCCTTTACTTCTCGGCTAATTTGTGATATATGCTGTTAATGCCGTCTTCTTTTCTACCCAATCTAAATTTGCTGTTTTTCATTGGCTTGTGGTTGGATAACCAAACCATCTTCAGTATTTGTTCCACTTGATCAGCAAATTTACAGTTCAATCTCATATTTCAACCGTCCTTTATTTCATGTAACTCCTTTGCATGGTGTTGTGGATAACAAATTTGTTATATTCTATTTCTTTTGCTAGAACAAGCAAGCACTCGGAGTCCAAGAAGGAAATACCTGCTCAGGGAGTAGTCAATAGTCATGAAATTATCGCGGGGTCAGTCCTGTTGGCTATTAAGAGCGAAACTTGGTCAATTCTGACGCTCAAATCTCTCATTGAGTTTATATATATATATTGATTAGACATGACCGGTGTGTTCGGAATAAAACAGACCCAGAATTTTGTACTCTTTGGCTTTGACTAAAGAATAATGTGGTTCTTTTGGTGGCTTCTGGTTACCTGTAAAACACTAGTGACATTATGCTAAAAACATTTACTCTTCCATTTTCTACATTTTGTTATGGTGCAATTGATTTTATTGCTGCAACTGCAATAAAAAATCGCACGGTTTCTGTCTATATTTCTGAGATGAGGTATTATGTACATTATTTACATTATTCGGACTATTGTCCTCATCTTTGTCGCTATATTTATTACAACGTTTCAGCCATTGTACGCTCCGGCCTTCTTCATGTAGGTGGAATGTCGAACTGAACCCTTTCTTTTGCTCACTGGGGTAGACTGTTGGAAAATTCGTAAACTTAAGGAATCAGCTCATATGATAAGCCAAAAAAATCTCCTGAGCCGACCAAGCATAGAATTGAATACAATATGGGAACTAGTAATATATATATATATATATATATATATATATATATATATATATATATATATATCCGATGTGATGAGAACGAAAGTAATATATAAATTCCAGATTTCACAGCATTAATCCAAAAGAGGGCTCGATACCGATAGTAGAGTGATAACTATTTATTTATTATACTTTTATCTTATAGACAAAACCATTTTACTCACTACAAAGATGCAACTTCGTTTCAGTGCATTTCAACTGCATCTCACCTGTCGAAGTGCAATTGAAATACACTGAAACGAAGTTGCATCTTTGTAGTGAGTAAAATGGTTTTGTCTATATGATAAAAGTATAATATATATATATATATATATATATATATATATATATATCTTTTGTGGAATAATGTGGAAAAGTTTTGTTTATCCAATATTTTATTAACTTTTTCAAAAGTTGTGTTTTGGGGCAACAACCGCATATTACTATCTGTTTCCATGAACAAGGCTGAAAGCGTTCATAATCAACAAACGTTTGCAAAATTTTAGTTATACTCATAAAAGGAAAACAAAATAAAAAATTAAATAAAAACAACAAAAAAAAACAATGTACCTTCTCAGTTTTCTTCAATGAGAATTTCATGCTTTTTGTCAAAGTGCTATGCAAAATATGCATTAACGATTCCCACTTTTTATAGCGGGGATTCATGTGCCATGGCGATGCGAGTCATGGGTAATAAGTCCCGGGTGTCAAATACTTTCTGCGACCCGGCTAGTGAGGTCAACCATCGCTTCGAAAAATTAAGCCGAAGAGTTGATCAGCAGATATTCAAAAATAGAAAGGGGGTATAAGACAAGGATGTGTCTTCTCACCGGACTTTTTCAACTTATACAGTGAGGCAATTCTGAGAGAACTTAAATCCTAACAGGATTCATCACTGACAGCTACAATCTTAACAACATAAGATACGCAGATGACACAGTGCTGATAGCAGACACGGAAAGGAAACTACAGAACCTCCAACAGAATGTAGATAAGGGGAGCAAGAATAAGGGACTAAGCATAAAACTACAAGAAGACAGATTGCATGGTCATCAGGAAAAAGATGACCCCAAAAAACAATTTATTGGTAGGAGACTCTATAATCAAGCAGATGCGGAAATTTAAATATCTGGGAAGTGTTCTGACAGAGGACGGAAAACGCGACCCTTAGATTCGTAGACGTACTGGGATGGTCAAAGACGCATTCCAAAACCTGGTCAGGGTATTACGAGACAGGAGGGTTTCTTCGGTAACAAAGAAAAGAGTACTGAACTGCTACGTGACATCTGTCCTCCTTTACGACAGCGAATGTTGGACGGTTTCCTCAAAGATGAAGAAGCGATTCTTGGCAACAGAGGTATGGTTCTACAGAAGGATGCTGAGGATATCATGGACTGAACATGTGAGCGACAATGAGGTTTTGGAGAAGATGCAAACAAAGAGGAAATTTATACTTAACATCAAGAAGAGGCAGCTGAAATTTCTGGGACACGTAATAAGAAAGGAGGGCTTAGAAAATCTGATACTCACGGGGCGGATAAAGGGAAAGAGGGACAAAGAAAGCAAAGCGTGACACACTTAACGGATTTAAGCCAATGGGTGGCAGAACAGTGACTGTGAGAAATAACAAAATGTCAAAACTTATTGAGAGCAACAAAGGATAGGAAGAAGTGGAGAGTCATGATCCCCTACATACTGAAGGATAACGACATGTGATAGAAGACAACAATGATAGACATATCATTAATAATAAAGTGAGGATAAACAAAGTATTTAATCATAATTAAGTAATCCATCGAGTCTAGAAGAAACCTCAACAGAATGCAGAAAGCACTGGACGGTCGTTCCGTCGTATATTTGGGACTCATCAGCAGTGTGCATCCATTACCGAGAATTGAAACCTGAACAGTTACGATATGAGGCAAACACCATACCAACTGCGCCAACGAGCCTCGGTGTCGAAGAGGTAACGAATTAGACTCAAAATAGCGCCGCTCGATCATATATTCCGTGGTAGAACTCATCCGAGTTTCTCTTTTACCCATAGGACTGTGCCTCCATGAGCCACGACTACTATCACCAAACCGCTCAGTCCAGAGAATTAAAGGCCGGTTCAAGCAAGGATATACAAGTGATAGAAATTGTTAGAAGGATCCGCCTTTCAAAGTGGTTCCTGAGGGTGTGAGATAATCTCCAAAATTGAAATATCTTACGATTCGTAAGATATTTCATTTTATTATTTTAATCTTTCTAATCATATTCATATCTTTTTTTTTTAGTATTCATTTTGATCTCATTTAAGGATTCGGTTCGTTGCGTACAGGAGAGACTTATTTGCTTTATAATTATTATGTAGCTATTCATACGCATCTAGATTATGGCTTCTTATGTAAATGCCGACAAACCAGTATCAATGCGTTAAAACAAACTAAATAAATAAATGGAACATGTACAAGTGACAGGAGCTCGACCATGTAAAAACATTGTATCATCAGAAACTCTCGTAGTAAACAAAAGGAAGGACACTCTTCTACTTTTAAATCCGTTCCAAGTTATCGAAGCAAAAAGACTAGATCTGATCGTCGTAAACATGGAAAAGAAGACCTGATCACATGTTGATTCAAAAAAGGTATAAAATGGAAGTATATCAGAATCTTACCTGAAAAATGAGAAAATTTGGAGAATATAAAAGTTAGGCTCGTAGTTATAATAATGCACACGGAATCAGGTAAAAACGATCAAAGCGAGATGAGATGCAACAAAAATTCAAAGAATTTGCGAAAGTCTTTGAAGAAACTGGAGATTTTAGATTTGCTATCAGTCGATCTCTAACATTAACCACAAGACATAATGATAATTATCAAGAAGAAAAAAACTGAGTATAAATGCATTATCTTCCTTATTTATTTTTAATTTTATTATTTGGTTATAACAACACATCTAAGTGTACTATAAATGAATAGATGAAATCATTCATATAAACGTAATCATTTGTAGTTTTCCTGAGATCAATCCTCGACGATTCTTAACTGTTATCAAGTGTATACTTAGTGTACCGGTGGCAATCGGTACTATTCTCTTCACTTCATTCAACATTCGTTTGGGATCGTAATATCAACGAAAACTAAAAGACTCTTTTATATTTATCGTAGATTGTGTTGGAAAGTTTTGGGGTCAAAATCATTGTCTGTGTTGATTGCCATGCTGTATTATTATTTTTTTATTCAAATTTATTTATTTATTTTTTTTATTTGGTTTACTTAATTTATTTTCTTATTATTTATATTTATTAATTATTTAATTTATTTTTATTTTATTTTTACTCATTTAGAATTTACCAAAGATGGCGATCAAGTCATTTCCTTTTTATAATTTATATTATAATTATTTGCAAATAAAGAAGCTTTATTTGTACTGTGACACTATGTATAGTTACGTAGATTAAAAAGTTGAGATTTTATCGTGATCTGTAATATTATCTGTTTTATGGCTAGCGGTTTTTTTTTTTTTTTTTTTTTTGTTCTGGTTTCCTAAGCGGTATCCACTTTGAGTGAAGGGAAACGGAAGAATAAATGAGTCAATGGGGGCTTTTGGGTACTAAGTAACAACAAAATTGGAAATAGCACGTATCCGGGTACTGGTCTATATTAACAATAGGAGGGTCAGTTTTGGTCCCTCTCTTGGTGGGAGACAGACTTGTACGTCGCATGGTTCTGATGCCAAATTGCCAGCCACACGTCGGGATGTATAGATGGGCAAGGAGTTGGCAGTAGGGAAAGCTATGAGATCGACATAATAGAAGATGTCCCCAGAATCACGTATCTAGTCATCTAGCCGAAGCCATGAATAAAACGTAAAAATATAATACTAGAAATAGGCTTCTCGTTCTCACTTCACGTTTGCTTTTAATCTTCGTTACCTTGTCTACATGTAGCTGACCCTTTCCCATGTTTCAGTTTACATTAATGTGAACGAGAACTTAATGCAATGTCGACAAATCTATGGCCAGTCAGTGGAAAACTTCGGCGAGAATCGAGTTGTTGTTTACAATACTCTTACTAATTCCTCATCAGCAGGAGTTAAATATTACATGAATTTAAATGTGCATGATTAAAATTTAGCAAAAATAGTTTTTTTTGCAATAAAGTATGGAATTTTTCATGATAGAAGACAAAAAAAATTAAAAAATATTAATAATGTTTGTATAAAACAATAATAATAATAATAGCCGCGAAATAATATCTGTCTCTATTTCTGAGATGAGGTATTGTAACTATTCACACTATTTACATTGTTCGGACTGTGGTCCTCATCTTTATTGCCATATTCACCTTCAACATCTGTCTCTATTTCTGAGATGAGGTATTGTAACTATTTACACTATTTACAATGTTCGGACTGTTGTCCTCATCTTTATTGCCATATTCACCTTCAACATCTGTCTCTATTTCTCAGATGAGGTATTGTAACTATTTACACTATTTACATTGTTCGGACTGTGGTCCTCATCTTCATTGCCATTCACCTCCAACATCTGTCTCTATTTCTGAGATGAGATATTGTAACTATTTACACTATTTACATATTTCGGACTGTTGTCCTCATCTTTATTGTCAAGTAGCAGCATGGCCCGGCGTTGCCCATGCTTATTCAAAAATCGTACGTCTCATACAGCAATCGCTATCGCTTGACTTAAAATATTTTTGCCCTTCCTTGCCTTTAAAGGAGTGCCCTTTGCCGTGCTGATGTTGCTACATGCCTTACTTCTTGCCTATCTCGCACTGCGAATTTTTTCTAAACTCTATACTAAACATTAAATCTGTTACGAAAAAAGAACTAAACAAAATGAACACAAAACGATCAGCTTTAAAAAAGGACTCGTAACTGGAAAAACCGAATGAAAAAAGAATGTTAACAACAAATACTTTTTCACACCCAACCCAGTTCTGCGGAATCAGAATCAACGCTGAGTTTAAGCAAGCGAATGAACCAATTGGAGTAAAGTGCCATGCAGATTTGAATTTTTCCCACTTGTGACGAATGCAGCTATCGATTTTTTTTTTTTTTTTGCATGCTAACATGCTAGTTAACATTCGTGTCAGTCAGCTATTAGCTTTCGCTCTGGCCGGTGCAAAATGGCCGCAAACTACATGAAAACTGCCGTAGAAGCATGACAAAATCGATGGGAGTTGGGAAATGCAAAGTCGGTCTTGGCCTTCCCGCTAACTTGGAGCATGTGCATGTAAATTTTGGTGCAAATCCGTAGAAAATTGCGGCTGTGCATTCGTTATACACACACACACACACACACACACACACACACACACACACACACACACACACACACACACACACACACACACACATCCTGCCTTTTATAGATAGAGATTCCCGACACATTATCCAGTGGTCAAAAGTGTTGATTGTAGTAATCCAGTGATTTGACCCAAAGAGTTGTGAATTCAATACCTGGCTACAGCAGAGGTGAAAAACATTGGAGAGCTGAGTTACAAAATGAAATGAACTAAAACTAAAATATCCAGCTGGCACATGGAACCAGAACAAACTACCCCAGTGTACTAAAGAAATATTCGAAATTCCAACGTATATTAAATGAAGAAGGTCGGAGTGTACAACGACCGAAACATCGTGAATATGACAATAAAGGTGATTACAACAGTCCGAACAATGTAAACAGTTAATAGTGAACTAACATGTTTATTTTGTTACAAAAAACTTATCGAAATAAAAGTGTGATTATCTCAAAGTATAATTAATTTAAGTGGTAATTAGTAAATTTCCTATTTCACTCTTGATATGATTTTATTTTCATTTTTTTTAACAAAGATATAAACAAATGTAGTAAAGTCGTATCAGGATTATCGCGGTGGGTGCAAATACTGTCCCCTTACTATTAAGCTGAGAATTGAACTGGAAATTACTTTATTCTTCAATGTAAAACATTTTAACGGTAATATTCTAGGAAAAAATGTCTTTGCGATGTGACGTTTTTCTGTGTTACGATAACAAATACATCCGGGCAAATCAGATCACAATAATTTATAATGGTTTCTTTTTATTTTTTATTTATATTCATTTTTATTTTTTACTTATATTTGTTTATTTTTATATTTACAATTTAATTATATTCGTTTTTAATTTTCGTTGTTTACTTTTAGTAATTTTTTTGTATGCATTTATATTTTTATTTATTTTTATTTATTTTTATTTATTTTTATCTATTCATTTGTTTATTGCTAGGTCCATGGCTTTTTATGCAGTAGTCTGTCAAAGATGGTCGTTAACTCGAAACTTGATTGTGCCCAATGTTCCCGTGGAAACTGTTACTGTTCTCCTTCCTGCGTTCCTCATTCATCGCGGATCGCAATATCAGTGAGAACTCAAATCTTTGTCTTCTTCTTCTTATAGATTAAGATGAATAGTTTGGTGGCCGATATAGCCGTCTCTTTGCTGATTGTCATGCTTTCGTTCGTTCGTTTCTTTTTTCTTTATTTCTTCGTCTTTATTTATCTTTCTATTTATTTATTCTTAGGTCCATGGCTATTTACGCAGCAGTTTGGAACGTCTCAACGCATCGCCTGTACGGAGACCGGAAAGAAGTTGTTCTATGTCCACCCAATTCACGATGGTCAGCAACAAGTCGTCTCTCCCTCGGAATGGGCACTCGGGTGGTACGAGGATGACACTGAATAGTAGTTATCCGCCGCGAACTGGAAGTGGACAGAACTATATTCCATTGGACACGATACAGAAAAACATGGACACTTCACTAGTGGACAACAGGGGGCACAATAGCGTCGTTTGAAGGGTTTCGACGACAGGATATATATTTAAATGAAGAGAAGGGATGTAAGGGGCAATATCAAAGAAAGGAAGAGAAATGTGAAGAAGGGGGCGAAAAAAGGCAACGAAGGAAAGAAAAGAAGAGGCAGAGAAAGTAATAATGGAGAAAGGGAGAGTAAAATAAATAAAAAAGACGGTATTAGGGAGAAAGGGTCGAATGGAAGAAAAATGAAAGGAAAAGAGAGACGGATGGAAGAAAAATAAAGAGGAAAAGAATAAAGAACAGAAAAAAAAGAAGAGAAAGGAAGAGAGATAGAGAAAGGAAGAGAGATAGAGAAAGGAAGAGATATGAACTGGTAACGGAAGAGAAGTTAGAAAACGAGAACAAATAAAATCATTCATGAGATTTGAATGATTTCGATCCAAATCCAAATTTAAAGCTTAGCTCATAAATATCGGATTCGCTCAATTATAGATAGATAGATAGATAGATAGATAGATAGATATGAAGAGGCTGAGATAGATAAATAGATAGATATCAAGAGGCTTAGATAGATAGATAAATAGATAGATAGATATATAGATAGATATGAAGAGGCTGATATAGATAGATAGATAGATAGATAGATAGATAGATAGATAGATAGATATGAAGAGGTTGAGATAGATAGATAGATAGATAGATAGATAGATAGATAGATAGATAGATAGATATGAAGAGGCTGATATAGATAGATAGATAGATAGATAGATAGATAGATATGAAAAGGTTGAGATAGATAGATAGATAGATAGATAGATAGATAGATAGATAGATAGATATGAAGAGGCTGAGATAGATAAATAGATAGATATCAAGAGGCTTAGATAGATAGATAGATAGATAGATAGATAGATAGATAGATAGATAGATATGAAGAGGTTGAGATAGATAGATAGATAGATAGATAGATAGATAGATAGATAGATAGATATGAAGAGGCTGAGATAGATAAATAGATAAATATCAAGAGGCTTAGATAGGTAGATAGATAGATAGATAGATAGATAGATAGATAGATAGATATGAAGAGGTTGAGATAGATAGATAGATAGATAGATAGATAGATAGATAGATAGATATGAAGAGGTTGAGATAGATAGATAGATAGATAGATAGATAGATAGATAGATAGATAGATAGATAGATAGATAGATAATGAACAGACTGATATAGATTGATCCTTGGGACGTTTCAAAAGTAATGCTTTCTATGTATTGCCACGACATAACATAGGGAAATATAATAATACGTTTTCGGCTAAAAAACACATTGTACTTTTTCACGGAAACGATAAAATCACCAGGAAAATGTTTTTATCCATCTACAGTGAGGGGAAACAAATATTCGTACACATGCAAATTTTTAATTTATTGTATTTCCAACTAATGAATAAACATACTTTTTATATAATTAACTGTACAAAGATACATAATAACTAAATATGTATAGAAAACAGAAAAAATGATATAATAGAAATAAATTTAATTTTAATAGGTGAAAAAAGTATTCGTACAATGCAAAACAGAATACATAATCTTCATTTAATACTTTGTAGAATAGCCATTATTCACTTCTACAGCAACCAACCTCTTCTTGTAGTTCTCAATTACTGATTTGCATATTTTATATGATATTTTGTTCTATTCGTTTTCGGATATGGTCTTCAGATCCTGGATGTTTGCTGGAGATCTCGATTGGATTTGAATTTTCAAATAAAACCACAGATTTTCGATTGGGTTTAAACCTGGGGACTGACTTTTCAGGATATTTACATTATTTTCAGCAAGCCATTTCTTCGTAGATTTTGCAGTGTTCTTCGGATCATTATCTTGGAAGAACCAGTCAGGAGAAAGTTCAAAATTTTCAACCGAAATCATTAAATTTGCTTCCAAAATATTTTGATATGCTACGGCATTCATTCTATCATCTATTACTGATATGTTGCCAGTACCTTTTGCAGAAAAACATCCCCAAACTATAATGCTGCCAAAACTAAATTTCACTGTTGGTATAGTGTTCTTTTGTTTGAAGGCATCTTTCATCCATACATGATTTTGAGAATTACGTCCAAAAAACTAAATTTTGGTTTCGTCTGTCCATAATACTCTCTCCCAATACGATTTTTCCTTATCTTTATGTTCACGAACGAATTTCAAATTGACATCTCTGTGTCTTTTCAAAAGACTTTTTTCCAAAGATTTTTTTACGAGCGAAGCGTGATTTTAGATTGTTCCTATAAATTTCATTGCTTATTGTCCATTTAGTGACACAGATTCCTGATGAAAGCAAATCATCCTGCACCTCTTGACGAGTAGCCATCGCATTTTGTTCAATTTGACGCATTAATTTCCTCGAAGATCTTGCAGAATTCTTTCGTTGAGCACATGTTCTTACTTGGTTTTCAACAGTTTTAAGATTTTTTATACCCTGCAATGAATGAGCTAATGGTAGTAAATGGAATATTCGGGTTGTCTGAGATTTTCCTATAACTTTTATCTTCTTTCCAGAGCTTAACAATCAGTACTTTTTGCAAATTTGCCAATTCTTTACCTCTTGCCACGATGAAAACCTTCTTGTACGAATATCAATTACAGAATGTTCTGTTTGTATTTTTTAGCCTAAAAATAACTACTGATAACATTATTGGAGCATTATAGAATATTCCTCTTGAATAATGTAGAGTATTAAAGCAATTTAAGTCTGAAATTTGCATTGTACGAATACTTTTTTCAACCATTATTTCTTTTAAATCAATTTTTCTGTTTTCTGTTAATATTCATCTCTGTACACTTAATTATATAATAAGTATGTTTATTGGAAATACAAAAAATTAAATATTTTGCGTAGGAATATTTGTCCCCCCCCCATATAAATGTAATATTTTATGCATACCTTTTTGGTAACTCCTGAAACGCATTAACCATTTCCCAAATGTGCACGCGTCGTCCACTTTCTTGTATCCGTAAATATTCGGCAGCTGGTGAAATGTCAGTGGGTGAAATTTGTTTCATGTGCTTGAATCCAATGATACACCTGTCTTCGTATGCACAGATGCGCAAACTCGGAGAGACAGACAAATACATTTTGGGAAGTAGATACAAACAGATAGGTATGTAAAAACTGGGGCAGACATATTAACAGGCATGCAGTCACTTAAATAAGGGTAGTGTGATACAGAACAGTGATAAATATAGATATAGATAGAAAAGCAAATAAATATGCACATACTGAGACAGACAGAAAAATAAAGTTAATTTAAAAATGAATGTCAGACAAATGCAGAAATATAAATATTATCAAATTGCGACAGACAGAAAAATATATACAGGCTGTCCATAATGTTAGTGTGCACTTTGAAAAATTTATAACTTTATTTGTATTTGCGATAGAAATAATTTGTAAAAAAATGTTATAAAGTTTAATGTACCTAGTTTTAAGTATAGCTAAAATAACTAATGTGATTTCAGACATTACTGTAAATCAGTTGGCAAATGTTTTCCGTGAACTGCAAAATCGTATTACCCTTTTTAGTGCTAATGATGGAGGACATGTGGAAACTTTGCCCTATACATTGAGTTCTACCAATATGGACGCTTTCCGGGAATAAATATATATGAACAATTCTCCGTTTATCGAAATGTATCTGAACAATTCTCCGTTTATATAAACATACAGGGAGCTCATAAAGTTCGTGTGCACTTTAAAAAATTTATAACTTTATTTGTATTTGCGATAGAAATAATCTGTAAAAAATGTTATAAAGTTTAATGTACCTAGTTTTAAGTATAGCTAAAATAACTAATGTGATTTCAGGCATTACTGTCAATCAGTTGGCAAATGTTTTCCGTGAACTGCAAAATCGTATTACCCTTTGTAGTGCTAATGATGGAGGACATGTGGAAACTTAAATAAAATTTCAATAAAACCTTAAAAAAAATATAGATTTACTTCTTTCTAATCCTTCTTACATTTTATTTCTATCGTAAATATAAATAGTTATAAATTTTTTAAAGTGCACACAAACTTTATGGACGCCTGTATATATTGAGATGGTCACGTGAATAGAAATCAATTGAGATTGAGACACAGAGAAATATGAGTAATAAGGCCAATAATACAGGTCTGTAAATTAAGTTTCAATTATTGTTTCAAATCTGAATCATGATTTATTTCTGATCTTATGGATACAATAAAACACATTTAGAATGTTTTAATCATATTACATTTACCCTTGAATAGGGTTTTCTTTCAAAGTTCGTATGGAAGAAACGATAGTTTTCATTCTTCTGCATTTTCTGTATGCGATAATTTACATCAAAGCAATAAACCGAAGGTTGATATATGATTCAAAATATTTTTCTCGATTTCCGTACCAAGATAAAAATATTCTTGAATTTTTTTTTTAGTTTAGATCCCAAAAAAATCTGCAGTGTCTTTGGGGAGATGAACTTAATGATTTAATCTTTCACTTAATGATTTAATCTTTCACTTAATCATTTAATCTTTCACTTAGTGATTTAATCTTTCACTTAATCATTATGTTCATCCCGAGAGAACGGCTGCGAGACACTGGATTGACGTTTTGTGACAAATTGTTTTCTAGAGTATTTTTCTACAAATTCACGATTAACTGATTGGTTAGGAATTCGTACATCAGATCCATGAGGTACAAATATTATTTGCTGTTGGAAGATGCAAATAAGCATCTTCTATCTGATTATATTTGTTTTATCCTTGAAAACTCGTACTATGACTTTTTGCTCTGTCTATATCATTGAAATTCTAAAAGAGAGATATTTCTCTTTGCCTTTTATCCATTATCTTAATTCCATTACAAAAATCGAGGAAACACTGAGGAACTTACGTTTCCCTGCTGTCCAAACTTCATTCCAAAATAAGCATAGTATAATTTGTTCCGTGTTTTGAATTTTATTTTTCCTCAAATGTAGCAGAAACGAATACGACTATTTACACAATATGTTCGTTAACAGCACATCAATATTATAATTTATGTTCAAAGAAAGACCATCAATTATTATCACTACGTCTTCAATAAATCAATTTATGTGACGTGTGATATCATACATTACATTTGACAATGTATTATATTCCAGTTATATTCTAAATTAGTGATTAAATAATTATTGTTTTTGTTGAAACTTGACTAATGTATGGAATAATAATGCAACACAAAATGTACTTAGAACAAAATGTATTGAAACAAGAAAGTGTACACAATATTTACATATAGTCTTTTGTATATTCCTGATAAAACCGTTCCTGGAGAATTTGTTGACTAAGTCGCAGTCGGGCAGAGTCTCTGGTTGAATCTCTTGATTCCTCCCTCTCTTCCCGGTACCAACCATATTTATATGATCGGTACTCCACTATGCAAATTAGGTGGATCCTACCACAACAGTTTTAAATATGAGTTTATTATTAGAAAATACATAATGTGGCGTATGAACTTTAAAAAATAAAATAAAAAAGGGTTTTTATAAGAAAATGTTATGTCAAGAAGTAAAATGTTTTCAGCTTTGAAATCAGCCCCTACCTACTGTACGTGTAACGGCGTTGACCCCAGGTGGGTTGAGCAGGCTCCAATATTGGAGTTTCATGGGAATTTGGAATTCACATGCGGTCCCCAACCCGCATGTATAGCACATGAGATTTGATTATAGTGGTGAAGGTTTCGTGCAGGACCATCCACACTTTTTGAAGGGCCGATTACAGAGACCTGGTGCACTACGTGCCACAAGGTCCCCAAACGACCCTCCGCAGGTTTTAAATTCAGAGTTTTCCTTCTCCTAGACCAGTCGCCACCCAGTCTGTCCTGCTATTTACCCATAGCTGGAGGGAAAGGAAGAGGATTCATTCCTTTCCCAAGGGTATTAGCACGTAAGTGAATGTAATGGATTCGACTGGAATTCGAACTCGGCTCTCCGATTCATCAATCCAAGCCGATATCCATTACACCACCGTACCTCCTAATTTTTGAATATTTGAATTCAACACGGAACAATATATCAAATTATGAAACCTATCAAATTAGACAAATATATTAAGTGAGAAAGAGAGACAACTAGATAAAAACAGAACGGGGAAGGCAAATATAAACAGAGAGAACGGGATATACAAACAAATATACGAAAAGAAACAAAAAGACAAATAAGAAGAAAATGAAGCCCATAAGCAAATATAAGCAAAGTAAGTGGATAAAGTAGCAAATATAAGCAAAGTAAGTGGATAAAGTAGCAAATATAAGCAAAGTAAGTGGATAAAGTAGCAAATATAAGCAAAGTAAGTGGATAAAGTAGCAAATATAAGCAGGTAAACAAAACATAATAGCCGAGGAAGACAAGAATAGTCGAATAAGAGCAGACTGAACAAGATATAATATCGGTAGGCCTTATAATATGCTGACTATACAATTTGCAGAGGAGTAAGAACCCTGTAAAAATGGGTTACCTTATGGGTGTAAATCTGAAGATTTAGGTATAAACTATGTCTATCGTTCTGACTTGAGTGTAAATCCTACTTATGTCTACCTATTTATAAATTGTGATCTTTTTCATTAAAAAGATATATTATTAATCCAGCAAGGGTTAATATGGTGTCAATTGAACCAATCTAACCGCGTAAACATTTATAAGATTATTTACTCATATTTGTCAATTTTCGAGGACAAACAAATCTACTCATTGCGACGAAGAAGCGTAGATTGAGTTAGACCGTCATACACGAGTAGAGTGAGATAATTTTTTGCAATGATGTTCACTCTGTATAAGGCCCAAGAGCCACTCGAGGTAAGGCTTTACAAAGTAAGTGGCATAGTTTATGTCGATATGTGGGGAAAATAACGGTTAACCCTCGACTTGAACAGATTAAGTTTGTAGCGATCGGAGAAGCATCCTTTTAAGAGTAGGTTCCACAAATAAGAGGTTCGTGCTAAGAAGCTGATCGAGAGGAACTTATATCTCACCAATGGGTTACGAAGGGAATGATGGTGGTTCGTTACGATGTTCCTGGCACAGCGAGTCTCAGCCGTGAAGCTTAGAACTGGTGGAACTAAGGAATGTAATTCTTCCGAACACTTTCCATAGAAATAGACCCGCCAAAGGCTTGCTACTTTTCGTCTGTGGGAATGGGGTTGTATGGTGGAAAATAATTCATCACTGACTAGGACGCGTAGATGCTTTTGGACTCTTGTAAAAGTAGAGGATAGGGGGAGGAGTCAGGTACTTACTGGAGTGATCAATCAGCATATTTAGCGACGGCTCGTATGCACGATTTCCACTTGGTCTAGTCATAATAGGCGTTCAAGTTAAGTGGTCTCTCTGAGATAATATTCATCCATTGCGTTAGGCGAAAATCCAGGCTCTGTTTGGTGATGATTTGGGAGAAAGAAACAAATATGGGCGGTGTGAGCTAGATATATGAGTAGAAAAAAAATATACCAAGGGAGAAAGGATAGAAAATTGAAACAACAGATTACATGAGATAAATATTAATATATGGACAGAGTGAAGAAAACAAATTGACATATATGAGCGAACTAATATACAGATTGAAAATCGATTAAATATAGACCCACAGCTGCATGTGACCAAATTGCGTTAGATAGATATGGGCAGATTGAAGCAGATAAATATGATCTAGACAAATTCAGAAAGACAGACAAGGTGAAGAATAATGAAGAATAAAAAGCAGATTCATTGAGACAAACAATCAAAAGGGTGAAGAGTGTGCTGAATAAACTGGCAAATAGGTATAGACAAAGAAACTAAATAATAATGATAGACTGAAAATTAACTAAAGGAGCAAATTGAATTTTTAAAAAAAGAGTGAGTAACGTGTTCAAAACAAAAATATTTGAGCTGAGTCAGAGACCAACAAAAATCTAAGCGTATAGGACGTTAGACAAACAGGCAAATATGTGTAACAAACCCATTATTCTGACAGAGAGAAAAACGTTGAATGAATGCAGTTTCAGGTGGATAGCTAAATACGAACAGAGTGAGACCAACAGAAAACTATGAACAGAATGAGGTAGACATATATGATGTGGGTAAGTTTGAAAAATAGACATGTACTACCAGATTGAGATAGAAAAATAGATAAATATGCACAGAGTCAAATATGAGCAGAAAAACAATTATATTGACTTAGAAAGATAAACCGCTCAATAATAGTAGTTTGAGTTAGACAGATACAAGAAGAGAGGGGGCAATAAACAAACCTATGAGCAGAGGGAGTAAGCCAAACTGGCAGATATTTGGAGATAAATCTACTAATGTTTAATCATTTCACCCCAAGCAAAACCGCTAGGATGCAAGAAGTTACTGAATGTTAGAGAATATGAGAAAAAGAAAACATTATTGAGTTATATATAAATCACACAGAGTGCTCAGTTATAAGTGGAAAGTCATGCAAAGATACTCCAGATGAGTCAAGACTAGAATTGGAGAGAAGTTACGAGCAAAGCATTCTACTTTATTAAACGCTCAAGCAAATGAATTTTAAAAAGAGAGGAAGGTTAGAAAATTTAATCTTATTTAATGATTGCAAAGGATAGACAGACAGATGAATAAAAGCAGGTAGATAAATATAAAAGACAAGCAGTGAGGGTTAGTCAAACAAACATGAGCTAAGTCAGCTTGTCCCACAGATAAATATGTGCAAAGTACAGTAGGCAAACAAAGGTATAAGTAGAGAGGTGGCTAGACAAACTGGCAAATATAAGTAAAGAGAGGTAGAGAAATAAAGATATGTACACAGTGAGGTAGACGTAAAAGTATCATCGTATTGTGGTAAAGAAACAAATCTTGGCAGAATGAACTAGACAAAATGGGAAATATGAGCAGACAATTAAACACACCGTTTGAGAAAGACATGACCTAAATAAGAGTAAACACTGCTAAAAAGTCAAATATAAGTAGAGTACTATAGATGAACAAATATACTGATTAAGAAATATAGGCAAACACTATTTACATTATTCGGACTAGTGTCCTTATCTTTGTCGCCATATTTATTACAACGTTTCGGCCGTTGTACGCTCCGGTCTTCTTCAGGTGGTTGGAATGTCGAACTGAACCCTTTATTTCGCTCACTGGGGTAGAATATTATAGTTCCACGTTCCATGTTTAATGGATGTCACTTATCAGTTATCTCCTGTTAATTCCCCTCACCAAGTTCTCCACTGCCTTAACCGGGTATTGAACTCACACGCTTTGGGTCCTATCACTTGATGTAACCAACGCCTTTATCCACTGTGCCATGTGTCCTTGAAACGTTGAAATAAATATGGCGACAAAGATGAGGACAATAGTCCGAATAATGTAAATAGTGTACATAATACCTCATCTCAGAAATATAGACAGATACTGAAGGGCCGAAACGTTGTGATAAATATGGCAACAAAGATGAGGGCAATAGTCCGAATAATGTAAATAGTGTACATAATACCTCATCTCAGAAATATAGACAGATACTGATAGGCCGAAACGTTGTAATAAATATGGCAACAATGATGAGGACAATAGTCCGAATAATGTAAATAATGTACATAATACCTCATCTCAGAAATATAGACAGATACTGAAGCGCCGAAATCTTGTGATAAATATGGCGACAAAGATGAGTTCAATAGTCTGAATAATGTAAATAGTGTACATAATACCTCATCTCAGAAATATAGTCAGATACTGAAGGGCCGAAATCTTGTGATAAATATGGCGACAAAGATGAGTTCAATAGTCTGAATAATGTAAATAGTGTACATAATACCTCATCTCAGAAATATAGATGAATAGACAGACAGTTGAATAAGTGTAGAATGATGTAGACAAACTGATTAATATGAAAAAGACA
Organism: Acanthosepion pharaonis; assembly: GCA_903632075.3. NCBI lineage: Eukaryota > Metazoa > Mollusca > Cephalopoda > Sepiida > Sepiidae > Acanthosepion > Acanthosepion pharaonis. Next base: position 796,555 of record CAHIKZ030000428.1, read on the forward strand.
AACAAATATATACCAACCGGTGAATCAGAACAGACTGAAGCAGATAAACAAATATGAGCAATATGAGGTGTGCAAATATTCTTATTGAGAAAGATATACAGACTGTTAAAGAAAAGCAAAGTGAGCAAATAGCAGAATAGGGCGTACAAAAAAGTGAGGTAGACAAATATGTTCAGAATGGGATTAATATAATGGAAAATAGAACGATTGACAGCAAAATAAGAAAAAAAAATAACTGAAAAAAACAGTTGTTTGTATAAACAAGAGATGATTTAGTTGGCATAAACTTCCTCCATTTTCTGCTTCCATCTTTGCCACTTTCCAACGTTGCAATTGCTTTATCAATCAGTATTTCATTTCAATCCAAATGACTTTTCTCTCCTTTCAATTTCGACACCCGTCACATTTTCAAACCAATAAAATATAAAATACGAACACATTTCAGTGATAACGCATACACACACATACACACACACATACATACATACACACATACACACGCATACATATAAATGTCTATTACCACATAATACAAAGACTCTTCCTTATCGTCTTCTTTATGAAGAATATTAAAAATATACATATAAGAGATTTGCTTTAACAATGGATTATATACGTATCGGAAAAAGTCTGTGTATCGATGAATAGACAAAGTCCAAAATTAAAAATAGATAAAAAAAAAAAAATATGGGTGGGGGTGGGGGGAGTTCTAAATATTTTTTATTCAATTACGCGTTTGTCTTTATTTCAGCTGTTCCATTTTATTTTGCGAATCAAACATCCGCGCAACACACACACACGCACACACACACACATGCACACACATGTACACACGCACACACACGCACGCACACAAGCACGCACACACACATGCACACACACACACACACACACACACACACACAAAAACAAATTATTTGGAAAAAGAAGGTATCGATCGTAATGTCTTTGTTTTTATTGTGTTCACATCTCTCTCTCTCTCTCTTCCTCTCTCTCTATGTTCCATATCTCCTATATACGTGGGAGATCATGGCTCTCCACAACGTTCTATCTTTTGTTGATCTAAGTCATTCTTGTTCCTTTATTATTTACCTTTGTCTTATTGCTACTTGTTCTGTCATTCATTTATTTAAACTTATCAAGTAAGTTAATCGCTGTATTTCTCTATTTGCCATTAGTGTGCAGATGAGAGTGAAATTTTCCAAGCTTTCTTTCTTCATAATGCACCCAAATTTTCAGTTGTCACGTTTTGATTGTTTGCGACAGTTTCTTTGTAGTTTTCTGCAAAACCAAATAACCTTAAAATAGACAGTTAACCACGTGATTTTTAAAGGGAAGTAATCCACATAAAAGTGACTAGTTTATTTTTAACTATTTTTAATTCTAACAAATAATAATAATACTTATAATAATGGGTTAGAAAAAATGTTCTGTCGCATTTAAAGATGAGAAATAAATAAATGATTCTTTCTTTTAATTGATTTATTTAATCAAGATAACATTTCCCATCATCATCGATTACATAATCCCATCTCTTTGACAAATTGTTCATCCCTCGCGCGTAAAATTATTTCGGTTTTGATACAAAAAAATATCATTGTCAATTTTTTCCTCTTCACATTTAATAAACTGTTTTCTGCTAATAAAAGTTTAAATTATTTGAAAAGATGATTGTCAGATAGAGCAAGGTCAGGTGGATAAGGAGAATTAGGGAAAACTTCCATATTGAGTGTCATAATCTTTTTCTGAACGATTTGGGTAATCTGTCTAGGAGCAACATGCCTTTACGATTAATTAATCATAAGCCCTTATCCTGAAAATGCTTACAGTTGACGTGAATTTTTGTTCCGCATTAACTGCTTCTTTTTGGTTTAGCGCTTCAAGATAGACGACATATTCCACCCAACGCAAAGACTAACCTTTTTCGGGTGTAGTCTTGTTTTGGAGACGGATTCTCCTAATTTAGTGGGAGCTAACAGTTGTCATTTTAGTTGGATATAATTAGAGATAACCTTCTTTTCATCTTTTTTGAGGATTCTACACAGGAAAGGTTATGTATCAAGCAAGTCTAATCTTCAATGGCGTGCAAATCTGAATAAGCCGAGAAGCAGACAGATGATGAAGGACCCATTGATCAGGTTTTAACACATTTTGGAGATGAAAATGTTTTATGATAAAAGTGCTACTTGTAATTAACTGTGTTGATGAAATTTGTGTAGTCTGCTTATTATTTTCCCCAAATACGGTTTGCAGAAGGTCATTATTGATAGAATTTGGTTATCCAGGTCAAAAGGAATCTTCGAGAGAACGATTTCTCAATCGAAACTCTATAAAATCATTGTTGGCATGTCAAGACACTTAAAGCTTCATTTACATCGACCAAGTATTTCTTGCCACCTCCATAGCTGAAGTGATTTGTTTAATTCATGCAACATATAGTGTCTTAGATGGATGTGATCTAAACTCATCTTAAAGTGAAAAATCGATACAAACTTTACTAAATCTGGTATTATGTGATCTACAAAAACGTCAGGACGTAAAAAAATAATGGCTATTTTACCATAACTATTCGAAAAGAAAACGCTTACTGATTATGCCAAAAATACGACAGATCTTACTTTCCAAGAAAACACGGATTTTATGTTTTGTAAATGTAGATAAAAATAAAATTTAAAAGACTGGAACTTCTTCTTAAAATACTATGTAGTAATAACTGGTAAATTACTAACATTCTCTTCTAAACGACTAGCAATTGACTTATATTTAGTCAGATAAGTCTGTTATGAGGAAATGATGTGACCAGATACCAGCTCTATTACTTATGGTGGCATGCCAGTAATAAGAAATGGCTAGATGCCTAAACGTAATTAGAAGATGAACAAAAAGAGTTCCAGCTGTAAATCGAACTCAATTCGCTGATTACTTAATAATAACCAATTTCACAACCCAGCATTCTGTAGAGACGTTTCGTTTCGAAAGGCAATGAAATTAAAATTTGTTCCCTAAATCTGGTTTAACAAATATATTCGTTTTCTACCATCTTTTTCTTTCTATTTTTCATCATGACATTTCTGCTAGCAAAACGTCATTTTTTAATTCCAATTCAACTGGAATTTGAGCTGAAAGCAATCAAGCCGAGAGCTGTAGACAAAACAAAAATGGCGTCATTGTATGCGTGTTTGCTCAGACTGGCACAAAATCTAAACTGAGAGATATTCAAGCAGAATGAAACACTACTTTGCAGTATAGATAAATTCGTTAACCATGAACACATGGCGAGGCCAAAAGTATTTATTTCACTTGACATCGTATATGGAAGAGTTTTTCGACATAAATGGGATGTAGGTTAGAATTTCACCTGGAGTTTATTTATTTCCACTCCATGCACTTTACTGATGGCTGAAGAACAGTGAATCTCGGACTTTTTTCAACCAGGGCTTCCTTTGGGCACAAATGATTTTGTTAACGCCTGTTGGCTTAAATTTCTAATACGATACTGAATTCATCTTTCATAGCAAGCTAACACTTAGGTGTTAATGCAAAAATAATTATAATATTGTTTTCATTTCCATTATAAATGCCAATGATTAAAATGCTAAAAAGAACTTTTATCTCAATGTTTTCAATGTGATGGTTGACTTTTGTGCTTAATGGCTAAGGCTCTTACTCTAGGTTCATTTGAGAGCTTACCTCAATGTTTTGAATATGATGGTAGATTTTGGTTCTTACTAGCTAAGGCTCTTACTCTAGGTTCATTTGATAGCTTATTTCAATGTTTTCAATGCAATGGTTGACTTTGGTGCTTAATGGCTAAGGCTCTTACTCTAGGTTTATTTGATAGCTTATCTCAATGTTTTCAATGTGATGGTTGACTTTTGTGCTTAATGGCTAAGGCTCTTACTCTAGGTTCATTTGAGAGCTTACCTCAATGTTTTGAATATGATGGTAGATTTTGGTTCTTACTAGCTAAGGCTCTTACTCTAGGTTCATTTGATAGCTTATCTCAATGTTTTCAATGCAATGTTTGACTTTGGTGCTTAATGGCTAAGGCTCTTACTCTAGGTTCATTTGATAGCTTATCTCAATGTTTTCAATGCAATGGTTGACTTTGGTACTTAATGGCTAAGGCTCTTACTCTAGGTTCATTTGATAGCTTATCTCAATGTTTTCAATGTGATGGTTGACTTTGGTGCTTACTGGCTAAGGTCCTTAGTCGAAGTTCCATGCTTCTTGGAAGTAATCGTAGATCTCCTCATTTTGTAATTTGTAGTCGCTTTCTTTGTTTAGTAAGAAGCTGTGTATCTGTGTTGAGGCATACAGGAGGTTGGAAAAGAAATGAAGAAAAATTTGATAGCTTCCAACAGCATCAGATACCTTTCAGAAATTTCCTTTTGTAGAAATATTGAATAATTATTGAAAATTTGGGGAAAAAAATGAATAAATGCCCACAGGCTCACTGAATAAGTCCACCACTCCCAAATGGAATAAAACTTTCAGTGCCCCCTTTGAACATAATAGAACCCATAAGGTGCTCCCCACCCCAGCGCTCACATTGCAAAACACTAATGTAAAATGACAGGCTGGATAAGTTGTTATGAAAAAATAATTAAAATGAAAAAAATACTAGCAAATATTAAGAATTATTAATCTTAGTTTAGTTTTGACACAAAGGCATAAGTATGAAACACCTGGTGTGGATCAAAGTTATTATACAGTAGTAATGATATGTGAAATGAGCTTGATAACCAGAGCACATATGAAACCTTGTTTGGTTTGTATCGGCATCTCCTTATTTGCATTGCACGTGTGGTCCTAGATTAAATATGAATTTGTGGCGCATCTGCTCTTGTAACGGGGTTAGGGTGTGGTGTAAATAAATACCAAATTAGTATAAACGAATCCTGCTACCAGGTAGTACATCCTTATTGCATTATAATCGTAACATCACGGGAAAATAATAGAATTCGAATAGAATAAAGTATTTTCAATTTGTTTAATAATATTTGTTACATCTTAAGTTCTGTTGCTTTTTATTTCAACTCCCAGGTTCCGATAATAAACATTTTAATGTTTTGGGTTATTTAGAGACAAACTAATAGCAGTTTGGTCCCTGGATCTGAGGTCCTATATTCCGACCGAAAGAATGAGAAGAGAATTAAAAAATGACTGACTTTAAATAAAAACTCAATTTAAACATCATCTAGACGTTGACAAAATTTGTTTCTCTCTCATATCCATTAATATATTAATACCTTCTATTTCAAAGGACTTCTTTCCCTTACTTTTTCTTCAAATATGTCCATAAATTTCCAATTAGGTTTAAGTTAGAACTTTGTGTGGTGTACGCCATTACCTTAATTTTACTATCATCTAAGTATTTTGTAACAATTCGTGCTGTGTGTTTTGGATCATTTGGAACGTCCATTGACACCCCAAAGACAGCCTTCATTTTATATTTTTTAAGAATTACCAAATACTGCTCTTTATCCATACTATGTACTCTTACTAATTCTCCTGGCCCAGAAGCAGCAAAACTTCCCCAGAGCAGAATGCTCCCACCACTGTGCTTAATTGTAGGGAGGCTGTTTGTTGTTGTTGTTGTTGTTTGTGAGCTTCATTCCATGTCCTTCATACATAACGGAAGTTCATGTGACCAAGTAATTCCCATTTGGTTTCATCTGACCATAAAACAGAGTTCAAATATTTACTTCAATGTTCTAGATAGCTTCTAACATAAGCTAATCTGCATTTTAGGTGTTTAGTCTTAAACAAGGTAGTTTTCTTTGGGCGACAAGCACGATATCTTACACAATGAAAGCATCAAGTGATTATCCTCGTCATTACATTCAACCCTGAATCATTGATAGTGTCCTTTGTCATTAAAAGATTCTTTGAGACATCTCTAACAATTTTCCTTTCCATTCTCTCAGAAATTAACCGTTTTCTGCTAGTCCTTAATAATTCTCAACACAATGAGTTTCGTTGTACTTCTTAATAATGCTACGAATTGTCGATATCGGAACATTTAAACGCTTGGAAAGTGTTTTATATTCATCACCTTCTTTGTACGCATCGACTATCGTCACTCTGAGCTTCTTGTCAAGTTCAGCCGTCTTCGCCATTTTCGCAGAACGAAAAAGTTATCGCAGTACATATTGTCTTCTTCATTATTTTTTACAATGTTATAGAACCAGATCAATACTATTTCCTTTTCAAAGGTTGTTTTTATTAAATGTCAAATTAAGAAAAAACGTTACAGTTGCTATGGAGCAATATCATTTCATAATTTCCATAAGGGAGTGTAGCGAATAATTTTGGATTGCACAAATTTTTAGAAAGATCTATGAATATAATAGATCGAAATTTCTAAAAGTTTCACGAATTATTCAAAACTAAATAAGGAATCAATTATTCAGTAAGCACTTGCAAATATTCGCCTTTCCTTAGAAAATTTACAAATATCGGGGTGAATAATTCCGTCCACAACTATATATATATATATATATATATATATATATATATATATATATATTATAAATTAACTGATTTAAAATATGGTTTCTTCGCTACACAGGAATTGCCATGTTTCAAAAACCGAAGCTAAAAACTTCAAATTTAATTATTAAATTAAAAGCATTAGTTCTGTTTCATTTTCAAGCGAATTTTGGAATAACTTATTTTAAAATTTACTGAGTTTTAAACGCATATACAATTTTTCGTTTCAAGGATCCAGAGAAATCCAATCATTTAGACAGGGGCGGTAGAGTGTTCATTTTTATTAACTATTGTTGTATCAATTATGAATTTTTCTTTTATCAAATATATATATATATATATATATATATATATATATATATATATATATAATTTAATTATTTCACTCCAAGCAAGGTGATAATGCCACTAAGATGCAAGTGGTTACTGGGAGTGAAAGAGGAGAAAGGACAATATAAGGGCAAACATCTAAAGAAGGCTGTAGTACACAACAATCGAAAGATTGACCTAATAACAACAAAGATGAGGATATTAGTTCCAATGTAAATAATGATAACACCTCATCCCAGAAATTTAGACAGTGAAGAAGTTGTGTGTATTGACAAGCGAAATGATTATGTTGAAAGATAAATGCGCTGTGCAAATGGAATGCTGCCTTTTTTTTTCATCATTAGGCTATTTTCTTATTAATTAACAAACACACTGTATAAACGTTATTATAAGTGGGTAACACGTCTTTAAGTTGCCCTTCGTGTTGTTGTTTTTTTCCTTTTGAATTAATAAAAACAAACTTGGTAGGACTTCACAGACGAGACAAGTTGTTATAAATTTCACTGTTTAAGAAAAGAAAATAAACTCCTCCCCAGTCTTTTGAACAGAAATATTAGTGTATCCCTTTTTTCCTGTTTAGGATTGGGTTTCCGTTTTGTTCTAAAGTCTTCTCGTTCCTTTTCACTTACATTAGTCCCTTTGCTTTTTGTGGAATTACCGCATTACTTGTTACTGAATTGATTAAAAAACAAATAAAGAAAGAGGAATTTCAACTCGAAAAATAAAAGAATTTCAACTTGAACAAGTGTACCATCAAAAAATAAAGTTTATAGTAATAAGGTATATACCGAGCGTAATAGCAAAATTGTCGAAATCGTGTAACAGCATTGGAATAACTGCTCATCCCACAAAATTTCTAATATCAAGAAAACGCTAAACTAATTGAATTTCTGTTTTTCTCGATTTTCATATAGACGTTTAGTCATCTTGTCACCATTTGTTGTAAGAATCATTAAAAGCACTAGAAAGCTGGAAAGAAAACAGGTTAGAATCATATTGTGTCAGCCCCACTATGTCTTCCCAACTGAGCAATGGTGAGAGGAAAAAATCATTCAGACCTTCAAGTATGGCTTCCATCTCAAAGTTCATTCAATAATCATCAAGAGAACGGTAGATGACTTTTAAAAAACTGGATCAGGAGGTCACAACAGCAGATGTTCAATTCAACTAAGAGTTAAATACTTTCTTATTGTCCAAAGTAGAGTCCAATAGTGTTATAAAATCCTAGGAGAATTCCAGTAAGATATCTTTAATCATTTCTAAGATACAACGGTTCAAAGCTTTATCTAACAATTGTACAATTTGGGTGTTACCCAATTTGGACAATTTTGGTGTTACCAGTATATATATATATATCTATATATACAACCTCGCACTTCCTCCCGGAATAAATTATTTGGGAGTATTTATATTGTCATCTACAGGCAGACTGTTTCGCTGTATTACAGCTCATCAGTGTAGCTAGACATTCAGTTGCTTTTATCTAGGATCGAAACCCGGCTGAATTGGCGTCAGTCGGAGATTCTACACCTATGCCGTTGATGCACAGAAGGGATGAAGGTGAATTTAAGCGTATTTATTTTTAGATAAACACACAGTGACTGAGAGAACACGATTACTGTTAGCAGTACTAGCGACTGTTTACAAACTCACACCCCCTCTCCCGAGAGTTCAACCGAAATAAACCGAAATAAATTTTTCAGGATATATATATATATACGCACACACACACATATATATATATATATATATACATATATATATATATATATATATATATATATACATATATATATATATATATATATACATATATATATGTGCATATATATATACATATATATATACATATATATATACACACACACACACACACATATATATATATATATATATATATATATATATATATATATATATATATATATATATATATATATATATATATATATATATATATATATATATATATATGTTATATCGCTGCTTATGAGACGCATTAGACGTCCCAAAATTTTAAAGGAAGTAATCAGAAGTTCTTTTCCTTGTATTTCAAAGCCTTCTCCACTATCTCTAATTTTACCAACTGATTAACATATTTCAGTATCAAAACCTGGCTAATAATGGCAACTGATAAAATCCTTGGTAGCTGATTCGCTGCTCCGTGTACAACTCAATATAATGAGGATCTCGAGGTGCATATTTATGCATCGTTGTCAGTGACGATAAACAAAAATGGCTGCTTCAGCTGTTTGCCTACTACTGTATTTACTCTTCAATATTTTACAACGTTATGTACCGTAAGTATGGTTGCTTAATCAACCGAAAATACCCGGTATGCGTTAACGAATGCGTACTATAGAGTAGTATTATTAAAGCATCTACTTTAAATGCTGCTGTTCTAAGACCACTAGTTTAAGAAATAAGGAATTATGTCAGATGATACTTAAACAGGTTGTCACTGTAGCGAGAGTCTCGTGTCAATATTTCAGTATTCCAATTCTCTCAAAACGTTGTTAATTTAATTTTGAAACACTGGACTTATTTTACCTTTAAGGGCTCAGAAACGGATGTAATTGGGGAGCTGACACTCGCCTCACACCTCAAATTTGTAACTCCCGTCACCGGGTTTCAATTTAAAGGACGCAGTATGATTTTTGGAGATATATTATAAGAAAAATGCGTCTTATAAACAGCAAAATACAGTAGTTTAAAATTTGGTATATTTATAAGGGAGGGGGTGGTCATTATTTGAGATATAGCATTTACAGATATAGACCGTAGGAAATAGAAATCAACGTTGTATGCCAGCTTAAAGTGTAGCAACACTTGGTCTGAAGATCGCACTCATATGAGAAACTGATATGTTAATTCCGCGCTCTCTCTATTTCTCCATCACTTTCTCTCCCTTTCCCTCTCTCTATCGTGTTTCTCTCTTTCTTTCTTTCTCTCTCTCTTTCTTTCTCTCTCTCTCTCTTTGTCTCTCTCTGTCTCTCTTCATCTGCCTCCCTGTCTCTCTATTTCCCTCTGTCTTTTCTCTCTGTCTCTCCCTTCTCTATGACTCTCTTTCTTTCTTTCTGTCTCTCTCTTTCTGTCTGTCTGTCTGTATCTCTCTCTCTCTCTCTCTCTCTATATATATATATATATATATATATATATATATATATATATATACTAGTAATAATCTTATAAGTATTAAAAATTATACTCGTCCGGAAAACCTTCAGTGTCTTGATTTGCAAATAATCAAACCAATACCAGTTATTTCAAGGCAGACATGTTTATTTTCAACTTGGAAGATTTGTGCAAAACATTCTTCAATCTCATACTAATTTTGCCAAACTATGTTAGTCAAGATAGATACAAGATAGATATAATTCCGGCATAAATCTGTTAGATGTACGTGATAGATTTTTACCTACTACAACCCGGGAAAGTCAGGAGCAAAATAAATTTCTGAAAATATCTGGCGATGCCTTTCTCGAGTGAATTAATTCAAAGTGAACATGAAAAGCTCCAGTTTGAATTTGAACTTGATTCACTACTTCTGCATTATGTTGATAAACGTTACGCCACATTGCATCTTCATACTTACATACAGATTTCCATTCGAGGAAACTAATAGCCTGTAAATCTTCATTGGGGTTAATAACATCAGCTACGCTATGTAACATGGTTTCTACGAGGTACTGCAGTTGTTGGGTTGTTATATGGACCCAGACACTGTTCATAACTTATGTTTGTTGGGAGTAGCTGCAAGGAATTTATCGGTCTGCAACAAAGTACATATATACTCAATAAATATCTGAGATGAGGTATTATGTACATTATTTACATTATTCAGACTATTGTCCTCATCTTTGTCGCCATATTTATCACAACATTTCGGCCCTTCAGTATCTGTCTATATTTCTGCGATGAGGTATTATGTAGATTATTTACGTTATTCGGACTATTGTTCTCATCTGTGTCGCCATATTTATTGCAACTTTTCGGCCCTTCAGTATCTGTCTATATTTCTGAGATGAGGTATTATGTACATTATTTACATTATTCGGACTATTGTCCTCATCATTGTCGCCATATTTATCACAACGTTTCGGCCCTTCAGTATCTGTCTATATTTCTGAGATGAGGTATTATGTACATTATTTACATTATTCGGACTATTGTCCTCATCTTTGTCGCCATATTTATTGCAACTTTTCGGCCCTTCAGTATCTGTCTATATTTCTGAGATGAGGTATTATGTACATTATTTACATTATTCGGACTATTGTCCTCATCATTGTCGCCATATTTATCACAACGTTTCGGCCCTTCAGTATCTGTCTATATTTCTGCGATGAGGTATTATGTAGATTATTTACGTTATTCGGACTATTGTTCTCATCTGTGTCGCCATATTTATTGCAACTTTTCGGCCCTTCAGTAGCTGTCTATATTTCTGAGATGAGGTATTATGTACATTATTTACATTATTCGGACTATTGTCCTCATCATTGTCGCCATATTTATCACAACGTTTCGGCCCTTCAGTATCTGTCTATATTTCTGAGATGAGGTATTATGTACATTATTTACATTATTCGGACTATTGTCCTCATCTTTGTCGCCATATTTATTGCAACTTTTCGGCCCTTCAGTATCTGTCTATATTTCTGAGATGAGGTATTATGTACATTATTTACATTATTCGGACTATTGTCCTCATCTTTGTCGCCATATTTATTACAACGTTTCGGCCCTTCAGTATCTGTCTATATTTCTGAGATGAGGTATTATGTACATTATTTACATTATTCGGACTATTGTCCTCATCTTTGCCGCCATATTTATTACAACGTTTCGGTCGTTGTATGCTCTGGCCTTCTTCAGGTGGTTGGACTGTCGAACTGAACCCTTTATTTCGCTCACTGGGGTAGACTGTTCTAGTTCCACGTGCCATGTTTAATGGATGTCAGTTATCAGTTATCTCCTGTTAATTTCCCTCTGAAATTTCTCCACTGCCTTAGCAGTGTCTTGAACTCACACTCTTTGGCGACAAAGATGACGACAATAATCCGAATAATGTAAATAATGCTCAATAAACCTTTAACTCTGGTGAACTTGGACCCAGCGGAATACCTATATGTAAACCGAACGATTCTGGGACTAGTTTCATTTCAACGGTACTTTGTGGAAGATGTATATCCAGCAGCTGACAAACACACACACACACACACACACACACACACACACACACACGCGCGCGCACACGCACACACACACACACACAGACACACACACACACACACACAGATATATATATATATATATATATATAATTATTTAAAAAAAATAACATAAATATGTTATAAAATCACTACAAAAATAACCATTTTGTTTCAACACCCTCGGTGTCTTATCAAGTGATGATGTTGAATGTAAAATAAATTTATTTGAATGTAATAGATTTATTTGACATTCGACATCATCACTTGATAAGACACCGGAAGTGTTGAAACAAAATGGCTATTTTTGTACTGGTTTTATAACATATTTATGTTATAATTTTTTTTTTTTTTTGAATAATTATATCTGCTCTACTTTGTATTGAGCACTCTTTTAAGAATATTAGTTGTTGGTTATTGGAATTCATTCCATATGCACCAATTATACACTTGTATATATATATATATATATATATATATATATATATATATATATATATATATATATATATATACATATATATATATATATATATATATATATATATATATATATATTGGTTTCGTACGAACACCGAAGTTAAGCAACGTCGAACCTGGTCAGTACCTCTATGAGTGAACGCTTGGGGAATAGCAGGTGGTGTAAGATTGAGTGTACGAGTAGTGTAATAGATAACGACTCTGAATTGAAACTCGAGAGCTCAGTTCCAATTCCAATCGGGTTCGTCATCTTCCCCTACACGCAAATAAGTTTTGGGAAAAATATGAATCAACTTTTTATCCAAAAGTAGGACTTATATCAGTAAGCCATTATCATGTTCAAGAAAATATTACAAATTTAAAAAATATTTTCTGGTTTAAAATCACATGCAAAACGGTTGATTTGCCGTGAAAACAAATCAATCATTAGATATCTGTTTGGATATATCTTGTTCGTATGTACATCGTCTTTGTCATGTTGAATTGATAATGTTAATTATATTTTATGAATATGTCCTGAAGATGGTTTATTAGACCGAAACGTCCGACGTTGACATATTAACATTAAAACAACATAATTGCATATAAGGATTTTTGTTTGTTTTTTCCGTGTATAGTTTTCTTATATATATATATATATATATATATATATATATATAACTGGACATTGAAGTCAACTTCAAGAGGTGAGAGTCTGTTTCATGCTGAACGCAATCGCCAGCCCACGTGTATATATACTCAACTCTCCCCGTCGAATTCGACGTATGAGGGTCAAGCAGATCGATTCCTAGGAAACCGACAGCCCGACAACAGAGATTTGATTATAGTTGTGAAGGTTTCGTGCAGGACCATCCACACCGAATACAGAGACCTGGTACACTACGTGCCACAGTGTCCCCAAACGACCCTCCGCAGGTTTTGAATTCAGAGTTGTCCTTCTCCTAAACCAGTTGCCAGCCAAGGCTATAGAACCCAGTGTGTCCTGCTATTTACCCATAGCTGAATGGAGAAGAAGAGGATTCACACCTTTCCCAAGGGTGGGTATTTTAAGTCTTTATAAATATTTCAATAGTTAAATTTTTTTAGATATAGTTAATTTTTTAAAAAATTTTTTTAAACAACATCTAAAATATTATTACAGATTTACGTTAAGAATATTCGAACACAGTGGCGTTCCATATCACATGACGTCCGCGTCTCGCGACGAACGCTACTTGTAAACAAACAGTTATTTCTGAACAAAGATTGAGGTCAATCTGAAATATCAAATATATATAAATAAATAAATACTTTCACAAAAAAACATTATTATTTTTTTTAAATTTGCAACTTTTTCTATATATACATATTAAGAAAGTATACGTGGCTTCTCATTATACTATATATATATATATATATATATTAAGAGAGTTTATTGTCTGAACGTTAGTATCGAGCCTTTCCTCCGTTCTTAATGGTTATGGTATAAAGTGATCGAAAAGACAACTGAAGCCCTTCCGTGTTATTCTGCTACCATTTTTTCTACTATCATCTATCATTTCATAAGTAAGCATGTGAAAACTTCGCTTCATTGCTCTATATAACTTTAAAGCAGTGACGAATTTGGCGCATATTTTCTTATTGTTTAAGGAGGAGTATGAAAAAGAAATTATTTCTTATTATATCGAAAGCTATTAAAAACAATTTCAATAAAAAAAAAATATGGACAGATAAAACTATTAATGCAAAATTTTTTATTTGTTGAATAAATATTAATTTTATATTCTTAATTAAGAAACAGCATAAACTTTTATCAGTATTCAACCGGTTAAATATCTGATTGTATTCTTCACGAACGTTGAAATAAACTAAATAAAGTATAGCTAATGTTTGTTTCTGCTTTTAAAAAGCACCGTCCTTATTATATGTGTATGCGCGTGTGGTGATCGTAACAGCAGATAAGCTGACCTTTTATGAGAAAGAGAATTGACTATGACAGCGGGTCAGTAGTAAAATCCTAATCATGTAACTATCGGCTGACAAATAGTTGCTTTAGAAGTGTTTAGTAGAAATTTAGAAACACTGAATGGCAAAGTTAGGAAAATAAGAAAATAGATCTGAAAACATTGACTTGTAATAAAATCTGATATACGGTAACTTTATTAGCGACAGTCGGCCATTCCGATTCAGGAAACATTCATTGACCAAACATTTAGCGTTAATGTCGGTTGAAATTTGTAAACCTTATTCTTAAAAATATTTTTTCCCAGGAAAACAGGTTTCGAAAGTTTGCTTTTATCCCACTTTCTAGTATTGATGGCGGTTTTATTTCTAAACTTCTCTCAAGGAAGTGGGGAAAGTTAACATCTTGATTATATAATTAATTTCCTTTCCGCTCATTTTAATTGTTGCTGATGTTGCAAGTCTTCAATTGATGTGCTTTTTGTTATTTGGTAAACTTCTTTGTTTATGATTCTGTAGCGCCAGCCTATAAGATCTGTTGACAGATTGTCTTCTTTAAGACTACAGGATTCATCCAATTGAAATCATTTTTAATCATTGCTCTGAGAAATTAATTGTATATTGCTGGTAGTTTAGACATTTCTGAATGTTTTGGACGTCACGCACGATATTCACATGAGAGTTTAGACCTGACGAGGCTATTTAAGAATACGGTGTGACTTTTTAGTAGAATATTTTGGAAAAGGTGCTACCCTAAAGAACAGCGAATGGAGCAATATAATACAGAGTTTTGTTGGTACCATCTGAGAGCCAGTCTGCAAACAACGAACACGGCACTAATTGCAAAGAAATGCTTGGAAGCAGATGTTAGATTCAGTAAATCATATCTTTTCTGATTATCCTCTGAAACTTACTGGTAACACATCCTATAACAACTAGATATTATACAAAGAGAGAGAGAGAGAGAGAGAGAAAGAGAGAGATATTATTGATTGATTTCTTTTTTACGGTTTATCAATCTTTTGCAGGTTATTTAAAGCCAGAAAATATATTTAGATAATAATGATTTAAGTCCTACAAGTTAACACATAACTTGTGGAGAAGAGGTAAATCCAAACCTTTTCCCAAAGGTACTTGCGCGTTTGAATATAACGAACACGACTGGAATTAGAACTCGGCTCCACGATTCCCAATTCCTAGCCGTTATCTATTACACCGTCCGCACATCCAAGCTTGAAGCACCTGGTATTACCACGCGTTCACCCATCTAACTACTGAGCAGAATCGACATTGCTTAACTTTGGGGATAGTACGAGTGTTTCAACGTGGTATGGGGGTAAGCCGAGGAAGAGAGAGAGAGAGAGAAAGAGAGAGAGATAGAGAGACTCACATACAGACACAAACACACACACACACACACACACTTTTATTAGATCGTCTTTGTTAGTAGGTTTGCGGTAAAATCTAAAAATTAATTTGTTGTTACA
>CAHIKZ030000428.1:817500-915000 GCA_903632075.3 Acanthosepion pharaonis
AAAATTTAAAGTTGGATAATAATATATCAAGGTGGATAACTCTCTTTTTTTAGATAAAATGCCCTAGTTAAACTAATTAACTTAAACTAGAACTAGGTGGAAATATAATGTAAGGGTAAGAATATAAAAAAATTATAATAGGTCGAGACTATAATTCTAATGTATTTGGAACCATGCCTTGGTGAAATTATATATACACACGTTATAAATTAATCGAGTAAAGTATTAGTGGATTGTATGTATGTATAGATATATAAGAAATGTTATTAATGGTGGGTTCTAAGAATATTAAAAGTTGTTATATATTATATTAATATTGGTAAAATCTATTTTACAATCTCTTTTAATCACGGTCAATGTACTTGGGCATATTAGATTTATGCAGACATGTAAGGATCAATTCGGACCTCATGTTCAGCAAGTTAGGGCTATTTAAGTGTTTAATTATCAAAAGCTTCTCCAACAAACACAAGTTACATCTGTCTCCCTTTCCATTGTATGGCTTAGCTTGAGTTCTTATGGTTGTTTTTTAATCGCCAGACATAATTTGAAAGTGTTGTGCAGTTTTTTTATTTGATATTGCTCAGTGTCATTTTGTGGTGGTAAAAACACGATTTCCAGCTGTCCTCGGTGGATCCAAAATAATATTTAACATCGTCGTCTGAATTGATCCTAGCTCTGTATATTATTCCTTCAGTTATGCACAGACCATTTAATGGGTAGTTTACGTTTTTACTGCAGTTGCAGTGATTTTGAATATTATGTATATTCACTAATATATACTTATAGCTCTGTTTCACAACATTGAGCACTGTATTTATAACACCTGAGGTAGAAATATATTTATACGTACGTGTAAGTGTATGTGCGTGTATGTAGTTTTTTATTCTCCCCATTCACACACACACACACACACACATATATTGATGCATGTTTCATTAAATAACTATACTTAAACATGAAAACAATAAACAAAAACTAAAAATTCTTGAAGCTATATACATAAAACAGTTGAAATCTAACCTGAACAAAATAAACTACAAAATCTCAACAAATATTCTCCAATGCCTACAATTGATAACAGAAGCCATTGGTTTATACCAACGGCTTCCCATAATTAATACTTCTCGTTTTCACTCTCACGTGGTCGTGCGTGACGTCACGAGCTGCGTTGCGATTTTCGCTTCCGTGTCTCGTAAACACTAGTTTGTCGTTGTTTGGAAATTTTTCATGCAACAAAAACAGACCATCATTATTGTTGCGTCCGTGTATTGTTTGATATATTGAAATGTAATTGTCATCTTTGATAATGGCTTATGTAAGCCGAAAGCTTAGATTGGATTTAAACATGTATCAATATGGTGATTTCCTTTCGTCTTTCAATGATAATGTTATTAAGCTTATCAGACAATATGAAAGGAACTTACTTAAAATAAATAGACAACACTTGTCTATATTATTTAATGAAACATGCATCAATGAAAAATTGCTGCCTAAATATACACAATATATATATATATATATATATATATATATATATATATATATATAAAGGCTTAAGCACTAATATTATTGGTCAAAATTTATATATATATATATATATATATATATATATATATATATACGCAGATAAAGACATGAACAAAATATGTTTACAAAAATGTATTTCCATTTTACAGACAATTCAAGGATTAAGTCATCACCTAATGTAAAAAGACGTACACGATGTTTCATCTGTATTTTTTGTGTGAACAAACAATCTGAAAAAGCCGATTACTTTGTATTTGGTCATGAATAAATACTCTGAATTTAATCAGTATAAATTTGGGACTAGGATTTTTTTTAATTTCACTTCTTTTTTACACACAAAGTTGTAGTAGTAGTAGTAATGTTATCCTGAACCTTTTATTATATATGAAGCATTGTCATTTTTTATTAATTATGATACTGGTGTATCGTAAATAGATTAAGTTGGATTCTGACAGTGACGCTATGAGTAGTTGTAACTGAAATAGAATTTAAATAAATACGAGTAAAAAAAATAAAAACTATCGTTGACAATGTTTCAGCTCAAAAAATTTCAAAATACGAATAAATTTTGTGTGCCAACATACACAAGATTTATTAGGCAAAACTGAAAGACGCTTTGTTTATCTTGAGCTCTGTTTGTCGCTTCACTCTGTTTGCCAATGGCTGTAAAATATACTAATCAAAATTAATAAATGATAATGCTTTGTCTCATAATAAAAAAATTCAAGAATTCTCCCATGTCGTTTCAAACATTTCTGTTTATAATTATGGGAAAAATTAATTGTATTTACATTTAATTGAAACGGTTATATTGTTATGTTTAAAATGACGAGTCATGCATATTTACTGTTCTTTTCTCTTTCATTTTTGCCTCTGAGGATTTTCGTTTAATCGCCAAAAGCAAAATTGTTTCATATAAATTTGTTTCTCATTGATTGAATTCCCAAAACTAAAGATGTGTAACTTGAAAGGACCCTGTTGCAAAATAAAATTTGCACCGTAAGTTATATATCATTCATCGGTTTACAGTTCAATATCAAAACCAATAGTTATAAAATGATTATGGATTCATATGTCAGTAAATTTCATATTCTTCAAATGACATTAATCAAATATTAAAGAATTATGAAATGATGTCTGTTTATATTGTTTCAGATATATATTATTGATTATTTTATTATTGATTGCTAATGTTAAATTTACTTGAGTTAATGTGTACGCTCGTAGTTTGTGAATTTATTTATATATTAATTTGGATGAATTTATTTTACTTATTTATTTTTTCCTTTTTAGTTTTCGATTTTTAAGTAACGTAGTAAAACATTTTTTCGCGTCTCAATTGTGAAATGAGTTCTGTTCATTTATTTAGTAATTAGTGTGGGTCTGGGAAGGTAATTATATATATTTTCTCCTCCAGACAGAGTTTACATTTTTTGGATTTATTGCTATAGGTTGATTCTGTTTTCCTTATTTTCTATATTTTTGGTTTGATTTTGTTTTTTTTTATATATATATATATATATATATATATATATATATATATATATATATATATAGAGAGAGAGAGAGAGAGAGAGAGAAAGAAAGAACAGTAAGATATATAATCCGGTATTTTTATTTTTACAAAATAGTGCTCAATGTAAATTTACAGAGCATTAATATTATAAATTAATTGATTTAAAATATGTTTTTTTTCTCTACACAGTTCTAACCATGTTTCAAAAATGGAAGCTGAAAGCTCCGAATTTAATTTTGTAATTAGATTAAAGACATTAATTCCATTTCATCCTCAAGTGAATATACACACACACATACACACATATATATATTGATTCATATATGTATATATTCATTGTCATGTGACCTATCATATCTGGAAAAGGAAATTCTACCGACAGAGTAGCGAAAAATGTAACAACATTTTTAATCACACATTTTAGAGCACTTAGCCCGTTATATATTAAAAATTACGACAAACTTGTCGAAAGACTGAAATACAAATATATTAAATATATATTCTTGGTTAGTTTATATAGTAAATCCTTATATACTATAACATAATAAATGCTTAAATGTGCGAAAGAGACTTCTTATAAAATCAAAAAATAACAGGATAACAGGAATCTTACGACACTGAAAATCAATGTTAGTTCACTTTCGATAATTTCATAGAAAGAAATTTGTTTTTTCGATGTGATGTCTTCTGAGCAGTGTATTAGCATCTCTTTTCTTAGAATTTCTAGAAATTGTTCCATTCCTAAATATTGTATATATAGATATTCCTGATATATTTATGATTTTTTATCAATATATCTCCGCAAGGCAATATTACTTGATCTCGTAAATAAGTTCGACAATACAAAAATATAAATTAATTTATTTACTAAACAGAAACAAGAAATATATTACCATTTATTTTATACATTACCGTTATGATCTAAAACTAAAATTCTACCAAAAATCCACTAACAAAAACGATCTCAAACTTCTACTCATGCTATAATAAAATTAATAATACTTATGGTTTTCTACTTAAAAACAATTACAATTCGTTGCCGTGGATGTCTACACGAAGAAGAAAAATACATTGAAACTCATCCAATATCATCATTATGTCATATATAACGCGAAGCGTAAAACTTACAAAATTCACAAAAACAAAATAACACAAGTAGAATTGATAAAATTACACACATAATACAACCTACCAAATCAATAACGAATATAACTTTAAAAAATTATCTTAACTACAAAATCAATAAAAGATTTAATCAACACAAAAAATAATAACATGAAATTTTTTAAATTATCCTAGGAATACGTTGGTAAGTCATCTATGAATCGAAATAAATTATCATGACCATAAAAAGGACCTTTTCAAAATAATACACTAAATGAATTAGTCGTGCATCCTAATAGATCTGACTATAATTTAGATATAAAGAATGTAGTTTTCATTTTTAAAAAAAGTATTTACACCTAGTATTATGCAACATATCTCTTTCCTCAACAAAACTACTACTAATACAATTTTAGATAATCGAAAAGAACAGCGATGAAAATGAAAAGAAACAAAGGCTAAGTTAAATATCGGGATATGAAAGGATTAAAATCAATAACGTTTCGGTGTAATCTATAACCGATCTCCCTTCTCTTTCCTACTTTTATACATAAGATTGATTCCACTAATAAAACGTTTATTCACCTGAAAAAAGTTCATTCTCAGAACGAAACGCGTCGCGAAGTATTTTTTCCTAATTTTTATTTACCTCCCCACTATTAGTTTATATATATATATATATATATATATATATATATATATATATATATATATATATATTTGGCGATACTTGAAACAAAAAATTCAGACGCGTAAGGATGCATTAGGTGAAAATCACAAAAGTGACACAATGCATATCTACAGACACTGCAGCATCAAAATACAAATAATTCTTATATAATCTCCTGTAAAAAGTCGAAAGGGATCAGAAGATAGTGAATAATTTATTATTTACACTATTTATATAACTGCTCAGTTATTGCTCGACCTGTTTCCACTGAGTCCAAGTACACACAAACTGACCTAAGGATTGAAGTCACAGTTAATTTGAGATTAAATTCACGAATTCATTCCAATAAAACTGTCACACTGACCAAGGGAATTCAGAGAAGCATAGATCCATCCAGCTCTTATCTCAAATAACAACTTAAAAGAGACTGTTTGACCAACACAAGGAATGTTAAAAAAATTCATGTTAAAAAGATAAAAAAAAATAAAAAACAAATGAAAACTATAGACAAAAGTTCATTTTCTCCATCAAGACATTCATTTCTGTAGTTTACTGCTACAAGCAAGCAGAAATATTTCTTCTCCCAATGATGGCCATTTTGGCCGAAACTAGTCGAGGAATCTAAATGAAATAATAATAATAAAAACGAAAGAATATTAATCTACAACCCAATGTGTCTGAAGATTTAATTTTTTTAATATTTTTTATTCTTCAATATATATATATATATATATATATATATATATTAATCATTTCACCCCAAGTAAGGCAATAAAGCCACTAAGACACAGGATGTTACTGAGTGTAAAAGAACACTATTAAGGGGAGAGAACAAGAAAACGATTTCAGAAGCAAGAAACCAGAAGAGAGTTCCACAAGCGAGAAGTGCGAGTGAGGAAACTGTTATCAGAGAACATACGGTTAAATCTAGTCCTTTCATCTGTGAAAATGTGAGACGTTGTCACCAATTTAGTATTGCGCTTAAATTCATAAAGTCTAGATGCCATAGTGGAAATGTCATCAGAACAATTATCATGAAAGTATTTATAAAAAAGACACAATTACATTACGGCAATGATATATATATATATATATATATATATATATATATATATATATATATATATGAACAGGTTGTCCATAAAATTCGTGTGCACTTTAAAAAATTTATAACTTTATTTGTATTTGCGATAGAAATAATTTGTAAAAAGGATTAGAAAGAAGTAAATCTATATTTTTGAAGGTTTTATCGAAATTTTATTTAAGTTTCCACATGTCCTCCATCATTAGCAATACAAAGGGTAATACGATTTTGCAGTTCACGGAAAACATTTGCCAACTGATTTACAGTAATGCCTGAAATCACATTAGTTATTTAAGCTATACTTAAAACTAGGTGCATTAAACTTTATAACATTTTTTACAAATTATTTCTATCACAAATATAAATAAAGTTATAAATTTTTTAAAGTGTACACGAACTTTATGGACACGCTGTATATATATATATATATATATATATATATGTGTGTGTGTGTGTGTGTGTGTGTGTGTGTGTGTGTGTGTGTGTGTGTGAGGGAGAGGGAGAGAGATAGAGAAACAGAGAGAGAGAAAGACATTAGAGTCAGTCTGATTTTTGGTTCCCTTAGAACGAATGTCATTGTGAAAGGCCGTAACCTGTTCTTCTATTCTGTTTCCTTATTGGTACTCCAAGATGGTTGACGAAGAAGAGACGCTTTGAATGGCCACTCGGGTAAATCGCTGTAACTTAGCGCCGAAGCAGTATCTAAAAAAAAAAAAAAAAAAAGTTACGCCAATTATCTTCCTTGACGAGAGTCAATGACAGTTCAGTTCATATCTCAATGTTTGTCAGTCCATTCGTGCATATGTAGGGACTGCCGTGAGATCGCTGGAAAATGATCATAGCATTGACAAAACGGCCTTAAACTTGACGAAACCAATATTTTATCATCAAAATATTTATGTTACTATTAAGAGTAAATATCAAAGTATTTTTAATTACTTGTTTAAAAATTTTCCATCCTTTTTAGAGCACACTAACTTTGGATTAAAAAAAAATTGTTCCTCTTTGCGTCCAGGGATACAATATTTATCGCATTTTTTAATGATAGACATTAGTTTGGAAAATCTTGCAAAAATAAAAATAATTACCGGATTTTAATGAAACTTTCAAAAACTATAAACAAATGATGGAAATTACTATAAATATGTTTTTTTTTAAGTCATGGTAAAAATATCATTTTTATATTTATTAAAAACTAATTTTAGGAAAACTTCAGAAATTCAATGCGGAATCATTTATATTAGTTAAAATTTCAAGGCTTTAAAGAAAGTAAATCATGTTTTTTTTTTATAAATCGGTCCTCATCTACGTAAAATTAGCTCTGAATTGTAACTTACAAAATCCAATAAAAGACATTATTTAATTCTAAATGCTTTTAGTTGCATTTAGTTGTTTTTATGATAATGGATAATATTGTCATAAGGCAAAAAGTTTTTGCTGAAAAATGAATTTTTACAACAATTATTTGTTATTTCTTCTTTTAAAAAATTATTTTACTATTTTTACATTAAAGCCGTTAAATATTTTAAAATTAGTGTAAATGGTGAGCAGTTTAGTCAACGGTGTTATTAAGTAGATCTATCTTTACAGATTATAAATTGCAAAGCTTATTACAATCTGAAACACACAAGTATGTAAAAATCTAATTTTACATACTTTTTTTGTCCTTATCAAGAATATTTTCATTATTATAAAAAATTTCCAGATCAATGTGTTAATTTTCTTGCTTACTTATCTTTATTTTAATTTCATCTATTATCAAATTTTAAAATTAAGAAAATTTTATAGTATTTTAATTTTTTTTAGTTTTTTATAAGGCATCTTCAAACGTAAATAAAAGCCAGTAAAATGTTAGATAACTGCTGAAAACATGTTAATTTGTAAAAATTACTAGGTAGTTAAAAACAAAAAAAAAAATATGCGTACACTTAGAGTTCGTAAATTTATGTCAATTCTAGTCATCCATACTAGCTGTCATTACCTCGGAACTTATCGATACATCAATACAGATGAAAGAAAAATAGGACTCGTCGTTAAGAAATGCTTCTGTGTTACTTTTTATGCTATAAATAAGTAATGTTTATTTCAAATGAGATTGTGGCGGACTTCACCACATCTATTTAACTTAGATTAGGAAACCAAACTGATGTGAAGAAAAAGAGGATAAGCCAAAGGCATCATTGCACATAAAATTTATATTTGACAAGATGTACAAAAAGGATGTGAAGAAAGGCATGAATTGAGTAAAACAAGAGTTGTCTCTCTTTAACTATTATTTGTATCCAAAGTTCACTGAAAGAAAGAAAGTTTGTGATAGTTTCTGGTAATAAATGTTTTCAACAGTTTTGCTGTGTAAGGAAATAATTATATGAGTGTAAGGAATATTCAGCGTGTGAGTAGTGGTGTGAGTGAGAAGATTGGCGCATGGTTTCAACTGCCGTGGATTCGTTTGGCAGCTGAAATCTCATTAATTATCTAAGAACATTTTTTGCTTATATAGGTGATCATCGGCTCCGAATCGCTGCGCGGGAAGAATTGTTCTTCACGAGCAGACAATCTGATTGGTTGGCATTGACCAATCAGCGAGCGAGTTTGGGGAAGACTCAAGAAAGCTTCTGGGATCCGTTTCTCCCAAAAAGTGCACAAAATCGACTACATGAAAATAGAGCGATTATAAAATTGTCGCATTGCTGTGATTTGTAAATTGTCTATTACAAAGGAGTGTTGATTTATTATCCAATGAATTCTTGCGTTATATGGTTTGTATTTGTGCAAGTATGTATGTACAGTGTAACCCGGATATAAGAGAGTTGTCGGGACCGGAGAAAAAGTCTCTTATATCCGGGTTTCTCTTATATCCGGGTTTGGTCTATTATATATACATTAACACAGGCTCTAATTTGGGATCAGCGAAAATCTCTCTTATATCCGGGTTTCTCTTATATCTGGGTCTCTTACATCCGGGTTACACTGTATGTGTATGATGTAGATCGTCAGAAGATTAATGCAACTTTAAATTTGCTAATTTTGCTCAAATAAGATGTCACAAATATATATTTTATTTTTGGAAGATTTTTAAAACCGATTATTTTGCTTTGTTTACAATTTTCATAAAATTAAGAAAATCGCCGCTTTTAAGAAAATTTTCTGAAATCGACCAAAAAGTTGAGATTTCGATCTATATAATTTCAATTTGAAATACACCAGAATATTTTACTTACTTAATCATTTAACTTTCAATTAAAGCTAAAATGAAATCTTCTGGAAGGCTTTTTCATTTTTTTAAAATTATCTTAAACCTGAGGTATCGAAAGTTTTAACTGAATTAGTGATGGTACCTAAATCAGTATTAAATATCTATTAAACATCGCCAATCAAGGGGTGTAATTCTCTTATTCAACTCAGAGTAGTCTCCCGTGGAATAAAATTTTATTTCGGCAGAGATTTTAAGTGTTATAATATTACTGTGAAACATGTCATACACTCATATTTATTCATTTATTTATTAAGTAAATGCAATAAATAAAAGAACTTGGATAAAGGAGACGACAATAAAAAAGATGATGATCAAAGAATAAAAAGAATAGGACGATATCAGAAAAGAAAAAGAAAAATACGGAAAACACCAAAAGTCGAGTCAAAGGTTTTATCCTTGCTGCGCAGGACCAATGCTTGCTAACTAGGAATTATCAAGCACATATACTAAAATATTGTATCAGCCCAAAATGCAGATTCTGTGATAAATATCCAGAAACGATTGATCATCTTGTATCAGGTTGTACGTTGTTGGCACCCACTGAATATAAAACCCGACATGACAGAGTGGGCCAATATCTGCACTGGAAAATCTGTAACTTCTACGGGAAGGAAACTGAAAGAAAATGGTATGAACACCACCCAGACCCGGTCACGGAGATAGGACCTGTCACAATTCTATGGGATTACACAATACACACTGACAGAACAATCAAGGCCAACCGGCCAGATATTGTTATTAAAGACCACAAACAAAAACGGTGCCTCCTTATTGATATGGTAGTCCCTGCTGACTGCAATGTATCTTTGAAGATATTCAAAAAGTTGTCAAAGTACAAGGATCTTGAAATAGAAATCGCGAAAATGTGGCATATGGGAACATCAACAATCCCTGTTGTAGTTGGAGCCCTAGGACTGGTTGGAAAAGATTGCAGTAGACTAATTGAAGGGATGCCTGGAAGTCCATGCCTCAAGGAGATACAGAAAATTGTTCTGACAAGTACAGCCCACACCTTACGAAGGGCTTTATCTATGTAATCATAATTTTTTTTTTTTTTTTTTTTTTTGTCAGTGGAAAGTGTCATGACGCCATTTCTAACCTTAGGTCTCTGGGCGGGACCCAGAAAGAAATGTGTAAACGCCAGAAATCAAAGAAAATACAAATAAAAATAATAATAATAATAATAATCTCAAATATGTGGCACATGGGAACATCAACAATCCCTGTACTGGTTGGAGCCCTAGGATTGGTTGGAAAAGATTCCAGTAGACTAATTGAAGGGATTCCTGGAAGCCCATGCCTCAAAGAGATACAAAAAATTATTCTCACAAGTACAGGCCACACTTTATGAAGGGCTTTATTTATGTAATTTTTTTTTTTTTTTTGTCCGTAGAAAGTGTCATGATGCCATTTCTAACATTAGGTCTCTGGGCGGGACCCGAAAAGAAATGTGTACACGCCAGAAATTAAAGAAAATAATAATAATAATAATAATAATAATAATAAACAGGAGCAATGTCGGAGAGGTTCATGTAGTTGTAAAGATTTATCAGGATTTTTGCAGGAAAAAAGGTGGAAATCTAAGCTCAGCTTCGATAGATTACGTTAAAGCCTTCAATAGTGTGTCACACTCTTGGATCCTTAAGGCATTGGAAATGCACAAAGTCTTCTTGACTGGAGCAAGAAATATCTAGGAATCACTGAAGTAGTTAAAATACAGCATAGGCAAATGAACGGAATATCAAGTAAAGAATAATGCGGGCGTGTTCGCCTAGAGTTAAATGTCGAGTTGAATTTACAAAACAAAATATCAGTCATAAACACTTTAGCTGTCTTTGTGATGCAATACAGTTTCGACATTCATAACTAGACAATAGTTGACATTACGCGAATGAATGAAAAAAGAAGAAAGCTTCTCACTTGCCACATCATCCAATGTTGTCATCCGTGTGTGTCCAGATCTGAAAGAAGAAGAGGATTACTTCAACTGGAACTGTCTTAAAAACGACAACAATTGGTCTTCAAACTATTTGGAAACTATAGAAAACTGCATGTTGATCTGTGTCAAAGAACATGACAATATAACTAACTTTATTCCGTAATAAAGGAAGTCAACAAATTCAAAAGGAAATTTTAAGTGGATGAAGAAGATCAAATAAGCCATATAGAACTTAAAACAGGAAGCCAAATGCAAATGCAGTGGGACCCAATAACTGCTCCATAGTCAATACTCTGCCTGTGCCAAACAAACTGATGTAAAAAAAAAAAATGCCCAAAAGTGATTGCGTAGTGACTAAAAGCTGAAACTGATGGCTTTATTCTTGATGCACAGGACAAATACTTGCTAACTGGAAATTATCAAGCACACATACTGAAAAATTGTGTTGACCCCAAATTTAGGTTCAGTGATGATATCCAAAGATCATCTTGTATCAAGTTGTAGGGTATTAGCTTTTGAAACGAATATAAAACTCGGCATGACAGACCTAGACCTGTACTAGAAAATCTGCAACTTTTCTTGGAAAGAAATTGGTATAAACATCACCCAGACCCGATCACAGACATAAGATCTTTTATGAGACTCTACAAGACAGAAGAGTCAAAGCTAATCACCCAGACATTAGGGATCAAAGACCAAAAAAACAGAATTTGTTTTTTTTATTGACATGATAGTTCCTGCAAACTGTAATGTAGCTCTCAAGATCTTAAAAAAAAACTATCAAAATACAGGCATTTTGCAATGGAAATCTAAAAACATGGTGCATATGAAGACATCAATAATTTCAGTTGTAGTTGGCACCTTATGTTCTGATTGGAAAATGGTTCTGTTAGATTCACACCCTACGAAGGGGTTTATTTATGGAAAATGTGCAACGGAAAATCTCATGTTACTATTTCTGACCTTATGTCGCTAAACCTAACCCTTTCGGGAAGGAAATTAATAGACAACAGAAATCAAAGGATTTAATAATAATAATAATAATAATAATAATAATAAATGATAGCCCAAAATGCAGGTTCTGTGATAATTACCCAGAAACAATCGATCATCTTGTATTTTGTTGCACGGTATTGGCACCCACTGAGTATAAAACCCGGCATGACAGAGTTGGCCAATATCTGCACTGGAAAATCTGTAACTTCTACGGGAAGGAAACTGAAAGAAAATGGTATGAACATCACCCAGACCCGGTTACGGAGATAGAACCTGTTACAATTTTATGGGACTACACAATACACACAGACAGAACAATCAAAGCTAATCGCCCAGACATTGTTATTAGAGACCACAAACAAAAAGAGTGCCTCCTTATTGATATGGCAGTCCCTGCGGACTGCAATGTATCTTTGAAGATCTTCAAAAAAGATATCAAAATACAAGGACCTTGAAATCGAAATCTCAAAAATGTGGCAAATGGGAACATCAATAATCCCTGTTGTAGTTGGAACACTCGGATTGGTTGGAAAAGATTCCAGTAGACTCATTGAAGGGCTCACTGGAAGCCCATATCTTAAAGAAATACAAAAATTGTTCTCACGGGTACAGCCCACACCTTACGAAGGGCTTTGTCTATGTAAACTTTTTTTTTTTTTTTTTTGTAGTGGAAAACGTCATGATGCCATTTCTAACCTTAGGTCCCTGGGCGGGACCCGGAAAGAAATGAGTACACATCAGAAATCAAAGGAAATAATAATAATAATAATAATAATAATAATAATAATAATAATATGAACGAAACTGGTATGAACACCACCCAGACCCCGTTACGGAGATAGGACCTGTTACAATTCTATGGGATTACACAATACACACTGACAGAACAATCAAGGCCAACCGCCCAGACATTGTTATTAAAGACCACAAACAAAAAAAGTGCCTCCTTACTGATATGGCAGTCACTGCAGACTGCAATGTATCTTTGAAGATATTCAAAAAGCTGTCAAAATACAAGGACCTTGAAATCGAAATCTCAAAAATGGGAACATCAACAATCCCTGTTGTAGTTGGAGCCCTAGGACTGGTTGGAAAAGATTGCAGTAGACTAATTGAAGGGATTCCTGGAAGTCCATGCCTCAAGGAGATACAAAAAATTGTTCTCACAAGTACAGTCCCCAGTTTACGAAGGGCTTTATCTATGTAATATATATTTTTTGTCAGTGGAAAGTGTCATGATGCCATTTCTAACCTTAGGTCCCTGGGTTGGACCCGGAAAGAAATGTGTAAACGCCAGAAATCAAAGAAAATAATGATGATAATAATAAATTTTAGATTTAAACAGATCAGAAATTTCAGATTGAAAGCTCAACTCGAGTTTTGCAAAGACGACAACATTTGCCAGATAAATGATTTTTGGTACTTTGTCAAACTATCGAAGGCAAAAGACAAATAAATAGAATTAGCAATTTAACTAAAACAATTATGGAAGAGTTGTGCTTCCCGTGATAGCAAAGAGCATAACAAATTGGATGGAAGAATTGAACTGACAACAGCGTCCAGAAATTAATGAAACCATTCTGAATGCTAAGAAGAAGGCTGAAGTATTCAGAACATTTGCCCCCCCTCTCTCTCTCTCTCCAGTTAAATCCATAATTTCTTCTAATGTACAAAGTGAGTGGCTAGAAAGAATAATAATATTCCAAAGAAGAGGGGAGAAAAAAAAAGTTTTGAAGTTATTGAAATAACTATTTAACTTTTTTTTTTTTTACTAAAACTGGCAAGAATATTAAAACCTAAGTATCGCCAAAATATTTACCGTTAAAAATCATTTGAAATAATTTGAATGTTTCCTTTTCAGTAAAAGTTTGATTCTATTTGAAATATTACAGTAATATTTATAATAATAATCTATAAAGAGAATTAAAACTAATTTTATGCATTTCAATAAGGCGTTAAGATATTTTTAAAACATTATTATGGTCAGCTTGTTGCGGGAGATTAGTATGCTTTAGTAAATATTAGTCACCATTATGTTGTGGAAATTAACATTTTGGATACTACCTATGTATGGTCTCCTGGAACATTTATCCCCCAATCATATTGGTAAACTCAATGTGTGTTCAGATAAAAATCCTTTAAATTTAAATATCTGTTCTAGATATTAGTCTCACAGAAAATTTAAGGATTAATTCACATCATTTTGGAATAAATATTACTTACTGTACGTTTAAAATATAGCGAAAAGCACATTTGAATGCAGCAAGATATATTCTATGTCCATAAATAAAACAATAGATGTTAACTTGTACAAACTCCAATTTTACAATAAAATAAAGGAAAAAGGAAGAAAACTACTTCAAATTTATTCAAATGCGAAAGTCAAAAGTGCGAAATGCTAAAACTTGTTTCGTTCATGTTTAAAAATAACCATCTATAACTTTTGTAGCCAATAAGCTAAGAATCCTTTATTTATGCTATTGTGCCGATTTACATCGCACACACATACGTACATACACAAATACAAATCACACACAACGACAAGTATTTTACCATTCAGATATACAACGGTCAGTCGACCATTTCTGTCGACCTTTTGAAGCCGGCATATCTTGAGCAAAGCCGCCAAACAACCCCATCCAGATCGAAAGCAATCCGACATTCCGCAGCAACCAGCATTATTATCTTCACCAAACCAAAGTCAGCAGACCACTTCGCAATCAGAACCACTGTTTACCAAAACAGGTAGGAGGGTGTATTGGCTCCTTTTGAGCCTTGGATTAACGTTTGTTCTTAAAAACGAGAAAATAGGGCCTTCGATTTTTCTCATTAATCTTACACGAAATTAATTTTAATTGATTTTTCTGTCTCTATGCATTAAACTACATAAGAATCAGTAATAAAATGGGTATGTAAAAATTAAAACGAAATCCGCCATTTTGAGCCTTTGATTACTGGTAGTGCTTAAAACATCGAACTTTGATGCTTCGATTTATGTCTTTAATCTTCCATGAAATTTATTGTAATTGATTTTTTCTGTTTGCCATATAATTATGTCGCGGTTTTAAGAACTAATGGTAATCCAAGGTTCAAAATTTCTGATTTCGTATAATTATTACACACATATTTCTGATTCTTATATAGTTTGATGTGTAGAAACAGAAACATGAATTACAAACACTTTCATGTAAGATTAATGAGAAAACTCGAAGGACATATGTTCACTGTTTTAACCACTAACGATAATCCAAGGATTAAAATTGCAGATTTATTTTTAATTTTTACATACACATTTTCTTGTTGATTCTTATGTAGTTTGATCCCTAGAAACATAAAAAATGAATTACTATCAATGTTAATGACATTAATCGAAGCATCATAGTTTGCGGTTTTAAGCTTTAACGAAATTCGCCATTTTAAGCCATTCAAGGCTTAAAATGTCGAATTTCGTTTTAATTTTCACATAACCAATTCATTGCTGATTCTTTTGCAGTTTGATGCATAGAAGCAAAAAAAAAAAAATCAATTACAAGCAAATTCATGTAAGGTTAAGGACAGCAATGGAAGCAGAAGGTTCGTGGTTTTAAGCAATGACGTTAATCCAAGGCTCAAAATTACGGATTCGTTTTAATTTTTACGTACTCATTTTATTGCTGTTTCTTATTGAAAAAAATCAATTATAATCAATTTCATCTAAGATTAATGACAGAAACTGTTTTAAGCACTAAAGGTAATGCAAATTTAAAAATGGCGGATTTCATTTTAATTTTTACATAACCATTTTATTGCTGATTCTTATATAGTTTCATGCGTAGAAATAGAAAAATCAATTACAATTAATTTCATGTAAGATTAATGAGAAAATTGGAAGGACCTACGATCGCTGTTTTAAGCAAGGCTCAAAATTGTGGATGTTGTTTTAATTTCTAGACATTTTGATTGTTGATAGTTATGTATTTTGATACGGAGAAAGAGAAAAAAAATTATAACAATCAATTTCATGTAAGATTAATGTGAAAAATCGAACGACCCATGTTCGGTGTTTTAAGAACTAACGCGCTGACGGTAATCCAAGGCACAAAATGGCGCATTTCGTTTTAATTTTTGCATACCCAATTTATTGCTGATTCTTATATCGTTTGATTCGAAGAAAACGGAAAATCAGTTACAATCAATTTCATGTAGCATTAATGGTAGAAATCAAAGCATCAAATTTCGCTGTTTTAAGAACTAACGTTAATCCAAGGCTCAAATTAGCGGATTCGGTTTAATATTTACATATCCATTTTATTGCTTATTGATTCTTATGTAGATTGATGCGTAGAAACAGAAAAAAAAATCAGTTACAATATATTTCATACAAGCTTAATGACATAAATCGAAGCATCATAGTTTGTATTGTCGCGCAGCACACGTTAAATAAATTCGGTGAGAAAACTTAGTTTCGTCTTTTCTTTCTTTCTATTTTTTCTGTATTTACTGGAATTGGTTGCTATACGCATTAATTCTCATGGATTATTTGTATACCTTGACCATATAAAATAAGCCTTGTTAGGTCTTTGTGTTCTATATTATCAAATGATTCAATTTCATATAAGACTAATGAAAAATATCGAAGGATATTCGTGGTTTTAAGAACTAACTGCAATCCAAGGCTGAAAATGACGGGTTTTCTTTTTTGATTTTACATACCTATTTTATTGCTGCGTCTTTTGTAGTTTGATGCGTAAAAACAGAAAAAAAATGAATTACTATCAATCTCATGTAAGATTAATGATATAGATGTATCACCGTATCCTCACCCCACTTGACCCACGCACTCCACAAGACCGGCCGTTGGTCCGGTTTGGTCCAGTATTACAGGTTAAACACAAGTCTCCGGTTCCCAATGTCGATTCGAAGCCACCCTCCAGCCACGTTGTGATTGTTTTGATCCTGGAGAGTTGTCATCAGATTGTGGAAATCCGGAAGCTCTTCGTTGGTCCAGAAAGTGATGTGCACATATGTTATGGGATCTTACCCATAATAATAATAATAATGGACTATCATACTTAATAAATGCTGCGCCTCAGGAGTAGGCAAGGAGAGAGTCAGTAAGTTCAAGTCGAGTCAGTAGTTCAAGTCGAGTCAAGAGTAGAGTCAGAGGCAGTCCGAAACAGAGTCGCGTTCAGACAATTACTGCAAGACAGTGGAATAGTGATACTGGTGGAGACTACATTGTTCTCTCTACTAAACCTGATTGTTCATACTAACACTTCTATTTCTCTGTAAATATTCCTGTTTGCAATATATCTGTGTTATTCCACATCCGTGTTCGAGTTCTTCTTTATTGGTTCTACCTTGGACTATCACCGTGGTACAAGGAACCGGACCATAACAACATATAAGCAATCTATGTCACGATATAAGTGGCGACAATCAATTCAGGACGAATTAGTGCGTGGTGAAATGGTAAGTTGTTTGGCAAGCACGATTCCGAAATAAACTGTGCTTTTCAACTATATGATGTTAATGGCTTACCAGGCATGTTTTCAAAAATAAAAGTTATAATTCGTTTGCAGAGTTGTTTCGACTTTCACGAGAACTTTATAACAAGAAATGAGGTCGTTATTTGTCGGTTTGGTGTAGGTCAGTGGTAAGGTAACCAAATCCCAAATAACATTAATTCAAAAACAACAGTATGTATTGAGTGTGTGTGATTTGGTTGTGTATGGTATTAGTGTTCGAGTATATAGGTGAAAGTGTTTTTCACAGTTGTGCACATGGTGAAGAGTTCAAAATGTCTTTTCCTTAATTACATTTGCGAGATCAAATGTTGAAATGTGAATCAGTGAGTTTGTTCTTTGGCCGCGGTTGTTGAATCATCGGAATAAACGGATGAGTGACTGTTTTCCTTCCATCTGCTGACATGAATTTTAGAAACTGGTGGATTTCTCCCTCCTGAACAGAAAATTTATGACGGCTGTCGATGACGTAGATTGTTTATATGTGCACATCACGGTGCCTTTTCTAAGAGTTGAACTTCTTTAGTGAAGTGGAAATTTCTTTGCTAACCACGATTTCAATGCGGGTTCGAGCGCTATACTATGCTGTATATTTTTCAATTATAAGTCAGTAATGGCTTACCAGGTATATTTTCAGAAATAAGAATTATAATTTGAGCTCAGAATAATTTTGCAAAGTTGTTCCGAATTTCACATGAACTTTTTCTTGGAACATATTAAGAAACGTAAGATTTATAACCTCATAAAATCGATTAGCAATTAGTCGGTTTGGTGTAGGGTAGTGATAAGATTACCATCAGTGATTTTAGGATTCGTGTGTTCAAGTTCAGCAGGAATCCAATAACGAATGCTTTGCCTCCGAACAAGAAATGCGTTAATATTGGAAATTATTAAATTTAATTCTTTTATTTACAGATAATAAATTCAGAATGTTTTTAGATTAAAAATAAACATGAAGTCAGTCCCTTATCTACGTTCGATCATGCACAGGAATTCTTGTGTTATTCGATCTCGAACCTCTTTGTTGTTCACATATTACTTTACTGACAACATCAAAGTAAGCAAACCTCTATACCGTCTGCGCCACGAAGACACCACTAATATTCTTTGCATTCTTTGCCGTAACAATTTTAATTATTTTGGTGTCAGTCAGTTGTTGAACGACACAAAACAAGTGGGGACAATCAGTTCTGGACTGTACAAATACAAATTCTTACGCCTTTACTACTTAGAAGCTAACAGTCTGAAATTTTACGCATAGATTCTATTAAATAATCAATACACTTATATTACATGATAAACCCGATCAAGTGCAATAATTTATTTAAAGTACTTCAAAACCATCAGTGTGTTTGAACCCGTCTATATTTCTGAGATGAGGTATTATGTACATTACTTACATTATTCGGACTATTGTCCTCATCTTTGTCGCCATATTTATCACAACGTTTCGGCCGTTGTCCTCAAGGACACATGGCCCAGTGGATAAAGGCGTTGGTTAGATCCAGTGACAGAACCCAAAGAATGTGAGAACTTTCAGAGGGAAATTAACAAGAGATAACTGATAACTGACATACATCAAACATGGCACGTGGAACTAGAACAGTCTACCTCAATGAGCGAAATAAAGGGTTCAGTTCGAAATTCCAACCACCTGAAGAAGGCCGGAGCGTACAACGGCCGAAACGTTGTAATAAATATGGCGACAAAGATGAGGACAATAGTCCGAATAATGTAAATAGTGTTTGAACCCGTATAAAAAGAACGATATCCCGGCACCCTAACAATGACCCACCAATGGCGTCTAAGCAGGAGATGTCATTTTGTACACTAGAAACCTACTGATCATTGCAAAAACCTAAATGAAAACTTAACTTTCAATTTGCGGTTCACTCGTTTGATTCGTTTTGTTTGACGGCTTATCAACCTCAGTGGGTTAATTAATGCCGACAAGATTTTTATTGCTGGTAATACATTTTTCATTCAAAAATGCATTGCTAGTAATATTTTTTCTTCAAAAATGTATGGCTGGCAATATTTATTTTTTTCAAAAATGTATTGCTGGTAATAATTTTTCCTTCAAAAAATTATTGCTAGTATTAAGACTTATTTTTACACTTTCATAGTGTTTTCACTCCAGTTTGGTGGTTAACTATTTGCACATAGTTGGGACCCTAATAGGTGCTACCACCCCGGGTCAGGGTGGACCTGGAAACACCAGCAATTAAGAGGTGATTCTACGCTCCTCAAAACCTCCTGATCAGAGGCCTTGTTGTTGGACGTAGTTTATCGTCTTACTCGGGACGCGGATGTAGCTTATCGTCTCATCCAGGACGCTTTGAACTTGCACCTCAATTCATTACCAGGTAACTGCAACGTGTAAAGTCTACAACAGCTGTCATATTTATTGATTAATGCAATAATTTAGTAATTTAGTGAATTCAAAATCACACCGAAATATTGGTAGTCCAAATATTTACTGTTTAAACACCTCGGTTGTTCACGGAAAATATTTTACAAACCTACGGATTATTGTGAAAATGAAAACTAACAGTAAATTCCAGACTGTAACAAAACGCTTGTAATCCAATATCCTACCACCAAACTACCAAGATTCTGTGTTAAGAAAGGAAACACTGAGTTATGAAATACTTTTCAAATCTGTCGGGGTCACTTAAAGTAAAAAGAAAAACTCAACGTCCAATTGAAAGGCAGTTAGCTAATGTCTAGTATTGTCAGGTGGTAGTTAATAAAACACAAATTTATCCAAAAGTAAAGAAAGATAGCTTTTACGAGTTTGTATTGTAAGTTCGAATGAGAAAAAATCTATCTATAAAGAGTGATGGTAAGAATGACTTACTGCAGTGATCTGGTTTGGGCTCTGATATCTACGTTGTAGTCGGGCCGTAACTGCTGTTGAGAGAAAAATAAAGTTTCCTATCTCGTATTTGATTAATTACAACTTCTAGGGATTTAAAATAAGCACTTGAAATATTTTCACTGGTTAATAAATTAAAATTTACGTTTTTTTCTACTTAAAGCAGCAGCTGTCTAAAGAGAAGACTAGGTGCTGAATTTAAATTGTGTTTTGAATTATCTATCTGCAAAGGAAAATATGGATGACATTTTCCAAGAGTTAATATATTAGGATAACGTTAGTTTTATTTGGTATAAAAGAAAACCTACGTTTGAAATCTTAGTAAACTTTTTGTTGCTATTTTTTAGAAAATAGATCTGAAGAGCATTTAAAATTTTTTCAACTTTAACAGGATAAGAAAAGGGTAATATTTACATTATTTACATTGTTCAGATTGTTATCCTCATCTTTATTGCCATATTCACGACATTTCGGCCGTTTCATCCTCAAGGAAACATAGTTCAGTGGATAATAGCGTTGGTTGGATCCAGTGACTTGACCCATAGAGTTGTAAGTTCAATGCCTGGTCACTGCAGTAGCGAACAAAAACTTGCAGAGTTGAGTTAAAGGTAGATAACTGAGACACCCGAAAGAGGAATGGCACGTGGAACTGAAACAATCTACCTGGGTGGGCGAAATAAAGGGTTCTGTTCGAATCATCTGATGAAGACCGGAGCTTACAACGACCGAAACGTCGTGTATATGGTAATAAAGATGAGGAGAACAGTTTGAACAATGTCAATAATGTAAATACAATAAAATACTTCAAATCAGAAATATAGACACATAAGAAAAGGACAATTTTGTTTTGGAAATAATTGAATTGAATTCATATTTATGGAGTATGAACATGGTAAAACGATTTTAATTGTCTGGGTTTGGCTTATGCATATTTTTTTTTCAGTATAACAATATTTCAGATTTACCAAAGAAAAATTGTCATATTCTTTCCCCGGTTAATGTTAAAATTCAGGATATAATAAAATCGACAGTTTCGAATAAATTTTATTTTCTGTTTAATTCTTTAACTGTGGAGATTTACTTCTGAAATAAAGCGTATTTAAAGTATCGCAAAATAATTTGCCGAATATCACTTTAAGAAAACTATATTATATTTTTCAATTTTTTCAAAGAAGAAATACTTACAAAATTATATATATATATATATATATATATATATATATATATATAAACACGACTATGTCTTCTAAGCTTAATACTGCCCGCCAAAAGTGTAAATTTTAATTTCATTTTTCGTTTCACTTTTGAAAGTGATGTCTGAAGATCCAGGAAAAATAAAATTCTCTGGTGAAATAAATTATTACAACAGAGCCTTAAAGTGGTCTGTTTTTCTTTAAATTAAATTATTCGCTCTGAATTAACATTGAGCTCTCAGGATTTCTTCCTCCTTGGGATTATTCATACGGATTACAAAAGATTTCGTTATATTATATATATATATATATATATATATATATATATATATATATATATATATATATTATCGGATTGAGATATCAAGTTAAAAATGATGACGTTGGTACCAACCGGGAAAAAAAATAGAAAAAGACATTTTACTTTATTTTATAAATTGTACCATATTTAAAAATGAATAAATTTATAGCTCCATTGTCATAATATCATTATATGGCAAAAGAACTATTAATAATCTTGGTAAAATTTAAAACTGCAATTTGTTTACATTTTTATAAATGTCTTGTATGTAAAAGTACGTGTCGATTGATTTTTGACTGCTGTTTCTTTTCATAATAAAGAGTTTTAGTCGAAATATACCTCGAAATCGACATGTTACTAATACAAAAAAATTCATAAAGTTTAGTAAATGTTACTATTCATATTTTACAGGTTAAAAGGAAGTACTAGTGTACTTAGTGAAGCTGGCATAAATTAGCATGGATAAATATTCAATAAGTTACATTTGATGATGTGATTTCGCTTCGCACGTGACTGAAATTTATGATATATATATATATATATATATATATATATATATATTGAAATGTGAAATTTCGACAGGTCATTCTGAGAGATTAGTATGGATAGTGAATTTTAAATGTTTTTTTTTTTCCGTTAAAAGAGAACATGAAGGAAAATATGACCCCCCTTTTATCGTTTGATGTTCTTTTATTTCCGGAATGAAAAATTACCAACAACAAAGAAAAAAGAAAGATGTTCCATAGTGCCATAGCTCAGAATACTGTTTGTAAGTCGTTTCCTATATTCAGAAATGAAAACTTTCATCATGAAAACCGAAAAGATTCCAATAGACAGGAAGTCGTTGATGATGATCAAATTGAAGTATTGATTAGCAATAATCTAGTTCACAGCCGTTCACTTCGCATAGATCTTGATAGTGAGTGTTGTAAGGCATTTGAAAACACTTGGTTATGTGAATCGGTACACTGCCTGATGATTTCACAGAAAAGAATAACGGACCGTATTTTCATGTGCATCCTTCGCAACGAAAACGACCAATTTGGGCGGAAGACGATTACTCGCGATGGAAAATAGATTGTTTACAACAATGTGGAACGAAAAAGGTCCTGGAGGAAACGAAATGAGCCATCATTCATCACTCCAAAAACGGTCTACATCCGAAGGATATGATGCGGTCTATCTGATAAAATTGGAAGGGAATTTTGTATTATGAGCTCCCTTCACAAAATGAAATGTTGAATTCCGATAAACTATTTGTAAACGGACAGATTAAAACCAACAGTTGATGAAAAGCGCCTAGAATTCAAATGAAAGAAGGTAGGGCCTGTAAGAATCATCGAAAGTGAGTCTTGCCAAGAAGAATGGTCAAAAATCGGCACTCACTACTGCCAGAAACTTCTTAAAAATCACAGAAAAAGACAGATTGATATTGTAAAATCAAATGAAGCAATCCCCAAATATTAAATATAAGACTTTACTTAAAATCACTAATTTTTATTTAATATTATTTTCTCAGCTTAATAAAAACTTTTGAAAGTGGTTGTAATTAATTAAATAATTTTTTTCTTAATGAAAATATAGTTTAAGATCTGTTGATCATCTGGAAAAAACAGACATATTTTTTATAAATATCATCTTAGGTTTCACTTACTTTACTAATATCTATATATTGTTGTTGAAATCCATGCAAATATGTTACGAACCTTTATTCCAACACAATAGTTTGTGTTTTAGAAGAGTATTTGATCTCTAGTGACTTAATTCTCTATTATGATAAAGAGAGTCGCTTGTCATTTGTTTGTATAGCAAAATTAGCATTATTTGTACTTATTTGTATATATATATATATATATATATATATATATATATATATATATATATATATATATACGGGACTATGCATAGGGTCGTTGTCAATACAAATAATGCTAATTTTGCTATACAAACAAATGACAAGCGACTCTTTATCATAATAGAGAATTAAAGCCACTAGAGATCAAATACCTTTAAAAAAAACACAAACTATTGTTTAAAGAAATCATTGTTCGTCGCTTTATATATATATATATATATATGAAAGCGACGAACGGTGGATCTTCTTCATCGGTTCTTTTCTCATATATATATATATATATATATATATATATATATATATATATATATATATATATATATTATGAAATGGACAAAGTCCGACAATTATTTTAAGATATTTTTATGTTTATACATTGTTTTTATAGATACAAATATTTAAGGAAATGCTCTGTTTTTTTTTGTTTTTTTTTTAAATAATAATAATAATTATTAATAATAATATTAATAACATTTACCGGCCTGAATGTCCGAGAAATTTTCATAGAAACTATTCGAACGATTCTCCGTGCCTCGATCGGTTAAGGCACATCAAGTTATATGACGGTTCCGTATAGGATACAGGTTCGTAAATTACAATCTTCCATGATTCTCTCACGTACGTTCATATCTGCTCCTCTGTAGCCAAATCAAGCTAAATGACGGTTCCGTATAGGATACAGTTTCGAATCCTGTCGGAGGACGAATATTTTCTATGAAAATTTCTCGGACATTCAGGTCGGTAAATGTTGTTTAATATTGTTTATTATAAACAGAGCATTTACTTAAATATTTGTATCTATAAAAAGAATGTATAAACATAAAAATCACTTAAAATATTACCCATTCTTAATGATTAAAGTGTCCACTCTGTTAATTTTATATCAATCAGTTTCATAATTTAACTTTAAATTTATATAGCCCCTCATCTTGAAGATGGAAAAAAAAACTAGAATTGCGTTTACTTATTTTAGCATGAGTTCAAGCTTGTTCATAATGCTTCTCAAACTGCTACCAACATTAACAGATCATGTAATCAGCCAGTATGCCACTGATTTCCGAAGTTCCACTGTCGGGATAGGAGTCTTGAATTTCAAAATGGTAGAGGACGTCTATCTGCTCGATAAATGGATTCATTTCTTGATTGAATAACGACTTGTGATGAGAAATGGATCAGTTATGACAATCATAAACGATTGGCTCAATGGCTTGATCATTATGAAGAACCGAAACAATTTTCAAAGCCGAAATTGAACTAAAAGATTATGGTGACTGTCTAGTGGTCTATAAGAGCAATCCATAGCAGCAGTCTGGAATCTAACCAGAGCGTTTATTGCCAACAACTGAATGAAATACTCATTCAGTTAATCAAAATGTTGCCCGTATGACACTGCAGAAGGTCACCGAATTGAGATACGAGAATTGAGATCATATTCCCCTGGTCTATCGCCAACTGACTACCACCTTTTCAAGCATCTTGACAATCTTTTAAGCCAATGGACATTCAATTGCAAAGAAGACGCAAAAACTGCATTCAAAGATTTATTGACATTCCAAACTTTAGAGTTTTATCGTAAAGGTATAAATAATCTTGTAACACGATGGCAGAAATGTATAAATGCTTGGTTCCTATTTGGACTATTTTAAACACTGTATAAACAAAGTAATTCACGAATAAAAATTGATTCTAAAATCGGACATTATTTTCCGAACAACCTAACAGTTAATGAGTCACAAAACACGTAAGCAAAATAAATCAGTTACGTTTATAACAAATATCGTTGCCTTTGTGGACCTTTTTCTATGTAAATAAGATTGTGAGAAAGTTTACAGATGGAGTGAAATGTTAACTGAGATGACAGAGGTTCACATGCAACCAGAATACCTAAACATAATCTGTGCACCTGGAATGCCACCTAATCGACTTATTCTAAAAAAATGTTGTCATATCATGCTGCTACACTGACTTTATACTTCCACTGTTACCTGAAATGAAAGTTGATAGTCATGAATCTCCTGAACCATGTGACTGGCGAAAAACTGGTCACTGAATTCCATAAAGATAAGTCACTGAGGATCCTACGTATTCGAAAATGTCAGATAAGGGCAATATATCACGAGCAATTTTGTCTATTTTGAGGCTGTTTCGTAATGAAAACGTTAATGATACTATATTTTAAAGACATTTTTGCAAATTGAAGACAATAACATTTTACACAAACATCTTTTGGCAAAGTGGCTGGAATATCGAACTGAACCCTTTATTTCGCTCACTGGGGCAGACTGTTTTAGTTCCAAGTGTCAGTTATTAGTTATCTCATGTTAATTCGCTCTCCAAGTTATCTACCGCCTTAACTAGGTATTGAACTCAAACTCTTTGGGTCCTGTCACTGGATCTAACGCCTTTATCCAATGTGCCATGTGTCCTTGAGGACATGTGCGTACGAATTTCTGGGTATTATAAAACTAATGTCTTCAGCAATCATTTTTTATCTGTGCTCATATTGCAATTTTTGCTGTTATCATCACATGTTTTCACCAGAGCTCATGTTGCAGTTTTCGTTGTTATTATCGCTTTTCTTTGACACTCCTTATTACTGGTTCCCATGTTGTATTCATTTCTAGGCTTGGTCGGCTCAAGAGATTTTTGTGGCCTAGCATATGTGCTGATTCCTTCAGTTTACGAATTTTTCAATGATTTTCTTTGTCTATGGTCTCAACATGATCACACAGAGGGCGATGATCTCCCATCTCTCTCCATATGTGGTCAGCCACGCCTGATTTTTCTACTTTCCCTCGTGTTCCAGCTTTCTGGTGTTCTTGAAGCCTTACCTTAAGGGGGCGGCCTGTCTCCCCTTTATATTTCTTTCCGCAGCTGCACGGGATAGCGTACACACAGTCTTTAGTCATGTTCATCTCTATGGGGCGGGTGTCTTACTCGGGAGAGATATCTGCGAAGTATCGTCCAGCTTTTGAAGGTTGTTCTGATGTTATATGGACCACAGATCCTTTGTATTTTCTCTGATAAACCCTTCACATAAGGCAGACAGACTGTTTTCTCAGTGTTGTTGTCCTCCTCTTCTACCCGGCTATCCCAGTTTTTGGGGTCTGCTGCCATGTACCCAGGGTAGTTGTTACGCTGTAGGGTACTATTTATACTGACCAATTCTTTACTCTAATGTCTCTGGGTCGCCACTTATGACTTTTGCTCAATAAGACCTTCGATACAGTTCACGATGAAGAAAGAGAGTAACAACACACTCCCATTCCTGGATGTTCTAAGATCTCGAACAGAGCATGGGTTCAAGATATCCGTATACCGCAAACCAACA
Source organism: Acanthosepion pharaonis (assembly GCA_903632075.3). Taxonomy (NCBI): domain Eukaryota; kingdom Metazoa; phylum Mollusca; class Cephalopoda; order Sepiida; family Sepiidae; genus Acanthosepion; species Acanthosepion pharaonis. The sequence continues at coordinate 844,658 of CAHIKZ030000428.1, forward strand.
TTCACCAGACAGTACCTCAATTTCAACTCCCACCATCCATACAGCTTAAAGAAGGGATCGTCCGCTGCTTACAACACCGATCAAAATCGAAATAAAGAGTTCTGTTCGACATTCCAACTATCTGAAGGAGGCCGGAGTGTACAACGGCCGAAACGTTGTGATAAATATGGCAACAAAGATGAGGACAATAGTCCAAATAATGTAAATAGTGTACATAATACCTCATCTCAAAAATATAAACAGATACTGAAATAGTCCTGTTTCTTAATACTTTATTTAGCTTTTGGAAGGCAACTTTCAATATCCCAGTGTGCCTTCAGATTTCAGTGTTGCACTTTGCGTCCGCTGTTAAAACACTTCCAATTTATTAAAAGTTTTCTACCTGTTTAGTTTTGATATCTGTGATTTGTAATCTGCATGTTGAGCTGTTCCTTTTGCTGACAAACATACATTCTGTTTTCTTACAATTGATTTTTAGTCCTTTCTTCTCGTTTTTCGTCAATACTTTTTTAGGCTTTCTTGCTGTTTCTCTTCGGCGTCTGCTATCAACACTGTGTCGTCTGCATATATTATGCTGTTAAGATTTTTGACCAACAATAATGAATCCTGGTAGGACTTCTAATTCTCTCAGAATCGCCTCACTGTACTTATTAAAAAGATCCAGTGAGAAGACGCATCCTTGTCTTACCCGACTTTCTATTTTTCTTTATTTACTGAATTCATTTTTTATCCACATGCAGGCAGTTTGCTGCCAGTATAGGTTTGGGTCTATTTTAATACCCTTCCCAAATATGTCAAGGTTACCTAGAAATTTGAACAGTCTACAGCACCTAATTATCATATTTTGAAGAAGGCCGGAGCATACAACGGCCGAAACGTTGTGGGGACACTAGTCCGAATAATATAAATAGTGTACAGGAATATTTCGTTAGAAACCAAGAAAAGAGTACTGTACTGTCATATAATGTCAGTCCTCTTATATGACAGTGAATGCTGGACAATCTCAAAGATGAAGAACAGTTCTATAAAAAGGATGCTGAGAATACCATGAACCGAACATGGAAGCAATGACAAAGTTTTAAATAAAATGAAAACAAAAATTATAAATACTTAGAATAAGAAATATACAGTTGGATTTTCTAGGGAACATGATGAGGAGAGAGGGTTTGGAAAATTTGATATTCACAAGACAGATTGAAGGCAAGAGGAACAAAAGAAATCAGTGCAATGGCTCAAAGAACAAGGTTTAGGAGTGATAACAAAAAGACAAAATTTATTCACAGCTACAAAGGCCAGGAAATTGTGGAGCGCCATGATCACCAACATCCTGAAGGGATGTGGTAAACAGAAGAAGAAAATCCTAAAGGTTTTTCACTGTATAGTATCATTAAAATTTTATCAAATCCATCATAATAGGATAAAAATAAATGATATTTCCATGAGTTTCTAGTAACAGATTTTATGACAAGGATAACAGCTTCATTTAGGTGGGGCTCTTTATAAATCTCCCTGGGTTGCTTACCCTGCCCCTATGATGTATATGTATTTCATTGTAGATTCAAGTATAGTCATGTAGTGGATACGATCACAATCATAACATCTAACAGAGAGGAAATATACAAATGGAATCCACGCCTACATACATGCAAACTGCAATATCGCATATTTTTCAAGCAATAAATTAAGCAATATTTCAAGAATTCTGATTCATCTTAAAATTCTCAGCCAAAAATGCACACAAAAATCAACAAGTGTAAGGGAGATAATCAAGAATTTGTTTAGTCATTAATTATTTCTTCCTATTTATTTACTACTAGTAGAGCCCGGCATTGCCCGGGGATGTAACAGTAAGAGATAGATCAAGTATCGACCATCATAAAGACTGAAAAATAAAATTGACAAAGATTATTGTTTAAGGTTGACGGACACGCATGTCTTAATTAGTTTTTTTTTTTTTTTTACGAATTGGTCAAACCCAAACTCAAACAAAAACATTGTTTTCAATCGTTATGAGTCTATCGATTGAATAGAATTTTATTATAAACAATTGTCTTGTAAATGGAATTTTTAAAGCATTCTGAATGTAAAAATAAAGAAAAAAGTGTGCAAGACAATAAGAAACACTACCTGCCAAAAAAAAAAGTGAAGTTTTGTTGAAATCGGTTGAAAAATGTAGGAAATCCGATCCCATATATAAACGAACACACGCGCGAGCATGCACACACACACGCACACACACAACCTGGGTTTTATAATAAGTATAACTCGATATGAGTTGTCCCCCTTTCATTCTGGCGACAGCGATGCCTCTTAATCGTGTTTTCAAATTGATTTCATACAAAAACAATTGTTTTTCCAATTTTTGGCGCTGTCAGAACCACTGCAAGGTAATTTTACGTAGTCCTGTGAAGTTTTGTTGAAATCGGTTGAAAAATGTAGGAAATCCGATCCCATATATAAACGAACACACACACACACACACACAAACAACCTGGGTTTTATAATAAATATGATTTATTTCTTTTAATTTCTTTTTACTTATGTTATTTGTTATTCGTCTATATCTCTGTATTACGATTATTTACATTATTCAGACTGTTATCCCCATCTTCATTGCCATATTCACAAAGTTTCAGCCGTTGTACGCTCCGGCCTTCTTCAGGTGATTGGGATTTCGAACCAAACCCTTTATTTTGTCCACCAGGGTAGATTGTTCTAATTCCACGTACCATGCCACTTCCAGGTGCCTCAATTATTTCCCTTTAACTCAAATCTCCAAGTTTTGGTTCACTGTTGCTGTGGCCTGGTATTGAACTCACAACTCTTTGGGTCTAGTGGATAATTCTAGAGGTTGATATTGACCACTTTGGAGACCCCTGCACTAGAACATTGTTGGCAAAAATTTAGTGATCTGGCAGTAATCAAGTCAAGAAGTTTATTTCCAAGCTGTCATTACTGCCTCCTGATTGCCATGATGCCATTGATGAAAACACCAGGAATGGATTCAGATTTATATTACTCAATCATGACATTTATAAAAATGCAAATGTTGCTAGAGTTTTTAGTCCAACTAGAAATGTCTCTTAATTGTTGTTTATACATTGTGAAAAAAAAAAGCAAAAAAATTATTCTTTGATTTAATTTATATTATTTTCAGAGTCTCTAGGGTTTCATCATATTCTGCATAAATATTTAGATTCAATGTAAGGGTCAAGTAGGTTAAGATTCTGCAGCCAGAGATTCTAGGAAATTACAGAAATTTCCTAACCAATGCTTGGCTTGCAAGTTTTTGCAGCCTCAAATGAATTTGAATCTGTATTAAATTGTTTGGGCCTTGTGAACTTTTCAATGTTGCTTAGTGTCTTTGTTAAAGGCAATTTACTATAAATTTTGTGGTACAAAAGAACTAAAACACTCTTAAATCCTCAAACATTTGCACCTATGTTTAAACGAGAGTGCATTTATATTTAAAAATATAACTATTTCAGATTGTTTTCATATGAACCATTCAAATTATTTTGTATTTCTTATAAACCATTTCTGAAATTTTCTTGACATGTTATCTGCATCATGAGCCAAAGTTGGAAACTAATAAACAACATAAATACAATGGAAAATGAGTGAAATTGATGTGAAAAAAAAATTCAAGACAGCAATTTTTAGGGATTAATAAACACATTAATTTGATGAATTCTCAAATTTTGTTATTTATTAACACTTGTAGCCTAAAATGTTGTTACCTCCATTGAACTGGAAATTTAAACACACGGTCATATTGTTCTCAATTGGAAGTAAATTCTGTTAGACATTTCTTGTTTTTCAATCAAATTTGTTGGATATTGTTAATTGCTGTTTCTTACCATATTATTGACAGAATATACACATGCTATTTTCAATATATATTTATTTTATACTTTATTATAACTATTTTGAAAGTTAGTTTTTGATGTCAGCATATTTATTTCCCTTAGACCATAATTTTATTCTTCTAAATTGCTATAATTTGATATTGAATTAAATCAAGAATTTATTGGAATTCTGGAAATTTATTATAATTTGAAAATATCATGTTTATTTGTGAAATATAGATCAATTACAAAAATACAAAAACCTAAACACATTTTCAATCAAGTGGAATTTAAGTGTTTTCAACATTTATGTCATTGTCACCAAATGGAAACTGGCTACATAATTATTTGTTTGTGATGTGGGTAAGTGCAATATATTATTTTCAGCATTTTCAGAGATTTCTCCCATATAATATCTACACAATCTTTTCCTGCATCTAAGCCTAATTCTTCTCATACCAAGCACGACTGTATGGCTTGTAAAAAAATTATAGCAGTGTTTATATAATATTATATATGTTTATATCATTATAAACAATTATAGCAGTGCTGTCATTCATAGAGTTCAAATGAACTTGTAGATAAGAAAAGACGTTATTAAGTAAACTGACATTGTAAATGGTTACAGATGAAAGCAAAATCGAAGAAAATGTGCTGTTAATATGAAATAATAGTCTGAGTTATGCTACAATTAAGAAAAGTATTGTTGAATTAGAGTGAAAGAAAACTTGAAGATGAATCAAATAGATTTTCAATTTAATGGCTAGTGTTTTAGTCTAACAGATCATTACTACTCTGAAGTGATTTTGGTCCATACTGATTAGTACATACTTGCAGTTTTGTTTTCTTTATACCAAAGGTGAGCATAAGAAAAGGACAAAACAAATGAGAAGGAGATAGAGGAAAAAATTGTTCCAGCCAAGGTACTAATTAGCATATTGGTCCCTTGATTTTTTCTTGTATAAATGTCTTGATTTTCCTGTCATTTGTTTTCTGTTTATTTTTTTTTGTTATCTTTTTATCTTAATTCTTCAGTTTATCCCTTTAGCATATGGAATAGAATTTTAGAATTCAAAATGAATCAAAAGTATATCATAGCAACATTCCTGCTGAGGTTGTAATAAAATGTTCAACATAAAATTTTTTATTTTTTTTATTAAAAAGAATCTTTTTGCTATACTTTTTCCCACTTTACAGAATAAAAATAAACAATGGCTCAAATATCGTATATGGAATGGTGGCACTCAGACCAGAATTCCACATATATTATCAAATTACTGCCATTCAAAGAATATATAAAATAGTTAGGTTATGTTTACATGTCTGTCTTATTTGATTTTCTTTCTCCCTATTTTTTAAAAAAAGATTCTGAAAATAAAATTATTTTATCTTGATAAAAAATTTTCAGAATATGTTGTTTTTTTTTAAATGTCAATTAATAACAAGTCGTAATAAGTAGTCAAGGCCAGTTATGGCATCATTTTTTTTACCATAGCATTATTTCTACATTTGTACCAACCTTAGGGCCTAATAAATTTGTATGTTTGTATGCACTCAGTAAACAGATTTGAATTAGATTTGTATTAGTTTGGGTGTAGAGTCAATAAAAAAGTCAATTTTTCCTTTATTTCAAATCCATTTTTTCTGTTGCTGGAATACAAAGTGTTTATATATATATATATATATATATATATATATATATATATATATATATATATATATATATATATATATATATACACATATACACACAAAAGTTTAAAATTTTGGGGATCTGTATGAATATATGCAAAAAATGTGATTAAAAAAGAAAAGTTCACAAGTTAAATTTTTCATAATCAATACTAAATGATTTTTTTCTTTCTTTGACAAACAATGAGATGAAAGAATTTGGTGTAAATATGGATGTGGAACTGATGAATAAATTTATCTTGCTTTTTTATGAACTTGCTACATTAAAATAAATATGAACAAACAAAATTAATAAATGATCATCATATCAAATATGTTCCATTTCAGTTTTCAAGTGATTATGCTTAGCTTGAATGTAATAAGAGTAATTTTTTTCTTAATATATTTCATAAATAAAGACCTGATGTAGTAAAGAATCAGTAAGCAGGGTAGCAATCAAACAGCTCAAATATTTGCTGGAACTTGAGACACAACTTGATAAAAGAGAAAAAACAATAAAAATAAATAGCAGAATGGTGGTGTTATATCTGGTCTTGATTTACGAGAAAAAGTGATTATAAATCACCCCATAAAACCAAAATTTTTAGCAAGTGCTAAAGTTAAATGTTTTTCCATAAAATCAGAAAAGAAAAAAACTGTTTTTGTATTTATAGATTTTAATTTTTTTTAACAGAGTCAGTTATCTCAGATTTCAATCAATATTTGCATTATGTTATCCAAATCTTTAACAACATTCGTTCGACAGCACAAACTGCATTGAATATTAATAAGAGATATGTAAGTGGAAGGCTCGGCTGTATATGAAGCTGGAGCTGAAGACAATGAGTTACCAACTCCGGGAAATGTATGCAAAATCTCTTTTGCACTGAGAGAAGTGAGTTTACTGTTCGAGTTGGCTAGAGCAGCAAAATCAAATGGTATCAAGTCAAATGGTATTAATGTCAAATGGTATCAATGTCAAAAAGTGTCACTGGTTTTTGGATTTGATGAATTTGGAATTGGAGATATGTTCACACCTCCTTCAAAAATCAATAATCAATCAAGAGAACAAATCATTTGGATAACTGAAGATGCAAAGTTATTCACATCAACAAACTGTATATTTGATATATTGTTGACACCATTATTATTACAACTAAATCCTTGTAACTAATGTAGTTATTACATTATGTTATTGTTTACTAAAATCCACCTTTTAGAAAAATCAACATTTACATATTCTCAAAGTTATTGTCATATGTATGAACAGGATTCTGTTTTAATAAATCTTCATGTCCATATTTAATTGGTAGCATTTAATTTTAGTAAATAAATGTTTTGTCATATTTTTCATTATTAAAACACATCAGAGTTGTCAAAAGAGCATTTCCAGGATGAATATTTTACAATTACTGTATATGGATTAGCATGCTAGTTAAATCAACAGAAAAATTTAGAAAACTTTAGGTGAACATTTCAAGCAATATTAATTGTAAAAAAGTTGATTTTAAGAGAATTATGATTCGTGTTATTGACTAAAAACACTGATTTTTGATAGGAAAGATTATTCTACAAATTAAAAATAATTAAAATTCTTAGACTATAAAAACACAAAATAAATAGTTTTTAGAATTTTGAAATGTTTCATAATTCTAAGTAGCCTCATGAGTTAATAAAAAAATTAGAGAGGAACTATAAAAGTCGCTTCAGTGAACTTTTGAAAGCAGAGAGAAAAAGCAGGTAAATGAGCAAAGTTTTACATGAAAAATGCATTATTATTTATGATGTGAGTTCAGAATTTTAATGTCTTCGTTTCTTAATTTGTTTTATTAAATTTTACATTGAGAACATGAAATGAATCAAATTTTATTCCAAACTGTTTTGACCTTAACAGTAAAGTCAGCCAAAAAAACAAAAAAAAAAACAGAAATCATTACTATCAATGGTGCGTGTTTTATTTTTTAAAATTTAAAACAAAGACAAAAGAAAAACTACATAACCAGAAATTTTTATATCAATATAAAAGGTTCTTTCCCTTAGATGGGGTGAATCCATTTTCGTTTACTAAGGGAAGCAACTCTTGTATTTCTTTTTGTTATCAACGTTGTCATGGATTCACTCCCTTCCCTTTCTTAAGTCTTTACATTGATTAATCGATAATGGATCGTTATAAACAATCAATAATCGATCATTTTTTTTTTACAAGTGTAACGTCGGTTATATGAACAACTTTTCAGTGTCCTGTAAATGTTTAGAACTTACACATAAATATGAATAAAAAATAAAACAAATAAAAAGGATCGATTTCTATGAACTTTTAGATTAGAATTATGTCTTCGGGGAACTCATTTCTTGCGTATTTCTTTTAATTACACCATGACTAATTCCTCTTTCAGTTTCGTATTTTCGCTAAACACAGAATATTCCTTTTAAAAATGTTTTTTTTTATAGAGAAGATTATTCTATTCATAAAATATGATTTTTTTTGTAAAAAATATTCTGAATTTATTTGTTTTAACGAGTGAAGGAAAGCAAACCATTTAAAATAGGTAACTCCACGAATTCGGCACACGTAAGGTTTAAAAACTGAATTTAAAAATTGAAAAAAGCTTTTCTGAAACTTTCAATTTAGCTTCAAATGAAAGCTATAGGATTTCATTTACAAACTTTCAGTGGCTCATAAATGTTTAGAACTTAAACATAAATATGAATAAAAAATAGAAAAAAATAAAAATGATTGATCATCACCATTTCCATGAACTTTTAGACTTTTATCTCCTTTGTTGTATCCTGATATCTATGCGGTTGTCGTTGGTGTTGTCGTTGTTGTTTTTCTTTGGATACTTTTTGAATGTGTATTTTATGTTGCTGCATAGAAGAAGATCGTTGGACATTTTTCCTAACCGATCCGTTTCCAGATCTTTTTGCGCAGCTATCACTGGCTTTATGGAGAGTGGTAGCGCTTGTATGAACTTGTGTTGGACAATGTCTTCGTTTACTCCGATACGACTGGATAACGACATCAATTCGTTTAAATAAGTTGAAGGCCGTCCTGATATGGTTGAGGATGACAACAGTTCGTCAAGCATCTCTGGTTTCAACTTTTCATAAGAATTAATTACTGCTTTCTTACGGGTATCATAGTCATTTGAATGTAGTAGAATTGTTGGTATTTCTCCTATTATGCCAAAGTATGATAAAACTTTTGTCTGGCTTTTTTAATGTTCGTAATGTTGAACCGTGCTTCCATAATGGAAAAACACGCGATCACGTTAATTTCTATAAATACTAGTGTTTTGATTGTCACGGCTTGTATAGGTGGATCTTGGTTAATCAAACATTTGTTCCGCGTCAATTCATTTTGCTTGCCATTCTTATCATTGTTGAAGAAATCGTTTATATTTGGTGGTAGTAGCAGTAGTTCAGTTTTTGATGATTGGTATTTTGTAAATTACTTTGAGTTGGTCATCAGGTTAAATTTGGTAATATGTGTGAAAAATTTTATCTTGGTGCCTGGTATTGCGCGTAGTCCCCAGTATATAGTGGGTTATGTGTGGCTCAATTTGGACCTTGTTAGGATTAGTCTACTATAAACGATGTATGAATGAGTAAATAAGATATGATAAACTACATCCTGGCGTGGAGTATAACAACAAAAATTTATATAAACATTAATAAGTAGTTTCGTATTGTACAAATATATAAGCAGTAGTAATGTTCATAGATGGCACAAGGTTGGTATTTAAGTAAGATTAAATAATTTTTTTTGTTATGCATTTCAATGAATACAAGAGTTTGTAAAAGTACTTAAGTATTTTTAAAAGTTGCTAGTTTTATTTGGTAAGATGTCCCGTGAATAAGAAAAAGGAAGTAGAATGTATGAGAGAAGTAAAGTGGGATGAAAATGACGAGGAAAGTGTGAGAAGTAGTAATGGTTGTTGAAACCGAGATGCCTTTGATGAATCAGCTCACATTTGTAAGTGTTTCTCTCTGTGTGTGTCTCCTGCTGGAATCTCTTTCTTTTTCTCTTTTAGTCAGGGGTCTATTTATATTGTTAGCAAAGTTGAAAGCAGCTCCGATTAAACTGTTGATTATTTCAGGCGTGCTCATTTCTTATTCGTCAACATATATTAATTTGGATTGTATTTAATCAACAACCTGAAAGTATGCGTGGAGCCTATTGCGCAAAGCCCGAAATATGCCATTATGAAAGAAGTAACTTTCTGTTTCTGCTCTTAGTGTCACTAGACATATATATGGTAAGTGCTCAAGTTCAAAGCATAAAACAAATAACTGCCCCGAACATAAAGCTAAAATGCATTAATTGTTCTTCTAATGAAGATATAACAGTATTTTGTGAAAAATTAAAAGGTATATCTCTGTATACACACATGTGTACTAACACCTGTGAAGAGAATAAATTCTTATTACCTATAGTAAACTTTCCCATCAGGTGGGGTAGGAAAAGGACGGCGGTCAATTGCTTATTAGACACCAGTAGTCAGCATTTTTACTTTTCAAAAAAATAATTAAATGGCTAAATAGCCCCCGATAGGATGTTAAAAAGTGGATTTTCAAGTTAAAACCCACTTAAAACAAACTAACAGGCGATTTAATCAAATTGTACTGGATATTGAGGCGGAGAAGGGGAGGCAACTTTCTTTGCCGGTATTAATTGATAATGAATTTGATATTTTAGCATTCAGTTACCACTTTTTTTTTTATCAATGTCGATTTCTGTGCAAAAAGCGGATCATAGAGCTTATCCAGCTTCATAGCTATTTTCAGCAAACCTCGACTTCTGATTGGTCACTTAATCATGTTCTCAACTACGTCCGAATAACATCGACCTAGTTCTTGACCTGACTAAAAAAATAATTCTATCAATGCCTTTCGAGTCTGTCACGTGATTAAATTGATTATAAATACCAGACACGAATTCGTTCTTCCTCTTCTTCTCTCGCTACAAAAATGTAGTTGTAAAAAAAGATACCGCGTCTCGACCCTTTCCGGGCGGACGCTATGAAAACATATTCACACACGCACACATACATGTACGTACGAAACATTCCAAACTACATTACAAACATACGAAACTTTTCAAACTTCATTATGAACATTACAAACTTAATGACAAGCAACGGAAACTTAATTACAAACATTATGGAACATTTATTCTTTCAACTCTTCTGAAGCTAAAAGTTTACACAACATGTTCTCAGCTTTACAGAATTCTTTCAACTCTCTCACAGCGAACATTTTGAGCGCTAAGTTCATTCAACTTTTTATGAGCTCAGATAAAAAAGTATTTCATTAGTCAATACTTTATGCCAGTTGGTGTTTATTCTTGTTGTTTCATATTTTGTGGTATTTTGCATTAAATATAAATTCGAGAGACTTCTACATCTACAATATCTTAAAAATTGATGAATTCGATTTAATTGAGAAAAACCTAATCAGTTTGAACAAAAGATTATCTTTTTCAAGAAATAAACATGGCCAAGTCGATATCTTAGGATTAATAGGTGTCGACATATTCATGCATTCTACCAAACTCGTTAAATGGATGAGAGGCTTAGCATGGGAATTACCGAGTTATATAGCGCCATTTGGAGGCATTTAATCATTTTCTATATGATCATCAGATAAAACCAGTAAATTCTAAGACTTCAGTTAGTCAAAACAATTATCATATTATCATAAATGAGTTACCCAAATGTTCTGAGTGAGAAGTACATTTTGTATTAAATCCAAAAGACACTTATAATGATAACATACCTGATACCTTTGATATGTTTCTAGTAGAAACAAATGTAAAGCACATGTTAGAAGTAGAGTTAACTATTATGGAAGTGGATATAAGTTCTTATGACAGAAAAAAAAATAGAGGAATTCAAGGAATCTATTGAATTAAAAACGATGAATATTATGTGGATCTGCCGTGGTATAAGAACAAAATCATTTTTGTTTCATCTAATTATAAAGTAGAGCTAGCTGTATTTCAATGAACAGTGCAGTCTCTTGAACGTAAAAATCTGCATAAAGATTATAACGAAGTATTCTTTCAGCAAGAAAAAAAGGTATTATAAAAAGAATACACATACCATCAGAAGAGTATGAAAAATACGTTTGGATTTAACATAGAGCTGTGTTCAAAATGGAATCTCAAGCTACAACAAAAAGTTAGAGCGGTTTTCGATTGTTCATTGAAAACAGAGAACAAATGCTCCTTAAACGAGGCTGTCTATTCAGGAATAAACATGATCAATAATATGATCGCATTATTGCTAAAGTTCAAAGCAAACACATGTGTTCTGTTAGGCGACATAAGCAAAGCTTTTCAAATGATTAAACTTAAAAGGGAGGAAGATAAGCACAAATTCTGTTTCTTCATTAAAATGGAGACGAAATGTTGTCCTTAGATATGACAACTTCATTTTGGGATTTACCACAAAGATCATTTATTCAAAACTACATTTTAAAATTTTGCTTAGAGCAGTGCCAGCTTCATGAATGTACTGAAATGCGCAAAAATAACATTTATGCATATAACCTCAGCAAACTACCAATAATCCTGATAAATTTATCGATATAAAAAGGCAGTTGATAGACTCAAGGAAAGCAATTTCCACCTACGCTCTTGTAACACTAATAGTAAGGAGCTTAAATCAATTATTGTAAAGGAAAGTACAATCTCTCAACATGAACATTAGGAAAAGATATTAGGATATAACCATTGTCCTAACGATAATACGATGACAGTGACAAAGATCACAATAAACAGAAATGTGAGGACTAGGAGGCAGATGTTAGCCCAGTCAGCCAGGATTTATGACACATTATCATTATATGAGGAAGTTTCCAAGAATATATTTGTAACATGGTCTACATTATCCAACATCTCTTTCTCACGTCAAGCTTTTAACACAGCTTAAAGCTTTACGTACTTTGCAACGCATAACTGCATATTATGGTCTCGTCGTTTATGCAATGCAACATAGAAATTCGCACGTACTGTTCGCTAAAGGAAAATTGGCTTCATCAAAAACAAAATCCATTCCTACCATAGAGTTATTGGCAGTGTATATAGTCTTGAAGCATTGTTTATAATTTTGAAATCCTTTTCAAATGTTATGACTGAAAATGTGTGCATTATGGTGGATGCACAGGTTGTACTATCATGGTTACTTAGTGATGCACCTAAAACTAAAATCCTACTTGTTAGAAACCGGATTAAGTATATACAAGCCATCAAAAATCGAATTGAGAAAATTGAAAAAAGGATAAAATTTAAATCCATACCTGATTTCACGAGGAGTTCACTTTGACCAATTTGTGACTGAATTGGAGTTCTGGAAAGATGGTCCGTCGAGGCTAACAAAAGGCTCTTTTTATTGGCCTAGCAGCAGCTTGGAGTGTTAGGCGAAAGATGTTGTGAGGTCGGAGTTATATTTTAGCACTACTACCAAGGTGGATTGAACCACAATAACACAGAGATTCTTTACATTTACAAAACTATATAATGCAACAGCAATGGTGCTTGAATCATACATAACTGCAGAACACGGGCCTGCTTGAAAAATCATAAGCTGGGTGCAAAGTTATATCTCATCAAGTTAATGCAGGAAGAAGTGTTTGAAAGAGAATTAAAGTATTTGAGGGATCCTCATTAAGGTGAAATCCCCAAGTTGGTGGAAAAACTTTAAACATCTTTTTGGATAAGGATGGAATACTACGAGTAAATGGCAAGATATCGAATGTTGATAGATTCGAACTGGAAATAAAATTATTATATATTGGCTAAATATTATTATGTAACCAGATTAATTACTGAAGATGCTCATCATCGGTGTAAACACTTGGGAGTTGGTGTAACCATTACAAAGATAAGATTATCTGGATATTGAATAATTCGAGCAAGACAGGTAGGCAAGTCGTTGATATCTGGATGTTATGGCTGCTAAGGCTACAACAGTCTGACATTTAGATATCCCAGACTCACCAACCTACCTAAATACAGAGTGAACTTAATAAACCCGTTTCAACGTATAGAAGTGGATTACACTGGCCACATGTGAGTAGAAAAAAGAAAAGAAATCAACAAATATTGATATGTATGTATTGAAATGTACGAGCTGTACATATAGAAATTGTACCAGATATTATATCATTCATTCAGGCCTTAACACGTTTTACCAATCAGTAAAATCCATGTTGATGAAGTTGCGCTTATTAAGAACCCAGCAAAACCCAAAGAATTCTGGCAACTGGGCAGAGCCACAAAATTACATTTGTAAAGGAAAGGGTTCGCGCAGCTGGCATAATGAAAGGAAGCAGGTCTGTAGAGATACATAGACTAAAACACTCCATTGGAATTGTCCCTGACCCATAACTATGATGCAAAGGAACCTCCAGAAGATGCATCACAACAAGAAAGAAAGGCCCACGTCAGGCATAAAAGAAAAAAATAAAATACTACAGACCCTGATTTTGTTTACTATTGATATTATCAAAATAAAATAAAGTAATTAATATTCTATGTACTAACAGAATAATATGACCAGAATAATGCTAAGGAATCCTAGAGCAGTTTGCCCGCAAGGTTCCTAATCTTTTTATACTAATCTTACTTATATCTAAATATTTAATGCAGTTCTCATTGGGAATTGAACATCACACTAATAAAGAGATTCACTGTGAACTCTGGTGACTTAATTATTGGACTTTACATGTTGATTAAATGGTTGCATATGAAAATGCATTTAACTAGGCATGTTTTCTTCCTTGTTGGGAATATATGTGAAATATGATATGATTATTTGCTGTTGGCAGTTTTAAGGTTAGCCAATCAGCTTACAGCTGCTGATTGGCGCACTTTTCTACCTTTTTTGAACACATTTTATGACTTCGGAATGACCACATACTGAACGGGTGATAACCACACAGAGTCCGTAGATGGCAAGAACATCAATTCACCCTCAGCAGATAAGTTTGGTCGCAGATACCATTAAGTTTACAAAGAATACAAAAACGGGTGAATGAAAGTGTGCATATAGATATATATTCCTTTTTTTTATACATTATTAATTACATAATTATTATATATGCCTATGTGCAGTCAAGTAAGCCTAGGTTGTTTGTATTTGCATTAATATATAAAAAATTACATATAATTAACAACATATTTTATTGCCTTAGAAAACTAAATAGAAAATATACAAAAGAAGGGAATGAAAGCGTGTGTATAGAGGTGTCCTTCAATATCTGCCTCAAAGGAGAAACAGGCCGCCCCAGTAAGGTAAGACTGTAAGAACATCTTAAAACAGTAACACAAGGGGAAATAGAAAAATCAGGCATAGCTGGTCACATATCACCGCCCCCTGTGAAATGAAGTTGAAATAATAGACAGAGAGCATTACTGGAAAATACGAAAGTTAAAAATCATCCACAAAAATTTCCTAAGCCAACCAAGCATAGAAATGAATACAATATAGGAACCAATAATAAGTGCTAGAGAAAAGCAATGAATAACAACAAAATTGCAATATAATCTCTGGTAAAAAAAATGCCAATATTTTACATGCATTCACTTCAAACTTTGTACTTTGAGTTAACATTAATAGGAACTGAAAAACATATTATTTCGGTAAGAAAATCAGGTAATGAAAATTGTAATTAAAAATAGGAAAATTTGCGCTGGGTACTATATACCCATGGTTAGTGTTCTAGGGTTAATTCTCTCTCAGGTTTCGATACCAGTAGAACATTGTTTCTAGTGCCAAAAGGTGTTTCTTTTTGAGACGTGAACCCAGCCGCTGGACAGACTCTTTTGAAAGGTTCAGGTCTCGTGTCAGATCGTTGAGTTCTGCTTGCGTCAAGGGTACTGGCTGGCCATCCTCTTCTGGCTCGTATACGTCATCCCCAGTGTTATCAAATAAAATAACACATATCTCGGCTGATTTACAGGCAAATAAACTAACATATTTAAGAGCGAGAGCCGGATGTGAACGGGACAAGGCCCCGTCACAAAATGACCATTATCTTCGTTTACAAATGTTCCCGACACACGTGTTCCGGTCGAAAAATAAAATAATATTTTAAAGTGTTTCTATTTATCGACCAATAAAAATGTTTCACTTCTAATTATATTTGCGTCGTTTTTCGAGCCTGTTAAGCCATAAAAAACGACATAAAAGGGGTCACACGGGGAAGTACAACAGCAGTCAACAAGAGGCCAGGGAAGAGACCATTCACAGTCAGTCAGCAGCAGTCAGCAGGAGGAGCGCCACGCCAACCAATGAGAACTACTATGAGAAATCAACCCAGATCGGAAGCCGGTTTATGAACTATACCACAAGGTATATGTCCCTAACCCATACGTTCCTGTTGAAATAAATCACGTAAATCTATTTCTGCTGTTGTCGTATTTCTTTCTTGCAAACATACGCTTGTCTATAACACCAGCAACAACAGTCATGTCACTAGGTCCGGAATCATAGCTATATTCTAACTATCAAATATATCAAATACGTAACCGTAATTGTATTATAAACCAACTTTAGATGTTAGCTACTTACCGGGGTATCGATTTACTATGAATTTCTATCGCAATCAATGCAAACCCCTAAACACACGAACTACCCGACAGAAAATAGGTCATTCGATGATTTTAGACTTTTTAGGGAAACGAAGTTAATTTACGAATAAAAACTTTATCTTACCTTTTCTACGTATATAGTAGCGATTTAGTCTGTTTACCTTTTGCAACGTACCTTGATAAAAGGTACCTCTTTTTTAGTTTTTTATTCGTATGAAGTTGGACCATAAAGAGTACCCCGTAATCTTAGCCAAGGAATGTATCGAATAAGCAACTCATTCTAGGTTTTGAAATATACCTAATAAACTTTGTCTGTATATAACCGCCGGTGAGCAATTTAATTAGCCCTTGATTTTAATAAAGGTTTAATTAAACGATTGTTTGACTTGGCTTGACTTTCTCCCTTAACCCCGGAAGGAGTCGTTAGGGTACCAACCTGCTGAGATGTCTGTCAGTCTTCTTCGTCTGCCGTGGTTCGGTCTCCGTGATTGGTTTCTCCATACATTTCTTGTTTTTCTGTCTTCTTTTTCTCCGTCCCATCACGGTTCTTTGAATAACTCTCATTACAAGTCCACCCGGTCAGATTACGTGGCAATACCATCTCAGCATCCTTTTCTCTATTGTTTTACAAAAAAAAAAAAAAATATAAATTCTCCAAGTACTTGTGCTTAGAACTAATAAAAATATTAAGCTCCCGAAAAAAGAATTTTTGTCCAAATTAAAATCAAAAAAAAAAAAAATTCATTTGGGGGGGGTCAGATTTAATTTTTTTTGTCTACAAAGATTTTCTAAAAATCAAACGTTTCTAAAATAATTTTATTCATTTGTGAATAAGTCATGGAAATTTCATTAAGAATCTCCAAAGCAAAGTTTTTTTCCACAGCAAAAATAAAAACCGCTAAAATTTGTAGACAGGTAATATTAAAAAAAAATTCATTCATTTGTGTATAAGTCCAGAACATTTCATTAAGAATTTCCAAAGCAAATTATTTTTCACAGCAAAAATAAGAGAAATCGTTACAATTTGTAGAAAGGAAATATTAAAAAAAAATTCATTCATTTGTGAATAAGTCCTGAAAATTTAAGTAAGAATTTCCAAAGCAAATTATTTTTCACAGCAAAAATAAGAGAAATCGTTACAATTTGTAGAAAGGAAATATTAAAAAAAAATTCATTCATTTGTGAATAAGTCCTGAAAATTTAAGTAAGAATTTCAAAGCAAATTATTTTTCTGGCTAAAAATAAGAGAAATCGTTACAATTTGTAGAAAGGAAATATTAAAAAAAAATTCATTCATTTGTGAATAAGTCCTGAAAATTTAATTAAGAATTTCCAAAGCAAATTATTTTTCACAGCAAAAATAAGAGAAATCGTTACAATTTGTAGAAAGGAAATATTAAAAAAAAATTCATTCATTTGTGAATAAGTCCTGAAAATTTAAGTAAGAATTTCCAAAGCAAATTATTTTCCACAGCAAAAATAAGAGAAATCGTTACAATTTGTAGAAAGGAAATATTAAAAAAAAATTCATTCATTTGTGAATAAGTCTTGAAAATTTCATTAAGAATTTACAAGGCAAATTTTTTTCACAGCAAAAATAAAAATCGCTAAAATTTCTAGAGAGGAAATATTTAAAAAATAATTTAATTCATTTGTGAATAAGTCCTGAAAATTTAATTAAGAATTTACAATGCAAATCGTTTTTCAAGGCAAAAATAAAAAATCCTTCCTATTAGTAGACAGCATATTTTTAAAATAATTAAATTCTTTTGTGAATAAGTCCTGAAAATTTCATTAAGAATATCCAAATCAAATTATTTTTCATAGGAAAAATCAAAAAAAAAAATCATTACAATTTGTAGAAAGGAAATATTTAAAAATAATTTAATTCCTTGTGAATAAGTCCTGAAAATTTCATTAAGAATATACAACGCTAATTATTTTTCACAGCAAAAATAAAAAATCGTTACAATTTGTAGACAGGAAATATTTAAAAATAACTTAATTCATTTGTGAATAAGTCCTGAAAATTTCATTAAGAATTTACAAAGCAAAGTTTTTTTTCACAGGAAAATTAAAAATCGCTAAAATTTGTAGACAGGAAATATCTCAAAATAATTTCATTTGTAATTCTTGAAAGTTTCATTATCAAATTTTTGCAAGAATTTTCTAATGATTTTTTTTTTGCATCGTTATAATGTCTCATATTGATGTATGGTGACCCGCTGAGGCAAGAAAACCAATTTTAACACAAATTTTGAAGTTTCTAAAAAGGATTAAAAAATATAATTTTTTAATCAAAGAATGATTCGTTTTTTCATATTAATAAAAATGCAAAGATTTTGACTATAAAACATTGTTTTTATGTTCGGGTTTTTTTCTCATCACGTATTCTCATTTTTAGCGAATCTTTGGCGGTACCCAGACAATAACACCTCCGCTATACAGACACTGATTATCCAAAACCCAAAACATATCAACTTAATATATCAAACAAATCCATTGTTATAACTCTCGTTTTGTTGATTGGTTTTTATATCCCTCTCTCATCACTACCAAAAAAAATAGTATGCTTGTTGTCGTCGCTTGGCGGTGTTTTTGAACTTCCTATGCCCTCACGGCCATTAGCATGCCGGGAAATAAATAGATTTCTATGGGGATTTCTCCCTCCACAGTGATTTTTCGTAGATTTCAGGTGTAAAATTTCCGTGGGCATTATAACTTCTTTGTCTCTGCCGAAAAGCAATTTCACAAAGCAACAAAAACTCTGTTGATAACTAACAACGTGTTTACTGAAAAAAAAAAAAAAAAAAAATGAAAAAGTAAAAGACAACCAAAAAAATAAAAAATAAAAATAAGATCATGTCACCAACATTCCAAGATTCTATAAAAACATAGAATATAATGGCCGAAACATATTAAAAAAAAACTAGCAGTAGAGCCCGGCGTTGCCCGGGGATGTAACAGTCAGAGATAGATCAAGTATCGGCCATCATAAAGACTGAAAAATAAAATTGACAAAGATTATTGTTTAAGGTTGACGGACACGCATGTCTTAATTAGTTTTTTTTTTTTTTTTTTACGAATTGGTCAAACCCAAACTCCAACAAAAGCATAGTTTTCAATCGTTATGAGTCTATCGATTGGTGAATAGAATTTTATTATAAACAATTGTCTTGTAAATGGAATTTTTAAAGCATTCTGAATGTAAAAATAAAGAAAAAAGTGTGCAAGACAATAAGAAACACTACCTGCCAAAAAAAAAGTGAAGTTTTTTTGAAATCGGTTGAAAAATGTAGGAAATCCGATCCCATATATAAACGAACAGACACACACACACACACAACCTGGGTTTTATAATAAGTATGATTATATTGTATTTTTTTAGAGAATGTTTTTATTGGAATGTTGTTGACATAATCTTGTTTTTATTTTTATTTTTTGTTTGTCTTTTCTTTTTTTCTTTTTTTTTTTTTGGTGTCCAAGGGGGACCTTAAATTTTAAGAGAAATTTGAAATTTGAGCGTTTTTGTTGTTTTTTCTTTTTCGTTGAAAAACACGTTGATTTGGTAAATCTTTTAAATTTAGGTTTCGTTTTAGTTATTTATGCGGGGGTACTTAGTGAAAATCTAAAGGTGGGGGGTGTTACTACCCCCACCGACATCTTTCCATAAAGTTTTCTATTCAGTTTAAAATTCATTCTTTCATGAATAAAAACTGAATTTTTCATTCAAATCGGATAATGTCGGGGCATCATATATCCATTTTTAGAGAAATTTTGGAAGGATTTTTCTAGAAATTGTGACATCATTCTTGTCAGACTTCTACAACAATAAAGGTGCTTAATTAGTCTTTCAAAAATATATTAACGCCTAATGATAAATTGGTTCATGACATCTAAAAAGTGAAGAAAGGGACTTTTATAACTGATCAAAAGAATGTTTCCACGAATTTTTTTAAATGACCTATTCTGTCTAAAATAAACTATTTGTCTAAAATAGCCTATTTAGTCTAAAATTACCTATTCTGTCTAAAATTCATTAATACAGGCTGAAAATTTAATTTAAATTTTTAATTTTCTGGTAAATTAAAAAAAAAAGGAGGTAGTGTTTTTTGAGGTTTTTTTTTGTTTTCATTTAAGGAGAAAAACATGTACTTTGCTAGTATGTAAAATCTTTTTAGCAATGATGACTATATCTTTTTTACGATTTTCTTTGGACCAAAGAAAAGCTTAAAAGGATAAAGTCATCATTGCTAAAAAAAGATTCTACACACTGGTAAAGTACATGCGTTTTTTGTTTTTTTTTTTTAAACAGGCTCAGTTATCGACACGTATTCTGTCATGTCTTGGTAGATTTCAGCCACAGTTCTTTCAGGTGTTCATTTGCCTGTTGCCAATTCTTATTCCAGATGAAATGTTGTTTCAAGGACCTGTATTTCTGTTCCAATATGACCATTTCTTACTCTCGCTCCCGGTTATATTCTCTTGGTTACTTGGAGGAGTCGAAACAGGAAAACTCGATGCAGTCATACTTGTCTGAAGAGGTGGTGGAAGTCGAATGTGCCAAAACGTTTTTTTATTTTTTCAAAACTCAGTCAGTGTACTCACATACCCCGAAGCACCTTATAGAATTTTTGCAAATGGGAGTTACGAATTGGATATGTCAACACCAATCAGGTGCAGAAATTTAAATATCTGGGAAACATTTTAACATAGCATAGATAACGCAATACTGAGGCCCGGGCACATATTGGACGAGTAAAAGAAGTATTTTAAAAGTTAAGCAAGATGCTGAGAAATGAAAAAGAAATCATAAGAAACAAAGAAAAGGGTGCTGGGTTGCTCCGTGGTTCTACAGAAGGATATTGGGAATTCTATGGACGGAGCGAGTAAGTAACAAGGATGTTTTAAAACTGCAATCAAATATATTTTTATTATTTTAAATAAAAAGAAAAAATTCTCTTTCATAGTGGGAAAAATGAAGAAATCAAACTTTTTGGTTGTATCTTATTACCTTAAAGAAGGGAATGTAAGGAGGAAAGCATTTTATTTCAGAGAAAATTTTAGAAATGATAACAATGGAAAATATTGAAGAATAATTATTCTTCAATATATTTGCAATATTTTTCATAATTCCGAAAATTTTCTCACTTTCGAAGCCATATGCGAAAAAAATCGAAAATTATTGTTATGATAATCAAACTTAGTAGCCGTAGATATTTTAGGTACACTAACTCAAAGTAGCCCTTGAGCTAGAGTTATAGATCCCTTTATGCCAATTAACTATTAGCTAAACGAATTCCATTATATTGTGGAATCGTGAATTCCACCCTTTTGCGTGTGTGCGCGCGCGCGGACTGCACCCCTTCCTGTTACGTTCAACTAGATATAGCAGTAAACGCTGACGTGAGAGAGGTTGCTGGCTAGCTACTCCTGATACCGTCTAAAATCAGAATTTGAATTTTTTCCCGCGCGTGTCCTGGCGTCACAGACGAACAGCGTTTTAAGTTAGTCGCCGCCCGATTTTCAAACTAGATGGTTGACTCATTTATTCCGTGCCCCTAACCCATACGCGGGCCGGAATATCTTAACTAACCAAAACTTCAACATGTCGTGTGATTACAACTTCTCTTCAAACAACTTGTTTGAACCTTCTTCCGTTTTTCTACTAGAAAACGTTGAGCATCGACACGGTCGATATCACATTTTTCCATGATTTTTCCTCGTCTTGATGCGAACAGCATGTTGAACTTTCCTCCGTTTTCAGCTAGAAAATGTAGAGACTACGACACTGTCGGCAATATATTTTTCCAAGACCAATTCCTCGTCTTGATGGGAACAACTCAGAATATTCCTTCACTGAAGATTGATGAACTTTTCATACACCTCTTTTGTATTCTAACCTTTACGAACCAGTTTTCAAAAAAGATAACATTACACACACATTATTAAACCTCGCAGTGAGTATTTTTTCTTGTTGTGTATGCTTACACCTTTTGTACAGGAACACACTATTCCAGAACTTTCATTCTGAAGAAACTTTTTCCGCCTTAGCCATCTTGGTTTTTTCGTTTTGGCGCGGAACTTTAAAATTCTATTAATTACTACTTAATACTAACTGCCTACAGGCTAAAAACAGATTTTACCTTCTCTGATCGTCTCCACTGTTGAGACAAGATTATTTGTTATCCAAATAAAAATTTCTTATCTGTTTTCCACCAGACTCATTTTGTCGTTTAATCCTGGCTATCAATATTTTTCACTATTTTTGTGCATGTGTTAAATGACCCCTTTTCCTTACTAAAGATCACTCACTTAATATTCTTACTTTGTTTGTGGATTCGGTAGTCATAAGTGGTGTCTGGCACAAGACCACCTTTTAATAAACTAGCACTGTATGCTACCGGGTCTGCAACAATATCTCCCTGAATCTTTTGGGTTTCATGCCCTGCGTATATCTTTGTCTTCTACAACTATATTTTAGTCGTGCCTTGAAATTTTACGATATATTAATTAAGAAATAAAAAAAAAAAACATTTATTTACGAGTAAATTTTAGAAATGCTATTTTATGCTAATAAAATTTAAAGTGTCGCCATTGCTTTGAGAATTTCTTTGTTAGCAAACGACAAGGGGAAAAAATCAAGTCGGTAAAAGAAATCACAAAGTTTTGCTACAGATAATAAAATGAAAAACAAAAACAAAAAAAAACAAGTTACATTTATCCTTTAAATTGGTGAAAACTTGGCCCATTTGTACAAAGAGATGCGAAAAATCACGTTTCTTAAGAAACCTGATCCTTGATTGATTAAGAATTAGAGATTTTAATCTCTCGAGGAAAAAGAGCTATAATTAAGGGAGGTAATTCAAAATTCTTGAATTATTTTCAATTTGATCATCTGTACAAAAATAATCTAACGGTTGTAAAAAGAAAACAAATTCTTTTAAAAATATTTCTGATAAGAAAATATAATTAAACATTAGATTTTTCGTTTCTTCAAATTCATCTTGATCTTAAAAAGAACCCCTTTTTTTTCATCCACAACAGGAAGAATTTCAGAATCTCGCTGAGAAAATTACTGTGGGTTCTCGTCCCGTCCACTACAGTGTCAATTAACACATCTTATTCAGTGTGAAATTGAAAAATATTTGTTTTCAATAATATTTTCTGAAAAAGTTGGGTGTCAATGATTGTTCAAAATATTCTTTTGTGTTTTTAAATACATTTAACTAACTAAAAAAAATGTTCATAAAAAAAAGCTGGAAATTACCGTCGTAGAATTTATTTTAATTTTTAATCATAGACCATGCAAGGCAATAAAACCACTAAGACACAAGGGTTTATAGTGAAAGAATAAGAAAAAAAAAAGAGAAGCATTATTAAGGAGCGAGAACAATAGCAAAGTAATCAGCAGTACTGTAGATAGCGTTTGACGCTGTATTTAAATTTTTAAATATCAAAGATATAGTTAAGCCTATGGTTAAAACGTTGTTCTAGGACTCTGAGGACCAGACCACTAAAATGTGGTTACACCACCAGGTGTAGGTACTGGCGAAAGGTGTTATAATTATGCATTTTAATTCTTTCAATTATAAATCAATCAAGCAAGATAGAAACAAGGTTGAATAGTAAGTAACAGCGTTAAGAATTAGTTTATCATCACTTCTATCCGGCATTATGTTGCATTTTAGAAATTAATTGAGAAAATTTGCAAAGATGGAATTTGGGTTTCTCATGGGCTTTTGCTTCAGAACTGAACGCAAAGTTGCACTATCAGTTTTATAACAAAGAATGTTAATCATTCATTTTTGCATCGTATTGTTACAGGTGATGAAAAATGGGATTTGCATGCCAACAAAAATGAAAAAGACAGTGGTCATCAAAAAATAAGAAATCAATGCCAACACCAAAACTAAGCCTTTGTTTTATAAGAAGAAAATTTAAATTTTATATGAAATTTTATATAAAATATAATGATAAAATATAATTAAAAAATGTAATTATAAAATATGATTATGAAATATAATTATGAAATGTAATTATAAAATATAGTTATAAAATGTAATTATAAAACATATTTATAAAATGTAATTATAAGATTAAACAAGTATGAATTCAGAACAAATATAAATTTATATAAAATATAATTATTTGATATAACATTTTGTATTTAATTTTATTTAATTTTAAATTTTATTGAAGACAATTTAAAAATCAATGTCAGCACTCTAACTGAGTCTCCACCCACAGAAGTCTTTGCTTTTATCTGATGGAATATGAAAAGTGTCGTCCATTGTGAACTTTTGGGACGTGGAAGGACCATCACTGCGGTTGTTTATTGCCTACAACTTGATCATATAAACGTGGCATTACGTCGAAACTGTTCTGTTTTAGTAAACCCAAAAGGTTTTTATTCTCTAACATGACAATACAAGGGAGACAACCCCAAGAAGAAATAAGATTTTATTCACCAGATTTTCCTTTGTGTTGATCACCAAAATATTTTACAAATGGCAGAACATTAAGAAACAAAGTCGAAAACAGTTTTTAAACCTTTTTCGGTAAAGAACACATATCATAAAAGATTGAATAAACAGAAATATGCGTAAGTGGGTGTCTACGGTAGAGACAAGCAAGCCACCCTAGCAAACAGGTGGACATGGAAAAAACTATTATTATTACTATTATTATTATTATTATTGTTTATATGCCTGGTATTTGAGGGTGATTTATTGTAAGGAATATGCTCTTTCATTTATTACATTACATAGCCACATCACGTTGAAATACCAGTTCCCGTACGTTCACCAAAGTTAAGCAACATCGAGCCTGGTCCGTACGTAGATGGGTGACCCCTTAGGAATACCAGGTGTTTTAAGCTTCTATGTTAGGAACATCTAATCGTTAGTAGGTGGGGATTATTAATCGGAGAGCTGAGTTCCAATTCCCGATAAGTCGTTGTATTCACTTAAGTGCAAATACCATTTGGAAAGGTATGAATCCACCTCTTCTCTCCCAGCTATGGGTTGATTAGTAAGAGTTATATCACTAAACGATTATCATCTTTTCTGGCTTTAAATAGCCTGCAAAAAGTTGATAAGCCGTAGAAAACGAATCAATCAATCAATGAATTCTTTAGTCAGTCTGTCTCAAGACTTTTGTATTCGTAAATCCAGTAGAGACCGAACTCGCTATGAGAAAATTGGTTTTCAACGCGTATTTATTTTTTAAATATCTTTACCGTAGGCAGCTTACATCACTACTTTTAGGAATTTTATTTCCCAACATTAATACCCTGAAGTTTGATCACTGAAATATTGATTTTGTAAAATGGGTTGGGCCGAGAACTTTTCAGCATCATCTTGTCTTCGTAAAATGGGGATTTTTTAACACAAAAAGAAATTGTATTGATTCCGTTATTAACTAGATAACTTCATGTTTTGATGAATAATCATGAAACTTTGTTTCTTTTCCACGAGAGCGACTTATACACACGAAAATGCGTTGAAATAAGGACTTTAAGTTTTAAGAATATTTTGTTGAAACTATTCCAAATAACTTCACTTTATATGTAATTTCTTTTTTACTAAGCTGCTGTGTATATTCTATCTTCAGCGTTTAGAAGCTGAACTCATCTTTGTCAGTTTATTACGTGATACACGCTTGGCTGATCATGTCTCTTTTGATTCATGACTAACTTGACAAAAGATATTCCCGCAGTAGGCTGCCGTTTCTTTCTGCGATAGACTGATTACCAAGCAAGGCTATAGGACCCAGTCTATCCTGTTACTCAAACCGTAGTTGAAGAGGCGGGAAGACATGCAGGCATATCTTTCTGTTTTGGAGTTATTTCGCAGTGGAGGCTTGTATTTGGACTAAATCGGTCCTAAATAGGTTCGACGTACAAAACGTTAGGAACTTGATATAATAGGTATTACGCAGAGTAATCTTGTTGTGGTCGCTGACTACTTTCGTATTCGACTAACTGTCGACTACTGTCGCCCGACATCGACTGACCCTCGATTCTCTTACTACTCCTACTTATATTAGGTGGGAGAGTCTATTAACTATAGAATAGGTGTGTTTCACCATAACACCCACCTCCTAAAACTTTACTCCGTAGGAGAAAAAAAGTTTTATTTATTTATTTTTTACAGGAAATATGAAGAAAAAACAAAAAAAAAATCATTTTTTTAGCAACATTGTAGCGTATCTCATATGTTTTGGATCCACTTTTAAATGATCAGTTGCCTTTCTTTTTCTCCTGGATCGGTGTACCTCAGGTAAAATCATTGCAGGCGTTGTTAGATCAAACGTATCGAAAATCACCTCCATCGGCGTTTCTTCCGCGGGACCGCTGTCGACCACGTCTGAAGTACGTCGTCTGATCTGGTTAATGTGTCTTCTGCACGTGAATTTTTCGCCTTTCACCAAGTACATCATATTGCCAATCCGCTTTTCTTTTTTTCCAATCTCCCAGAATTATTTATTCTGTTTATAGACCTTAAAGTATACTTTTTCACCAGGATTGTATTTTTTTACTTGAATACATTTTTCTCTACCTGGCTTTGTCTTTTTTGGTCGTAATTTGTCGAAGACAGATCTTACTCGACGTGCAAACATCACCTCGGCTGGCGATTGTGAGGCTGGTGTTCCGTTATTTGGGGTAATTCTGTATATCTGTAGAAACTTCTGTAGGGCTTCATCTCCAGGTATTTCCCTAGCTTTCTTTAGAGCTCTTTTTAGGGTGTCAACAAATTTTTCAGCTAACCCGTTTGATCTTGGGTGATATGGAGCTGTGGTAACATGTTCGACGCTGTATTCCTTGCAGAAATCTTTAAATTGTTTCGACGTAAACTGACTTCCGTTGTCCGTCACAATTATGTCTACTGCGCCAAACTTTGCGAACAATTCCATCAGGAAGTTTTTAGTACTTTGTGTCGTCGGATTTCTTATCCTTTGTATCTCAGGCCATTTCGAAAAACTATCCACTACTATGATGTAATGGTATCCATTCAGTGGACCTGCGAAATCCACATGTAACCTAGACCATGGTAGGTCTGTTTTTGGCCAGGGGTTAAATTTTATTAGGGGTGCCTTTGCAGCTAAAGCACAGCCTTTACATTTTGCCACCGCGTTCTCAATGTCCCTGTCCATATTCGGCCAATATACAAAACTTCGCATTAGGCTCTTCATCCTAGTGCTGCCCGGATGACAAGTATGAAAATCCTTTAGTATTTGCTTTTGCAGTGTGTATGGAATCACCACATGTTCACTGTATAACAATACTGTATCGCAAATGAAAAAACAGCCCATCAGTGTAGCCAAATTTATTCGAAGGTATGTACTCAATGCTGAAGTTATAATTTAGCAGTATTGTACTCCATCTCTGTAGTCGGTTGGCTGTATGCGTCGGCAAAGCCTTTTTAGATCCAAAAATCGATATTAGAGGCTTATGATAGGTTTGTAGCTTAAAATGTCGACCGTGGAGAAAACGGTGAAATTTCGCTACTGCAAATATTATTCCTAGCGCCTCTTTTTCTATCTGAGAGTAATTCTTCTCAGCCGGAAGTAGTGCTCTAGAAGCATGCGCAATTGGTTTTACTTGACCATCTGTCATTCTGTGTAAGATCCATGCTCCTACTCCATACGCACTTGTATCGCAAGCTACTATGATCTCTAAATCCGGGTTGTAATGAGTTAAAAATAATTCCGAGGTTAACACTTCCTTTATCTTTTCAAATGCTTTCTGGAATTCATTAGTAGTTCATTTAATGGTGCCCGCAGATCATAAATTTTAGGGATGTATATTTGGTAATAATTAGCTAATCCCAAAAAACTTTGTAATGTGGTAATATCATTCGGAGCCGGCATATCTTCTATAGCCGCTTCTCGCTCTGGGTCTGGCCTTCTACCATTCTTATCGATGATCTGCCCCAGATATTTTACTTTCTCCATAAAAAACTCGCATTTGCTTTCCTTGAGTTTAAATCCAAAATCCTGTATTCTTGAAACTACTGCATTTACATGTTCCACGTGTTCTGCTATACTTGTACTTCCCATGAGGATGTCGTCCAGATACGCTATCGCAAAATCTACACCACCCGACATCGAATCTATTACTTGTTGGAAAATGACGGGCGCGACTTTAATCCCAAAAGGTAGTCTGTTAAATTTATACAGACCCCGATGTGTGTTTATACACAAAAGTTTTGACGTTTCTTTTTCTACCGGTATTTGCAGATATGCGTCGCTGAGGTCTATCTTTGAAAATATTGTGCCTCCATTAAGCTTCGCAAATATTTCTTCCGCTGTTAGTAGAAGATAATTATAGTCTTTGAGTGCCGCGTTTAAACCCGTCGAGAAATCAGCACAAACACGAATTTCTTTATACTTGTTTTTCACGTATACCGTCGGTGTTGCCCATTCACTATACTCAACTTTTTTAAGTACACTGGTTTTCTCTAATCTGTCCAATTCTTTATCTATCTGTTCAATTGAGGCAAACGGCGCATTCCTTTTCTTTTTGAATAATTTTAGCTCGAATTTTGCCTCCCAACCCTGGAGAAAAACAGTAGGAAATGTTTCTTTATTAATTTTCGGGCTTCGGTGTTTAAACTTTCTACCTTGTAACAGAAGGAATTTATCGGTAGATCCCATAATTCTGTTATCCAATTCGTATCAAGTAAGTTTATGGTATTTTCTATGAAAAATAGTGTAGCTTTTCGCGTTTTTTTTTTAACATGAAGTTTGTAACAAATTCCCCAATAAATTGTATGTTTTCTCCCGTTACTGACCTCGCGATTTTCTTTGTCTTCATTAAAGTTGGTTTCCCCAACTTCTTCCACGTATGCAAATTTATGATAGATAGATCCGAACCAGTGTCAAATTGCATTTTTATATTTTTATTACTTATTTCGATGGTAACAAATTTTCTGGTTATTCCATCTTTTACCTCGTTGGACTTTAATTTTCTTATTTTATTGTCTTTATTTTTTGACCTGCAATGCGTGCTTTTATGACCCACTCTTTTACAGTTGAAACATTTTTTATTCCTAAAATCGCAGTATCTGTACCAGTGCAGTTCACCGCAAGCAAAACATGGCTTCGGGAGTTTTTGTTTATTTTTCTCTGGTATTTCAGTTTTTGCTTGATAATCCGCAATTTTAGAATTCTTTTTGGTAGAATGACTTTCTTCTTTGTAGCGTGTTTTCCTTACATGCGAAACGCCAGACTGTTCTATCTTTTTTGAATCTTTCTTTACGCTAACATATCTTGTGTAGTCTTCTTCCAATTTATGTACCATAATACTTGGATCGCTTTCCAATTTTGCCAGTACTAATTTTCTCAACTCTGCGTATCTTTCCGATATCAGCCCCTGAACAAACACCAAGCACTTAAAATTGTCTGCGCTTAACTCTGCCAGCTTGAATTCTTCACAATGCTTATTCATATTGGCTGTGTACGTTATATAGTCTTGTTCGTCATCTTTCATCAGATTCAAACATTTCCACCTCTTGTGGAACAGATGTCTTTTTACTAAATAATTCACTTAATATATTTACCGCCTCGGTAAATACCAACTCGCTAGTTTTTTTCTGTAAAATGTAGTTTACCAATTTGTTATGCTCAGCAGTTCTTAACTTGCTTAAAAGAAGCTTAACCTTCTTTCCTTCAGACCACGAGTGGCAGTCCTCGTTATACACGTCCGTATATTTTTTATAATACTCCTCAAACGTTATCTCTTCATCTGGACTGTACGTGAATATTTCAATTGAATTCCATATTGTATTCTCTGGGAAAGAATCATTTTGTAGATTTTCTCCTTCCTCTTCTCAGTTATTTCCAGAATTTTGTTTTGAAACTCCCTATGCATTTGTTCCATTTTTTTGTTGGAATTGCATTTGTCTATTGAAAGTTTCCTCCTGTAGCTGCATCTGGAATGTTTTTTGTTGCTCTAATATTGTCATCTGTTGTTCCTTAAAGAATTCCTGGAGTATACTTTTGCATTCCCCCATCTTCGCAAAAAGTTTACACAATGCCTAAATACTGTAGAGGGGAGGTCATACGAATTTGCAATTCGTGATCTATTTGAGCAAACTGTATTATCGGGGAAAATATTTCTTTTCTCAGTTGAGAATACGACAGATTTTTTCGTCACTAAGTTGACGTCTTGGCTTGCGAAAAACTTTGCCAAGTTTTTTTTTGAGTGTGAATCCGAGACTTTGTCGCCGAAGATATTGTGGCGAGCGGATTTTTTCTTCCTCCGTATGAGTGCGAATCCTCGTTGCCAAAGTTGTTGTAGAATTATTTCGCAGTGGAGGCTTGTATTTGGACTAAATCGGTCCTAAATAGTTCGACGTACAAAACGTTAGGAACTTGATATAATAGGTATTACACAGAGTAATCTTGTTGTGGTCGCTGACTACTTTTGTATTCGACTAACTGTCGACTACTGTCGTCTGACATCGACTGACCCTCGTTTCTCTTACTATTCCTACTTATATTAGGTGGGAGAGTCTATTAACTATAGAATAGGTGTGTTTCACCATAAAACTTTCCCAAGTGAATACAGGGAACCCTAACTTCAATTCGGACTTGGATTTCCGATTTCTCATTTCAATTGTGTTTCGGATAAAAATCTGATAACGATATACTTTGTCCCTGCAGATTTCAACTGGGGAGCAAAACTCTCCATTCTACAAGAAGGAGATGGTTCTGAGTCACCCTGACATCGTTGTGGCACAGGTCATAGGAATTGGGCGATTTTTGGCTACTACACACAAGTCTTTGTTTGGGTAACATTAAACACAATCGTGTGTCCCATTTGTACCTTTGGAGAGACAGATACTGTTTTTATGGCTGTTCTCTTTTATCTGCCTATTCATGTCTCTTTCTATTTCTCATACTTTTGTCTTCTTCTTCTTCTTCAAATTCTTTTTCTTCTTCTTCTTCAAATTCTTCTTCTTCTTCAAATTCTTTTTTTCTTCTTCTTCTTCTTCAAATTCTTTTTCTTCTTCTCTTCCTTCTTCACATTCTTTTTCTTCAAATTCTTCTTCTTCAAATTCTTCTCTTCCTTCTTTTTCAAGTTCTTCTTCTTCTTCTTCTTTTCTTCTTCTTTTTTCTTCTCTTTCTTCTTCTTCTTCTTCAAATTCTTCTTCAAATTCTTCTTCTTTGTTTTCGTCCACGTTTTCCTATTATTTTTCTTTTACTTCGTTTCTTTTTCGTTTCCTTCATCTTCATTTTCATTTTTGTTTCTTCCTCCACTTTATCTTTCTCTTTCTCTTTACATTTATCAAACCTCTTCCGCCTTCTCATGGTTCTCTCTCTCTCTCTCACCTTTTCCCCTTCTCCCTCCGATAC
Source organism: Acanthosepion pharaonis (assembly GCA_903632075.3). NCBI lineage: Eukaryota > Metazoa > Mollusca > Cephalopoda > Sepiida > Sepiidae > Acanthosepion > Acanthosepion pharaonis. The sequence continues at coordinate 876,137 of CAHIKZ030000428.1, forward strand.
TACTACTAAGTCTCTCTTTTTACCCTCTTTTTTTATTCAATGTCCCAGCATCGCACGTATATTCTTTCTTTTCCAACGCCCTCTCTTCAAAATTATTTGTTCAACAGCGAATTCTCGCGTGTGAACAAACGGGGCCGACAAATTCAGATGTCAAAGGTTAAGAGACCTTAGGGTGTTGTTTCTTTTTATAGGTTAAAGGGTCACGTAGACAACAGCAACAACAACAAAAAGACTCGTGACTAACAAAGGCTGAGATTGCCGATTGTGTTCAAGTAGAGAATAAATTGATCAACAGAGAAGAAGAAGAAGAAGAAGAAGAAGAGTTGGAAGAAGATGAGAAGTTGGAAGAAGAAGAAGAAGAAGAAGAAGAAGAAGAAGATTTTATGAAGTTTTATGAGGAAGAAGAAGAGGAAGAGAATTTGGAAGAAGAAGAAGAAGAAGAAGAAGAAGAAGAAGAAGATTATGATGAAAAAGATAATGAACATTATTATTATGAAGAAGAAGATGATGATGATAATGAAGAGGGGCAAGTAAAGATGGGAGTAATTTAGACGGAACTAAAAGATGAAAAAAAAAAGTTGCAAACTAAAACATCTATAAAGAAAAAAGAAGTTCAAGGAGAAGAAAAAGAAAAAGAAAAAAGAAGACAGAATAAAAACGTGAAAAGAGAAACGCGATTGAAGAAGAAGAAAGAGAGAAAAGTGAAAAAGAATTGAAGAAGTGAGACATTCTGAAACAAAAAGAAAAAGAATTTGAAAGATGTTTGAAGAACAAGAAGAAATGAAACAAAAAACTGAAAAAAAAAAAAAAAAAAAGAAAATTACGGAAAATAAAATAAATGTAAAACGAAAAAGGTGTTGAAGAAGAAAAAAGATTTCAGAAAAGGAAATGTTGGCAGAGAAATGGATAAACAGACGATAATGAAAATGATTTCAACAAAAAGAAGAAAAAATAGATTAATGGTGATGATGATGATGGGATGATGATGATGATGATGATGGTGGTGAGGATGATGATGATGTGGATGCTGATGGTGGTGTGATGATGATGATGTGGATGGTGATGGTGGTGTGATGATGATGATGATGATGATGATGGTGATGGTGAGGATGATGATGATGATGATGATGGTGATGATGATGAAAAACTGTAGAAAAATAAGAAATGTAATATGAGTCAAGCTAAAGAAAGAAGAAATAGAGGAATGGTGTGGCGTGTGGATGGAGAGTGAGCAAGTTGTGGGTGTTAGGGTCAAATCTGTGAGCACTATAAAATTAATGCCTGATGATGAAAACTATAGAAGTATTTCTTTCCTTTTTTTTTTCCTTTTCTTCAGATAAATAGTTTTGTATTATTTAAATCTTTTTTTTATACTGAAGAAGAAAAAAAAAAAAAAAGACAGAGAGAGAGAGAGAGAGAGAGAGAACACATTTCATTTCTTTCAGCATTGATTCCTCCCGAACCCCTCACTTCCTACGAAACACACACACACACACACACACACACACACACACACACACACACACACACACACACACACACAAACAAAAGCACGCGCGCACGTTTCTTTCTTTCCACACGCAATTAACTGTTCTGTTGTTATATCTCTTCGAAACAAGTGGTCACAATTCTGTTATCCGGCATGTGTGGATCGTGTAACGGGCACCGGTGCAGAAAGCGAAATTGGATAACTAGGTTCGAATTCAGGTCTAGTCTGTTACGTTCACTTTCGAATTCATGCCTTTGGGAGAAGTAAGAATACCCGTTTCTTCCCCCATCATCTATGGGTTAAATAGCAAAGTCCCGAGAGAATGCTTACACAATCACAACGAATTTAGCCTTTTCATCGTAAAGCATTATCTCGGGGACTTTGTTATTTATCTGTTTTTTATATTATTATTTATTATTATTTTATATTATCTATCCCACATATCCTCCTTATTAAAAAATCTGTTCATTAACAGTCTACTTTGAGTTTCTCTTGGGCCTTGTATTGTGTGAACAGAATTAAAAGAAAGCATTAGGTTCTATAGAGTCAGGTGGCAACCAATCTAGAAGAAGAAAAATTTTGAATCCCAAATCGTGAAGAAGGCAACGGGAAACCACTCTCTACTCCAAGAATTTATGGCAATTCAGAGATAATAAATAAAAAGGCAACCGTGGAGAGCCATGACCCATTTCTCTCGCCAATTGACTTACGGTCAAATCTCACTGAAAATCCCGGTTCTCTTTCGATCACCGAAGTGTCGAGTCCCGATCAGACGGGGAAGACTGCTTCTGTAAGTAATCGCCTACAATCTTAAATATGTTTAAGCTTTAAATAACCCAAAAAGGATTGATAACCCGTAAAAACCAAAATTCAACTTTCATCAATATTAATAAACGAAACAGAAAAAACGCTCTTCCATTAGAACTCCTTATGTGTGTATCGCTAGAATTCTTGCACATAACTGCACTCTGCAATAATATTATCAGTTGCCTCACCTTGGGAAATAGATAGAAAACTCATCTAGCTAAAAAAAACTGCTCAATGCTCGCCACACGTGATCTTGTACCATACGAAATTCAGTTTAATAAATTACTAGATTTATCGACTAACTAAAGAGTATAATGAATTCAATCCGCAATATGAGTGCCCACTACTATGACCTTGTGCCAAACAACGCTACGGTTAGCAAATGGCTATAAAAAAAACTCACTCTGGTTAAAAAAAAATGGTCTTTCAAATCCCTTCCCGAAATAGCATATCTCATAGAGGGTTGGATCATCTGTACCCCCTGATGTCTACGGTAAAAAAAAAAGGCTTTAGGGAATATTTTGATTTGTATTTTGCATCTTGCGGATATGCAAAATATCTGAACATGCATAAATTCGCAGACCATTGAGAGTAAGTTTCTCTTTGAAACGTTCTAAGCTAAGCCAGAAAATATACTGGTAGCATTATTATTGTTGTTGTTGCAGTATTTTCATTAGTATCACATGACTGTTGATTAGTATTGGAAACTCAGTGTTGGTAAATGTTCGTAAGTATGTAATAATAAATATGCATATAATGGTTAGAATGTTAGTATTCAGACCACGAGAGCCGAGTTCAAATCTCATCATCTTGATAATATCGTCCCGAGGAGACGATATCATCGTGCAGTACTGCTGGCCCCTAGACTTTGTGAGTGATACTACGTAGGCGAAAACTTTCGGAAGCCGTTGATGGTGGTGCTAGTATGAAGTCACTAATCATCGTGATCGAGGCACGCATTTAAGCATACTGGCCTTGTTCAACTGGAGGTAACATCAGATTATGTCCTCTCTCACACAGGTTAAAGAAAGACAAATATGCTTGAAATAGTGTCCGAAACAGGGTTAGGCTTAGGCGGCCATTATGGCTTATAATGTCACTTTTTAATTTATTCCTAACTAAATATTGCCCCAAAGTGGCGAATCGACTTGACTTGGCAGTCTGTGAACCTCAGTCCCAAATTCCATTCTGTAAATTGTTCAGTCAGTTATGCGCCATGTGTGATATACGCTAAGGCGATCATGTATCTTTCGATACATGACTGACAAGGTAGATTTTTTCGATAGAAACCCGGTCTATCCTGCTATTTACCCATTCTGGTGGGAGAAGAGGAGGATTCATATCTTTCCCAAGAGTAAGTGAATGTAATAAACTCGACAGGAATTCAAACTCGGCTCTCCGATTCCTCAATCCAAGCCGCTATCCATTACTCCACCGTGCATCCCCAAGTCGCTATCCATTACTCCACCATGCCTACCCCAGCCGTTATCCATTACTCCACCGTGCCTCCCCGGGCCGTTATCCATTACTCCACCGTGCATCCCCAAGCCGCTATCCATTACTCCACCATGCCTACCCCAGCCGTTATCCATTACTCCACCGTGCATCCCCAAGCCGCTATCCATTACTCCACCATGCCTACCCCAGCCGTTATCCATTACTCCACTGGTTCTCACCGAGCCGTTATCCATTACTCCACAGTGCCTCCCCGGGCCGTTATCCATTACTCCACCGAGCATCCCCAAGCCGTTATTCATTACTCCAACATACCTACCCCAGCCGTTATCCATTACTCCACTGTGCCTCCCCGGGCCGTTATCCATTTACTCCACCGTGCTTCACCGAGCCGTTATCCATTACTCCACTGTGCCTCACCGAGCCGTTATCCATTACTCCACCGTGCGTCCTCTAGCCGTTATCCATTACTCCACCGTGCATCACCAAGCCGCTATCCATTACTCCACCATGCCTACCCCAGCCGTAATCCATTACTCCACTGTGCCTCACCGAGCCGTTATCCATTACTCCACCGTGCGTCCTCTAGCCGTTATCCATTACTCCACCGTGCGTCCCTAGCCGTTATCCATTACTCCACCGTGCATCACCAAGCCGCTATCCATTACTCCACCGTGCCTACCCCAGACGTAATCCATTACTCCACTGTGCCTCACCGAGCCGTTATCCATTACTCCACCGTGCGTCCTCAGCCGTTATCCATTACTCCACCGTGCATCACCAAGCCGCTATCCATTACTCCACCATGCCTACCCCAGACGTAATCCATTACTCCACTGTGCCTCACCGAGCCGTTATCCATTACTCCACCGTGCGTCCTAGCCGTTATCCATTACTCCACCGTGCATCCCAAGCCGCTATCCATTACTCCACCATGCCTACCCCAGACGTAATCCATTTCACTGCCTCACCGCCGTTATCCCTCCACCGAGCCGTTATCCATTACTCCACCGTGCGTCCACTGTGCCTAGCCGTTATCCATTACTCCATTCCACCGTGCATCACCAAACCGCTATCCATTACTCCACCATACCTCCATCCCGTGCCTCACCGAGCCGTTATCCATTACTCCACCGTGCGTCCTCGTTATCATTACTCCACCGTGCGTCCTCAAGCCGCTATCCATTACTCCACCGTGCCTCAACCGCTAGCCGTTATCCATTACTCCACCGTGCCTCCACCGAGCCGTTATCCATTACTCCACCGTGCGTCCTCTAGACGTTATCCATTACTCCACCGTGCATCACCAAGCCGCTATCCATTACTCCACCATGCCTACCCCAGCCGTAATCCATTACTCCACTGTGCCTCACCGAGCCGTTATCCATTACTCCACCGTGCGTCCTCTAGCCGTTATCCATTACTCCACCGTGCATCACCAAGCCGCTATCCATTACTCCACCATGCCTACCCCAGCCGTAATCCATTACTCCACTGTTGCCTCACCGAGCCGTTATCCATTACTCCACCGTGCGTCCTCTAGACGTTATCCATTACTCCACCGTGCATCACCAAGCCGCTATCCATTACTCCACCATGCCTACCCCAGCCGTAATCCATTACTCCACTGTGCCTCACCGAGCCGTTATCCATTACTCCACCGTGCGTCCTCTAGACGTTATCCATTACTCCACCGTGCATCACCAAGCCGCTATCCATTACTCCACCATGCCTACCCCAGCCGTAATCCATTACTCCACTGTGCCTCACCGAGCCGTTATCCATTACTCCACCGTGCGTCCTCTGAACGTTATCCATTACTCCACCGTGCATCACCAAGCCGCTATCCATTACTCCACCATGCCTACCCCAGCCGTAATCCATTACTCCACTGTGCCTCACCGAGCCGTTATCCATTACTCCACCGTGCGTCCTCTAGACGTTATCCATTACTCCACCGTGCATCACCAAGCCGCTATCCATTACTCCACCATGCCTACCCCAGCCGTAATCCATTACTCCACTGTGCCTCACCGAGCCGTTATCCATTACTCCACCGTGCGTCCTCTAGACGTTATCCATTACTCCACCGTGCATCACCAAGCCGCTATCCATTACTCCACCATGCCCTACCCCAGCCGTAATCCATTACTCCACTGTGCCTCACCGAGCCGTTATCCATTACTCCACCGTGCGTCCTCTGAGACGTTATCCATTACTCCACCGTGCATCACCAAGCCGCTATCCATTACTCCACCATGCCTACCCCAGCCGTAATCCATTACTCCACTGTGCCTCACCGAGCCGTTATCCATTACTCCACCGTGCGTCCTCTGGACGTTATCCATTACTCCACCGTGCATCACCAAGCCGCTATCCATTACTCCACCATGCCTACCCCAGCCGTAATCCATTACTCCACTGTGCCTCACCGAGCCGTTATCCATTACTCCACCGTGCGTCCTCTAGCCGTTATCCATTACTCCACCGTGCATCACCAAGCCGCTATCCATTACTCCACCATGCCTACCCCAGCCGTAATCCATTACTCCACTGTGCCTCACCGAGCCGTTATCCATTACTCCACCGTGCGTCCTCTAGACGTTATCCATTACTCCACCGTGCATCACCAAGCCGCTATCCATTACTCCACCATGCCTACCCCAGCCGTAATCCATTACTCCACTGTGCCTCACCGAGCCGTTATCCATTACTCCACCGTGCGTCCTCTAGCCGCTATCCATTACTCCACCGTGCATCCCAAAGTCGCTATCCATTACTCCACCATGCCTACCCCAGCCGTTATCCATTACTCCACTGTGCCTCACCGAGCCGCTATCCATTACTCCACCGTGCATCCCCAAGCCACTATCCATTACTCCACCATGCCTACCCCAGCCGTTATCCATTACTCCACTGTGCCTCACCGAGCCGCTATCCATTACTCCACCGTGCCTCCCCAAGCCGCTATCCATTACTCCACCGTGCATACCCAAGCCGCTATACATTACTCCACCATGCCTACCCCAGCCGTAATCCATTACTCCACTGTGCCTCACCGAGCCGTTATCCATTACTCCACCGTGCGTCCTCTAGACGTTATCCATTACTCCACCGTGCATCACCAAGCCGCTATCCATTACTCCACCATGCCTACCCCAGCCGTAATCCATTACTCCACTGTGCCTCACCGAGCCGTTATCCATTACTCCACCGTGCGTCCTCTAGACGTTATCCATTACTCCACCGTGCATCACCAAGCCGCTATCCATTACTCCACCATGCCTACCCCAGCCGTAATCCATTACTCCACTGTGCCTCACCGAGCCGTTATCCATTACTCCACCGTGCGTCCTCTATCCAGACGTTATCCATTACTCCACCGTGCATCACCAAGCCGTTATCCTATCCATTACTCCACCATGCCTACCCCAGCCGTAATCCATTACTCCACTGTGCCTCACCGAGCCGTTATCCATTACTCCACCGTGCGTCCTCTAGCCGTTATCCATTACTCCACCGTGCATCACCAAGCCGCTATCCATTACTCCACCATGCCTACCCCAGCCGTAATCCATTACTCCACCTGTGCCTCACCGAGCCGTTATCCATTACTCCACCGTGCGTCCTCTAGACGTTATCCATTACTCCACCGTGCATCACCAAGCCGCTATCCATTACTCCACCATGCCTACCCCAGCCGTAATCCATTACTCCACTGTGCCTCACCGAGCCGTTATCCATTACTCCACCGTGCGTCCTCTAGACGTTATCCATTACTCCACCGTGCATCACCAAGCCGCTTCCATTATCCATTACTCCACCATGCCTACCCCAGCCGTAATCCATTACTCCACCGTGCCTCCACCGAGCCGTTATCCATTACTCCACCGTGCGTCCTCTAGCCGTTATCCATTACTCCACCGTGCATCACCAAGCCGCTATCCATTACTCCACCATGCCTCCCCCAGCCGTAATCCATTACTCCACTGTGCCTCACCGAGCCGTTATCCATTACTCCACCGTGCGTCCTCTAGACGTTATCCATTACTCCACCGTGCATCACCAAGCCGCTATCCATTCCACCATGCCTACCCCAGCCGTAATCCATTACTCCACTGTGCCTCACCGAGCCGTTATCCATTACTCCACCGTGCGTCCTCTAGACGTTATCCATTACTCCACCGTGCATCCCCAAGCCGCTATCCATTACTCCACCATGCCTACCCCAGCCGTAATCGATTACTCCACAGTGCCTCACCGAGCCGTTATCCATTACTCCACCGTGCGTCCTCTAGCCGTTATCCATTACTCCACCGTGCATCACCAAGCCGCTATCCATTACTCCACCATGCCTACCCCAGCCGTAATCCATTACTCCACTGTGCCTCACCGAGCCGTTATCCATTACTCCACCGTGCGTCCTCTAGACGTTATCCATTACTCCACCGTGCATCACCAAGCCGCTATCCATTACTCCACCATGCCTACCCCAGCCGTAATCCATTACTCCACTGTGCCTCACCGAGCCGTTATCCATTACTCCACCGTGCGTCCTCTAGACGTTATCCATTACTCCACCGTGCATCAGTCCAAGCCGCTATCCATTGCTCCACCATGCCTACCCCAGCCGTAATCCATTACTCCACTGTGCCTCACCGAGCCGTTATCCATTACTCCACCGTGCGTCCTCTAGACGTTATCCATTACTCCACCGTGCATCACCAAGCCGCTATCCATTACTCCACCATGCCTACCCCAGCCGTTATCCATTACTCCACTGTGCCTCACCGAGCCACTATCCATTACTCCACCGTGCCTCACCGAGCCGCTATCCATTACTCCACCGTGCATCCCCAAGCCACTATCCATTACTCCACCATGCCTACCCCAGCCGTTATCCATTGCTCCACTGTGCCTCACCGAGCCGTTATCCATTACTACACCGTGCGTCCTCTAGACGTTATCCATTACTCCACCGTGCATCACCAAGCCGCTATCCATTACTCCACCATGCCTACCCCAGCCGTAATCCATTACTCCACTGTGCCTCACCGAGCCGTTATCCATTACTCCACCGTGCGTCCTCTAGACGTTATCCATTACTCCACCGTGCATCCAAGCCGCTATCCATTACTCCACCATGCCTACCCCAGCCGTAATCCATTACTCCACTGTGACTCACCGAGCCGTTATCCATTACTCCACCGTGCGTCCTCTAGACGTTATCCATTACTCCACCGTGCATCACCAAGCCGCTATCCATTACTCCACCATGCCTCCCCAGCCGTAATCCATTACTCCACCGTGCCTCACCGAGCCGTTATCCATTACTCCACCGTGCGTCCTCTAGCCGTTATCCATTACTCCACCGTGCATCACCAAGCCGCTATCCATTACTCCACCATGCAAGGCCCCAGCCGTAATCCATTACTCCACTGTGCCTCATCAAGCCGTTATCCATTACTCCACCGTGCGTCCTATTCTAGACGTTATCCATTACTCCACCGTGCATCACCAAGCCGCTATCCATTACTCCACCATGCCCACCCCCCAGCCGTAATCCATTACTCCACTGTGCCCTCACCGAGCCGTTATCCATTACTCCACCGTGCGTCCTCTAGCCGTTATCCATTACTCCACCGTGCATCCCCAAGCCGCTATCTATCCATTACTCCACCATGCCTACCCCAGCCGTAATCCATTACTGTGCCTCCGATGTGCCTCACCGAGCCGTTATCCATTACTCCACCGCTATCCGTCCTCTAGACGTTATCCATTACTCCACCGTGCATCACCAAGCCGCTATCCATTACTCCACCATTGCCACCCCAGCCGTAATCCATTACTCCACTGTGCCTCACCGAGCCGTTATCCATTACTCCACCGTGCGTCCTATTAGCCGTTATCCATTACTCCACCATGCCTACCCAAGCCGCTATCCATTACTCCACCATGCCTACCCCAGCCGTAATCCATTACTCCACTGTGCCTCACCGAGCCGTTATCCATTACTCCACCGTGCGTCCTCTAGACGTTATCCATTACTCCACCGTGCATCACCAAGCCGCTATCCATTACTCCACCATGCCTACCCCAGCCGTAATCCATTACTCCAAGATTCCTCACCGAGCCGTTATCCATTACTCCACCGTGCGTCCTCTAGACGTTATCCATTACTCCACCGTTCATCACCAAGCCGCTATCCATTACTCCACCATGCCTACCCCAGCCGTAATCCATTACTCCACTGTCCTCACCGAGCCGTTATCCATTACTCCACCGTGCGTCCTCTAGACGTTATCCATTACTCCACCGTGCATCACCAAGCCGCTATCCATTACTCCACCATGCCTCCCCAGCCGTAATCCATTACTCCACTGTGCCTCACCGAGCCGTTATCCATTACTCCACCGTGCGTCCTCTAGCCGTTATCCATTACTCCACCGTGCATCTCAAGCCGCTATCCATTACTCCACCATGCCTACCCCAGCCGTAATCCATTACTCCACTGTGCCTCACCGAGCCGTTATCCATTACTCCACCGTGCGTCCTCTAGCCGTTATCCATTACTCCGATGCATCACCAAGCCGCTATCCATTACTCCACCATGCCTACCCCAGCCGTAATCCATTGCTCTCCTGTGCCTCACCGAGCCGTTATCCATTACTCCACCGTGCGTCCTCTAGCCGTTATCCATTACTCCACCATTGCATCACCAAGCCGCTATCCATTACTCCACCATGCCTACCCCAGCCGTAATCCATTACTCCCTGTGCCTCACCGAGCCGTTATCCATTACTCCACCGTGCGTCCTCTAGCCGTTATCCATTACTCCACCGTGCATCACCAAGCCGCTATCCATTACTCCACCATGCCTCCCCAGCCGTAATCCATTACTCACTGTGCCTCACCGAGCCGTTATCCATTACTCCACCGTGCGTCCTCTAGACGTTATCCATTTACTCCACCGCTATCCATTATCACCAAGCCGCTATCCATTCCTCCACCATGCCTACCCAGCCGTAATCCATTACTCCACTGTGCCTCACCAAGCCGTTATCCATTACTCCACCGTGCGTCCTCATTCGTTATCCATTACTCCACCGTCCATCACCAAGCCGCTATCCATTACTCCACCATGCCTACCCCAGCCGTAATCCATTACTCCACTGTGCCAATCACCGAGCCGTTATCCATTACTCCACCGTGCGTCCTAGCCGTTATCCATTACTCCACCGTGCATCACCAAGCCGCTATCCATTACTCCACCATGCCTACCCCAGCCGTAATCCATTACTCCACTGTGCCTCACCGAGCCGTTATCCATTACTCCACCGTGCGTCCTCTAACGTTATCCATTACTCCACCGTGCATCACCAAGCCGCTATCCATTACTCCACCATGCCTACCCCAGCCGTAATCCATTACTCCACTGTGCCTCACCGAGCCGTTATCCATTACTCCACCGTGCGTCCTCTAGCCGTTATCCATTACTCCACCGTGCATCACCAAGCCGCTATCCATTACTCCACCATGCCTACCCCAGCCGTAATCCATTACTCCACTGTGCCTCAATCCGAGCCGTTATCCATTACTCCACCGTGCGTCCCTCCACCGTGCCTCACCCAGCCGTTATCCATTACTCCACCGTGCATCACCAAGCCGTTATCCATTACTCCACCATGCGTCCCCCAGCCGTTATCCATTACTCCACCGTGCATCACCAAGCCGTTTATCCATTACTCCACCATGCCTACCCCAGCCGTAATCCATTATGCCTCACCGACCGTTATCCATTACTCCACCGTGCGTCCCTAGACGTTATCCATTACTCCACCGATTGCATCACCAAGCCGCTATCCATTACTCCACCATGCCTACCCCAGCCGTAATCCATTACTCCACTGTGCCTCAACCAAGCCGTTATCCATTACTCCACCGTGCGTCCTTATCGTTATCATTACTCCACCGTCAATCCCAAGCCGTTATCCATTACTCCACCGTCGTCCTACCCAAGCCGCCGTTATCCATTACTCCGTTATCCACTCCACCGTGCGTCCCAGCCGAACTCCATGCCTACCCCAGCCGTAATCCTCCTGTGCCTCACCGAGCCGTTATCCATTACTCCACCGTGCGTCCTCTAGCCGTTATCCATTACTCCACCGTTCCATCAATCCAAGCCGCTATCCATTACTCCACCATGCCTACCCCAGCCGTAATCCATTACTCCACTGTGCCTCACCGAGCCGTTATCCATTACTCCACCGTGCGTCCTCTGAACGTTATCCATTACTCCACCGTGCATCACCAAGCCGCTATCCATTACTCCACCATGCCTCCCCAGCCGTAATCCATTACTCCACTGTGCCTCACCGAGCCGTTATCCATTACTCCACCGTGCGTCCTCGAGACGTTATCCATTACTCCACCGTGCATCCCAAGCCGCTATCCATTACTCCACCATGCCTCCCCAGCCGTAATCCATTACTCCACTGTGCCTCACCGAGCCGTTATCCATTACTCCACCGTGCGTCCTCTCGAACGTTATCCATTACTCCACCGTGCATCACCAAGCCGCTATCCATTACTCCACCATGCCTACCCAGCCGTAATCCATTACCCCAGCCTCCAAAGCCGTTATCCATTACTCCACCGTGCCTCCTCCGAACGTTATCCATTACTCCACCGTGCATCACCAAGCCCCCTATCCATTACTCCACCATTACTCCACTGTGCCTCACCGAGCCGTTATCCATTACTCCACCGTGCGTCCTCTAGCCGTTATCCATTATTCCACCGTGCATCACCAAGCCGTTATCCATTACTCCACCATGCCTACCGTCCCAGCCGAAATCCATTACTCCACTGTGTTATCCCTCAATCAAGCCGTTATCCATTACTCCACCGTGCGTCCCCAGCCGTAATCCATTACTCCACCGTGCCTCACCAAGCCGCTATCCATTACTCCACCGTGCCTCCCCAGCCGTAATCCATTACTCCACTGTGCCTCCAAGCCGCCGTTATCCATTACTCCACCGTGCGTCCTACCCCGAACCGTTATCCATTACTCCACCGTGCCATCACCAAGCCGCTATCCATTACTCCACCGTGCGTCATCCAACTGTGTGCCTCACCGCGTTATCCATTTCGTGCATCCCAAGCCGCTATCCATTACTCCACCATCACCAAGCCCATTCGAAGCCGTTATCCATTACTCCAGATTGCCTCACCGAGCCGTTATCCATTACTCCACCGTGCGTCACCTAGCCGTTATCCATTACTCCACCGTGCATCACCAAGCCGCTATCCATTACTCCACCATGCCTCCCCAGCCGTAATCCATTACTCCACTGTGCCTCACCGAGCCGTTATCCATTACTCCACCGTGCCTCCCCAGCCGTTATCCATTACTCCACCATGCCCTCACCAAGCCGTTATCCATTACTCCACCGTGCGTCCCCAGCCGTTATCCATTACTCCACCGTGCCTCACCAAGCCGCTATCCATTACTCCACCATGCCTCCCCAACCGTAATCCATTACTCCACTGTGCCTCACTGAGCCGTTATCCATTACTCCACCGTGCGTCCCTCTAGCCGTTATCCATTACTCCACCGTGCATCACCAAGCCGCTATCCATTACTCCACCATGCCTACCCCAGCCGTAATCCATTACTCCACTGTGCCTCACCGAGCCGTTATCCATTACTCCACCGTGCGTCCTATTCGAACGTTATCCATTACTCCACCGTGCATCACCAAGCCGCGTTATCCATTACTCCACCATGCCTCCCAGCCGTAATCCATCGGCTCCACTGTCCTCAATCCCCAAGCCGTTATCCATTACTCCACCGTGCGTCCCCGAAGCCGTTATCCATTACTCCACCCATCACCCAGCCGCTATCCATTACTCCACCGTGCCTCACCCTAGCCGTTATCCATTACTCCACCGTCAATCCAAGCCGTTATCCATTACTCCACCGTGCCTGAACTCCGAGCCGTTATCCATTACTCCACCATCACCAAGCCGTTATCCATTACTCCACCATGCCTCGAAGAGCCGTTATCCATTACTCCACTGTGCCTCACCGAGCCGTTATCCATTACTCCACCGTGCGTCCTCTAGCCGTTATCCATTACTCCACCGTGCCTCACCAAGCCGCTATCCATTACTCCACCATGCCTCCCCCAGCCGTAATCCATTACTCCACTGTGCCTCACCCAGCCGTTATCCATTACTCCACCGTGCGTCCTCTAGCCGTTATCCATTACTCCACCGTGCATCACCAAGCCGCTATCCATTACTCCACCATGCCTACCCCAGCCGTAATCCATTCCTCCACTGTGCCTCACCGAGCCGTTATCCATTACTCCACCGTGCGTCCTCTAGCCGTTATCCATTACTCCACCGTGCATCACTCCAAGCCGCTATCCGGCTCGAAGATGCTCCTATCCATTACTCCACCTACCCCAGCCGTAATCCATTACTCACTGTGCCTCAACCGAGCCGTTATCCATTACTCCACCGTGCGTCCTCTGGCCGTTATCCATTACTCCACCGTGCATCAACCAAGCCGCTATCCATTACTCCACCATGCCTACCCCAGCCGTAATCCATTGCTCCACTGTGCCTCACCGAGCCGTTATCCATTACTCCACCGTGCGTCCTCTGGCCGTTATCCATTACTCCACCGTGCATCACCAAGCCGCTATCCATTACTCCACCATGCCACCCCAGCCGTTATCCATTACTCACTGTGCCTCACCGAGCCGTTATCCCTCCACCGTGCGTCCCTGAACGTTATCCATTACTCCACCGTGCATCACCAAGCCGCTATCCCCATGCCTACCCAGCGTTATCCATTTCCACAATGCCCACCGAGCCGTTATCCATTACTCCACCGTGCGTCCCAGCCGTTATCCATTACTCCACCGTGCATCCCCAAGCCGCTATCCATTACTCCACCATGCCTACCCCATTCGTTATCCTTACTTCCCCATTCCTCCCGAGCCGTTATCCATTACTCCACCGTGCGTCCTATTCGAGCCGTTATCCATTACTCCACCGTGCATCACCAAGCCGTTATCCATTACTCCACCATGCCTGCCCCAGCCGAAATCCATTACTCCACTGTGCCTCACCGAGCCGTTATCCATTACTCCACCGTGCGCTCCCCTAGCCGTTATCCATTACTCCACCATTCCATCCACTCCAAGCCGCTATCCATTACTCCACCATGCCCTCCCAGCCGTAATCCATTACTCAACTGTGCCTCACCGAGCCGTTATCCATTACTCCACCGTGCGTCCTCTAGACGTTATCCATTACTCCACCGTGCATCCCCAAGCCGCTATCCGCTATCCATTACGTAATCCACCACTGTGCCTCCCCAACCGTTATCCATTACTCCACCGTCTGTGCCTCACCGAGCCGTTATCCATTACTCCACCGTGCGTCCTATTCGTTATCCATTACTCCATTGCATCCCAAGCCGCTATCCATTACTCCACCATGCCTACCCCAGCCGTAATCCATTACTCCATTGTGCCTCACCGAGCCGTTATCCATTACTCCACCGTGCTCCCTGAACTTATCCCTCCACCGTTCACCAAGCCGCTATCCATTACTCCACCATGCCTACCCCAGCCGTTATCCATTACTCACGATGCCTCACCGAGCCGTTATCCATTACTCCACCGTGCGTCCCTCTCGTTATCCATTACTCCACCGTGCATCCTCCGCCAAGCCGCTATCCATTACTCCACCATGCCTACCCCAGCCGTAATCCATTACTCCCCATGTGCCTCACCGAGCCGTTATCCATTACTCCACCGTGCGTCCTCTAGCCGTTATCCATTACTCCACCGTGCCTCCCCGAGCCGCTATCCATTACTCCACCATGCCTACCCCAGCCGCTATCCATTACTCCACTGTGCCTCACCGAGCCGCTATCCATTACTCCACCGTGCATCCCCAAGCCACTATCCATTACTCCACCGTGCATCCCCAAGCCGCTATCCATTACTCCACCATGCCTACCCCAGCCGTTATCCATTACTCCACTGTGCCTCACCGAGCCGCTATCCATTACTCCACCGTGCGTCCTCTAGACGTTATCCATTACTCCACCGTGCATCACCAAGCCGCTATCCATTACTCCACCATGCCTGCCCCCAGCCGTAATCCATTACTCCACTGTGCCTCACCGAGCCGTTATCCATTACTCCACCGTGCGTCCTCTAGACGTTATCCCTCCACCGTGCATCCTATCCATTACTCCACCATGCCTCCACCGTAATCCATTACTCCACTGTGCCTCACCGAGCCGTTATCCATTACTCCACCGTGCGTCCCTAGAACGTTATCCATTACTCCAGATTCATCACCAAGCCGCTATCCATTACTCCACCATGCCTACCCCAGCCGTAATCCATTACTCCACTGTGCCTCACCAAGCCGTTATCCATTACTCCACCGTGCGTCCTCTAGCCGTTATCCATTACTCCACCGTGCATCAAGCCGCTATCCATTACTCCACCATGCCTCCCCAGCCGTAATCCATTCTCCACTGTTCCTCACCGAGCCGTTATCCATTACTCCACCGTGCGTCCTCTATTCGTTATCCATTACTCCACCGTGCATCAACCAAGCCGCTATCCATTACTCCACCATGCCTACCCCAGCCGTAATCCATTACTCCACTGTGCCTCACCGAGCCGTTATCCATTACTCCACCGTGCGTCCTCTAGACGTTATCCATTACTCCACCGTGCATCAATCCAAGCCGCTATCCATTACTCCACCATGCCTACCCCAGCCGTAATCCATTACTCCAAGATTGCCTCACCAAGCCGTTATCCATTACTCCACCGTGCGTCCTCTGCCGTTATCCATTACTCCACCGTGCATCACCAAGCCGCTATCCATTACTCCACCATGCCTACCCCAGCCGTTATCCATTGCTCACTGTTCCTCCCGAGCCGTTATCCATTCCACCGTGCTCCCACCGTTATCCCTCCAAGATTCATCCCAAGCCGCTATCCATTACTCCACCGTGCCTCCCCTAGCCGTTATCCATTACTCCACCGTGCCCACCGTTATCCATTACTCCACCGTGCGTCCTATTCGAACTCATTCTCCATTGCGTCCCCTCCATTACTCCTCAACCATGCCCTATCCATTACTCCACCGTGCGTCCTAATCCAACTCGGCTCGTCCGATGCCTCAACCAAGCCGTTATCCATTACTCCACCGTGCGTCCCTAGCCGTTATCCATTACTCCACCGTGCATCAACCAAGCCGCTATCCATTACTCCACCATGCCTCCCCCAGCCGAAATCCATTACTCCACTGTTCCTCACCGAGCCGTTATCCATTACTCCACCGTGCGTCCTATTCTAGACGTTATCCATTATTCCACCGTGCATCACCAAGCCGCTATCCATTACTCCACCATGCCTCCCCCAGCCGTAATCCATTACTCCACTGTGCCTCAACCGAGCCGTTATCCATTACTCCACCGTGCGTCCTCTAGACGTTATCCATTACTCCACATTGCATCACCAAGCCGCTATCCATTACTCCACCATGCCTCCCCAGCCGTAATCCATTACTCCCGTGCCTCACCGAGCCGTTATCCATTACTCCACCGTGCGTCCCAGCCGTTATCCATTACTCAGCCGTGCATCCTCAATCCAAGCCACTATCCATTACTCCACCCATGCGTCCCCCAGCCGTAATCCATTGCTCACTGTGCCTCACCAGCCGTTATCCAACCGTGCGTCCTCTAGACGTTATCCATTACTCCACCCATCGTGCCGCTATCCATTACTCCACGAAGATTCCCACCCCAGCCGCTATCCATTACTCCACTGTGCCTCACCGAGCCGTTATCCATTGAAGATTAGACGTTATCCTCCAATCCAAGCCGCTATCCATTACTCCATGCCTCCCCATTCGAAATCCATTACTCCAGATTGCCTCAATCAAGCCGTTATCCATTACTCCACCGTGCGTCCCTATTCGTTATCCATTACTCCACCGTGCATCACCAAGCCGCTATCCATTACTCCACCGTGCGTGCCGAACCCGGCTCGAATCCATTCCTCCACCGTGCCAAGCCGTTATCCATTACTCCACCGTGCGTCCTTCGAACCGTTATCCATTACTCCACCGTGCATCACCAAGCCGCTATCCATTACTCACCCATCCATTACTCACGTGCCTCCTATTCGTTATCCATTACTCCAGATTCCTCAATCCAAGCCGCTATCCATTACTCCACCGTGCGTCCCAGACATCCGAACTCCGGCTCACCAAGATCCATCCTCCAATCCAAGCCGTTATCCATTACTCCACCGTGCGTCACCCTATCCATTACTCCATTCCTCTAGACGTTATCCACCCTGCCTCCAAGCCGTTATCCATTACTCCACCATGCCTATTCGAACCGCTATCCACTCCACCATGCCAATCCCAGCCGTTATCCATTACTCCACCGTGCGTCCCGAGCCGTTATCCATTACTCCACCGTGCGTCCTCAATCCAACGTTATCCATTACTCCTCCACCGTCCATTATTCGAACTCGGCCCGAAGATTCCTCAATCCATTACGCCATCCATTATCCTCCACCGTGCGTCCCGTTATCCATTCTCCACCGTGCCTCAACCAAGCCGTTATCCATTACTCCACCGTGCGTCCTATTCGAACTCGGCTCCATTACTCCACCAATCCAAGCCGTTATCCATTACTCCACCGTGCATCCCAAGCCGCTATCCAACTCCACCATGCCTACCCCAGCCGTAATCCATTACTCCAATGCCTCAAGCCGTTATCCATTACTCCACCGTGCGTCCTCGAACGTTATCCATTATTCCACAATGCATCACCAAGCCGCTATCCATTACTCCACCGTGCCTACCCCAGCCGTAATCCATTCCTCACTGTGCCTCACCGAGCCGTTATCCATTACTCCACCGTGCGTCCTCTAGACGTTATCCATTACTCCACCGTGCATCCCAAGCCGTTATCCATTCCACCATGCCTCCCAAGCGCTAATCCATTACTCCACCATGCCTCCCCAGAGCCGTTATCCATTACTCCACCGTGATTCCTCAAGCCGTTATCCATTACTCCACCGTGCCTCCTATTCGAAGCCGTTATCCATTACTCCACCATGCCTCCAAGCCGTTATCCATTACTCCACCGTGCGTCACCGAGCCGTTATCCATTACTCCACCATTACTCCACCCATTGCTCCAATCAAGCCGCTATCCATTACTCCACCATGCGTCCCCCAGCCGTAATCCATTACTCCACTGATTCCTCAACCAAGCCGTTATCCATTACTCCACCGTGCGTCCTTCGAGCCGTTATCCATTACTCCACCGTGCATCCCAAGCCGCTATCCATTACTCCACCGTGCCTCCCAGCCGAATCCATTCTCCACTGTGCCTCACCGAGCCGTTATCCTCCAATCCCCGAGCCGTTATCCATTACTCCACCGTGCTATCCTATTCAGCCGTTATCCAACTCCGAGCCGTTATCCATTACTCCGCGT
The DNA here is from genome assembly GCA_903632075.3 of Acanthosepion pharaonis. Classification (NCBI taxonomy): domain Eukaryota; kingdom Metazoa; phylum Mollusca; class Cephalopoda; order Sepiida; family Sepiidae; genus Acanthosepion; species Acanthosepion pharaonis. The sequence goes on from CAHIKZ030000428.1 coordinate 895,451, forward strand.
CCATCAATCCATTACTCAACCGTGCATCGCTATCCATTACTCCACCGTGCCTATTCGAACTTATCCATTACTCCACTGTGCCTCAATCCAAGCCGTTATCCATTACTCCACCGTGCGTCCTAGCCGTTATCCATTACTCCACCGTGCATCAACCAAGCCGCTATCCATTACTCCACCATGCCGTCCTATTAATCCTCGGCTCCACTGTGCCTCACCGAGCCGTTATCCATTACTCCACCGTGCGTCCTCTAGACGTTATCCATTACTCCACCGTGCATCCAAGCCGCTATCCATTACTCCACCGTGCGTAATCCATATTCTCCAACTCGCCTCACCGAGCCGTTATCCCATTACTCCCCGTGCGTCCTCCGTTATCCATTTCCACCGTGCTCCACCGCTATCCGTCCATTCCTACCCAGCCGTAATCCATTACTCCACTGTGCCTCACCAAGCCGTTATCCATTACTCCACCGTGCGTCCTATTCGAACCGTTATCCATTACTCCACCCACAAGCCGCTATCCATTACTCCACCGTGCCTCCTATCCATTACTCCACCAGATTCCTCAATCCGTCCGAGCCGTTATCCATTACTCCACCGTGCATCCTATTCGAACTCGGCTCCAAGATTCCTCAATCCAAGCCGTTATCCATTACTCCACCGTGCGTCCTATTCGAACGTTATCCATTACTCCACCGTGCATCACCAAGCCGCTATCCATTACTCCACCATGCCTCCCATTCGTAATCCTCGGCTCCACTGTTCCTCAATCCGAGCCGTTATCCATTACTCCACCGTGCGTCCCCGTTTCGAACTCGGCTCGTGATTCCGCTATCCATCCAAGCCTACCCCAGCTATCCATTACTCCACCGTGCGTCCTATTCGAACTCGGCCGAAGATTCCTCACCAAGCCGCTATCCATTACTCCACCATGCCTACCCCAGCCGTAATCCAACTCCACTGTGCCTCCCGAGCCGTTATCCATTACTCCACCGTCCTCCTCAAGCCGCTATCCATTACTCCACCGTGCGTCCTATTATCCAACTCCACCTCTCCCCATTCCTCCAATCCAAGCCGTTATCCATTACTCCACCGTGCGTCCCCGAGAACGTTATCCATCGGCTCATCCATTCCTCAATCCACCAGCCTACCCCGCCTATCCATTACTCCACTGTGCCTCACCGAGCCGTTATCCATTATTGCGAAGCCGTTATCCATTACTCCACCGTGCATCACGAGCCGATTCCATTATCCAAGCCGCTATCCATTACTCCACCGTGCGTCCCTATTCGAACTCGTTATCCATTACTCCACCAATCCAAGCCGCTATCCATTACTCCACCGTGCCTCCCCAGCCGTAATCCATTACTCCACTGTGCCTCACCGAGCCGTTATCCATTACTCCACCGTGCGTCCCTGCCGTTATCCATTACTCACCGTGCATCCAAGCCGCTATCCATTACTCCACCGTGCATTCGAACTCCTCGCGAATCCATTACTCCACCGTGCGTATCCATTACTCCACCCGTGCATCACCAAGCCGCTATCCATTATTCGAACTACCCCAGCCGTAATCCATTCCTCCACTGTGCCTCACCGAGCCGTTATCCATTACTCCACCGTGCGTCCCTAGCCGTTATCCATTACTCGATGCTCGTTATCCATTTCCACCATGCCTACCCAAGCCACTATCCATTACTCCACCGTGCCTCCCGAGCCGTTATCCATTACTCCACGTCCTCGAGCCGTTATCCATTACTCCACCGTGCCTCACCAAGCCGTTATCCATTAGCCGTATCCATTCCATTACTCCACCGTGCGTCCCCTAGCCGTTATCCATTACTCCACCATGCCGTTATCCATTACTCCAAGCCGCTATCCATTACTCCACCGTGCCTCACCTATTCTATCCATTACTCCACCATGCGTCCCCAAGCCGTTATCCATTACTCCACCGTGCCATCTTAAGCCACTATCCATTTCACTCCACCGTGCGTCCATTCTCCACCAGCCTCACCGAGCCGTTATCCATTACTCCCACCGTGCATCACCAAGCCGCTATCCATTACTCCACCATGCCTACCCCAGCCGTAATCCATTACTCCACTGTGCCTCACCGAGCCGTTATCCATTACTCCACCGTGCGTCCTCTAGCCGTTATCCATTACTCCACCGTGCATCACCAAGCCGCTATCCATTACTCCACCATGCCTACCCCAGCCGTAATCCATTACTCCACTGTGCCTCACCGAGCCGTTATCCATTACTCCACCGTGCGTCCTCTAGCCGTTATCCATTACTCCACCGTGCATCACCAAGCCGCTATCCATTACTCCACCATGCCTACCCCAGCCGTAATCCATTACTCCACTGTGCCTCACCGAGCCGTTATCCATTACTCCACCGTGCGTCCTCTAGACGTTATCCATTACTCCACCGTGCATCACCAAGCCGCTATCCATTACTCCACCATGCCTACCCCAGCCGTAATCCATTACTCCACTGTGCCTCACCGAGCCGTTATCCATTACTCCACCGTGCGTCCCTATTCGTTATCCATTACTCCACCGTGCATCACCAAACCGCTATCCATTACTCCACCATGCCTACCCCAGCCGTATCCATTACTCCACCATGCCTCACCGAACCGTTATCCATTACTCCACCGTGCGTCCTCAAGCCCGTTATCCATTACTCCACCGTGCATCCGCAAGCCGCTATCCATTACTCCACCATGCCTACCCCAGCCGTAATCCATTACCCACTGTCCACCGAGCCGTTATCCATTCTCCACCGTGCGTCCCTCGCGTTATCCATTACTCCACCGTGCATCACCAAGCCGCTATCCATTACTCCACCATGCCTACCCCAGCCGTAATCCATTACTCCACTGTGCCTCACCGAGCCGTTATCCATTACTCCACCGTGCGTCCTCTAGACGTTATCCATTACTCCACGATTCGTGCATCACCAAGCCGCTATCCATTACTCCACCATGCCTACCCCAGCCGTAATCCATTACTCCACTGTGCCTCACCGAGCCGTTATCCATTACTCCACCGTGCGTCCCTAGACGTTATCCATTACTCCACCGTGCATCCCCAAGCCGTTATCCATTACTCCACCATGCCTCCCCAGCCGTAATCCATTACTCCACCGTGCCTCACCGAGCCGTTATCCATTACTCCACCGTGCGTCCCTAGACGTTATCCATTACTCCACCGTGCCTCACCAAGCCGCTATCCATTACTCCACCGTGCCTCCCCCAGCCGTTATCCATTACTCCACTGTGCCTGTTATCCGAGCCGTTATCCATTATCCTCCACCGTGCCTCCCCGAGCTACATTATCCATTACTCCACCGTAATCCATTGCACTCACCAAGCCGTTATCCATTACTCCACCGTGCGTCCTCCGTTATCCATTACTCCACCGTGCATCACCAAGCCGCTATCCATTACTCCACCATGCCTACCCCAGCCGTATCCATTACTCCACTGTGTGCCTCACCGAGCCGTTATCCATTACTCCACCGTGCGTCCTCCCGTTATCCAGCTCCACCGTATCCATTATCCATTACTCCCCATGCCTACCCCAGCCGTAATCCATTACTCCACTGTGCCTCACCGAGCCGTTATCCATTACTCCACCGTGCGTCCTCTAGCCGTTATCCATTACTCCACCGTGCATCCAAGCCGCTATCCATTACTCCACCATGCCTACCCCAGCCGTAATCCATTGCTCCACTGTGCCTCACCGAGCCGTTATCCATTACTCCACCGTGCGTCCTCTAGACGTTATCCATTACTCCACCGTGCATCACCAAGCCGCTATCCATTACTCCACCATGCCTACCCCAGCCGTAATCCATTACTCCACTGTGCCTCACCGAGCCGTTATCCATTACTCCACCGTGCGTCCTCTGAGCCGTTATCCATTACTCCACCGTGCATCACCGAGCCGTTATCCATTACTCCACCGTGCCTACCCCAGCCGTAATCCATTACTCCACTGTGCCTCACCGAGCCGTTATCCATTACTCCACCGTGCGTCCTCTAGCCGTTATCCATTACTCCACCGTGCATCACCAAGCCGCTATCCATTACTCCACCATGCCTACCCCAGCCGTAATCCATTACTCCACTGTGCCTCACCGAGCCGTTATCCATTACTCCACCGTGCGTCCTCTAGACGTTATCCATTACTCCACCGTGCATCATCCAAGCCGCTATCCATTACTCCACCATGCCTACCCCAGCCGTAATCCATTACTCCACTGTGCCTCACCGAGCCGTTATCCATTACTCCACCGTGCGTCCTCTAGCCGTTATCCATTACTCCACCGTGCATCCCAAGCCGCTATCCATTACTCCACCATGCCTACCCCAGCCGTTGCCTCACCGAGCCGTTATCCATTACTCCACCGTGCGTCCTCTAGACGTTATCCATTACTCCACCGTGCATCCCAAGCCGCTATCCATTACTCCACCATGCCTACCCCAGCCGCTATCCATTACTCCACTGTGCCTCCCCGAGCCACTATCCATTACTCCACCGTGCGTCCTCTGAACGTTATCCATTACTCCACCGTGCATCACCAAGCCGTTATCCATTACTCCACCATGCCTCCCCAGCCGTAATCCATTACTCCACTGTGCCTCACCGAGCCGTTATCCATTACTCCACCGTGCGTCCTCTAGCCGTTATCCATTACTCCACCGTGCATCCCCGCAAGCCGCTATCCATTACTCCACTGTGCCTCCCCAGCCGTAATCCATTACTCCACTGTGCCTCACCGAGCCGTTATCCATTACTCCACCCGTCCTCTGGAACGTTATCCACTCCCCAAGCCGCTATCCATTACTCCACCATGCCTACCCCAGCCGTTATCCATTACTCCACCGTGCCTCCTCGAGCCGCTATCCATTACTCCACCGTGCTTCCCCGAGCCGTAATCCATTACTCCACTGTGCCTCACCGAGCCGTTATCCATTACTCCACCGTGCCTCCCCGGGCCGTTATCCATTACTCCACCGTGCATCCCTCCAAGCCGCCGTTATCCATTACTCCACCATGCCTACCCCAGCCGTTATCCATTACTCCACTGTGCCTCACCGAGCCGCTATCCATTACTCCACCGTGCCTCCCCGGGCCGTTATCCATTACTCCACCGTGCATCCCCAAGCCGCTATCCATTACTCCACCATGCCTACCCCAGCCGTTATCCATTACTCCACTGTGCCTCACCGAGCCGTTATCCATTACTCCACCGTGCCTCCCCGGGCCGTTATCCATTACTCCACCGTGCATCCACAAGCCGCTATCCATTACTCCACCATGCCTACCCCAGCCGTTATCCATTACTCCACTGTGCCTCACCGAGCCGTTATCCATTACTCCACCGTGCCTCCCCGAGCCGCTATCCATTACTCCACCGTGCATCCCCAAGCCGCTATCCATTACTCCACCATGCCTACCCCAGCCGTTATCCATTACTCCACTGTGCCTCACCGAGCCGTTATCCATTACTCCACCGTGCCTCCCCGAGCCGTTATCCATTACTCCACCGTGCATCCCCAAGCCGCTATCCATTACTCCCACCATGCCTCCCCAGCCGTAATCCATTACTCCACCCCCGAAGCCGTTATCCATTACTCCACCGTGCCTCCCGAGCCGTTATCCATTACTCCACCGTGCCTCCCCGAGCCGTTATCCATTACTCCACCATGCCTACCCCCAGCCGTTATCCATTACTCAACGTGCCTCACCGAGCCGTTATCCATTACTCCACCGTGCCTCCCCGGCCGCGTCCATTCCTCCGTTAGCCGTTATCCATTACACCGTGCCTCACCGAGCCGCTATCCATTACTCCACCGTGCCTCCCCGAGCCGCTATCCATTACTCCACCGTGCCTACCCAGCCCTATCCATTACTCACCGTGCCTCCCGGGCCGTTATCCATTACTCCACCGTGCCTCCCCGAGCCGTTATCCATTACTCCCACCGTGCCTCCCGGGCCATTATCCATTACTGGCCCACCGTGCCTCCCCACCTTTATCTATTACTCCACCATTGCCTCCCGAGCCGTTATCCATTACTCCACCGTGCCTCCCCAGAGCCATTATCCATTACTCCACCGTGCCTCCCCGGGCCATTATCCATTACTCCGCCGTGCCTCCCCGAGCCGCTATCCATTACTCCGCCGTGCCTCCTCGAGCCGCTATCCATTACTCCACCGTGCCTCCCCGAGCCGCTATCCATTACTCCGCCGTGCCTCCCCGAGCCGCTATCCATTACTCCAGTGCCCCCGAAACCTCTATCCATTACTCAACATGCCTCCCCGGTTATCCATTACTCCACCGTGCCTCCCCGAGCCGTTATCCATTACTCCACTGGTATCCATTACTCCTCCTCCCGAGCCGTTATCCATTACTCCACCGTGCCTCCCGGGCCGTTTATCCATTACTCCACCAGGCCTCCCCGAGCCGTATCCATTACTCCATTACTCCCCACCGTTGTCCATTACTCCCCGCCTCCCCAAGCCGTTATCCATTACTCCACCGTGCCTCCCCGGGCCGTTATCCATTACTCCACCGTGCCTCCCCGAGCCGTTATCCATTACTCCACCGTGCCTCCCCGAGCCGTTATCCATTACTCCACCGTGCCTCCCCGGGCCGATATCCATTATTCCACCGTGGCTCCCCGAGCCACTATCCATTTCTCCACCTTGCCTCCCCAAACTGTTATCCATTATTCAACAGTGGCTCCCCGAGCCGTTATCCATTACTCCACCGTGCCTCCCCGAGCCGTTATCCATTACTCCACCGTGCCTCCCCGAGCCGCTATCCATTACTCCACCGTACCTCCCCGAGCCGTTATCCATTATTCCACCGTGCTTCCACGAGCCGTTATCTATTACTCCTCCGTGCCTAACCGGGCCGTTTTACATTACTCTACCGTGCCTCTCCGAGCCTTTATCTATTACTCCACCGTGCCTCCCCGAGCCGCTATCCATTACTCCACCGTGCCCCCACCCAGAGCCATTATCCATTACTCCACCTTGCCTCCCCTAGCCGTTATCCATTACTTCACCGTGCCTCCCCGAGCCGCGATCCATTACTCCTCCGTGCCTCCCCGGACCTAGATCCATTACTCCACCGTGTCTCCCCGAGCCGTTATCCATTACTCCACCGTCCCTCCCCGAGCCGCTATCCATTACTCCACCGTGCCTCACCGAGCCGTTTGCCATTACTCCACCAGGCCTCCCCGAGCCGTTATCCATTACTCCAAAGTCCCTCCTGAGCCGATATCCATCATTCCACCGTGCATTCCCGAGCCGTTATCCATTACTCCACCCTGCCTCCCCGAGCCGTTATCCATTATTACACCGTGCCTCCCCGAGACGCGATCCATTTCCATACAACCGTGTCTCCCCGGGCCGTTATCCATTACTCCACCGTGCCTCCCCGAGCCGCTATCCATTATTCCACCGTGCCTCCCCGAGCCGTTATCCATTACTCCACTGTGCCTCCCCGTGCCGCGATCCATTACTCCACCGTGCCTCCCCGAGCCGTTATCCATTACTCCACCGTGCCTCCCCCGTTAGCATTACTGTCCCCGGGCCGTTATCCATTACTCCACTGTGCCTCCCCGTGCCGCGATCCATTACTCCACCGTGCCTCCCCGAGCCGTTATCCATTACTCCACCGTGCATCCCCGAGCCGTTATCCATTACTCCACCGTGCCTCCCCAAGCCGTTATCCATTACTCCACCGTGTCTCCCCAAGCCGTCATCCATTACTCCACGGTGTCTCCCCGAGCCGTTATCTAATACTCCACCGTGTCTCCCCGAGCCGTTATCAATTACTCCACCATGCGTCCCCGGGCCGTTATCCATTACTCCACCGTGCCTCCACGAGCCGCTATCCATTACTCCACCGTGCCTCCCCGAGCCGTTATCCATTATTACACCGTGCCTCCCCTAGACGCGATCCATTCCTACACCGTGCCTCGCCGGGCCGTTATCCATTACTCCACCGTGCCTCCCCGAGCCGTTATCCATTATTACACCGTGCCTCCCCTAGACGCGATCCATTCCTACACCGTGCCTCGCCGGGCCGTTATCTATTACTCCACCGTGCCTCCCCAAGCCGTTATCCATTACTCCACCGTGCCTCCCCGAGCCGTTATCCATTACTCCACCGTGCCTCCCCGAGCCGTTATCCATTACTCCACCGTGCCTCCCCGGGCCGTTATCCATTACTCCACCGTGCCTCCCCGAGCCGTTATCCATTACTCCACCATGCCTCCCCGAGCCGTTTTCCATTACCCCACCGGGCCTCCCCAGGCCGTTATCTAATACTCCACCGTGTCTCCCTGAGCCGTTATCCATTACTCCTCCATGCGTCCCCGGGCCGTTATCCATTACTCCACCGTGCCTCCCTGAGCCTCTATCCATTACTCCACCATGCCTCCCAGGCCGTTATCCATTACTCCACCGTGCCTCCCTGAGCCTCTATCCATTACTCCACCGTGCCTCCCCGGGCCGATATCCATTACTCCACCGTGCCTCCCCAAACCGTTTTCCATTACTCCATCGTGCCTCCCTGAGCCTCTCTATACTCCATCGTGCCTCCCCGTGCCGTTATCCATTACTCCACCGTGCCTTCCCGAGCCGTTATCCATTACTCCACCGTGTCTCCCCGAGCCGTTTTACATTACTCCACCTTCCCTCCCCGAGCCGTTATCCATTACTCCATCGTGCCTCCCCGAGCCGCGATCCATTACTCCACCGTGCCTCCCCGAGCCGCGAGCCATTACTCCACCGGGCCTCCCCGAGCCGCGATCCATTACTCCACCGTGCCTCTCTGAGCCGCGATGCATTACTCCACCGTGCCTCCCGTAAATGTTTACGCTTCGTTATTTATTGAGAAATTTCAGCACAAAATTTTGATGAATTACTTTATTTTTTTTATATTTCGCAATCAAATTTACGTCGATGACGTCACTCGAAACTTCATCCGAATATCTTTCGAACTTATTTGGCGATGTTCCCTATACTTGGGTTGCTTGAGCTCCGGTTACCGCTGTTCAGAGTTCAATGTCTGGTCGAGTGTATTTCATTCCCATCTTTGGGAAAGATACGAACATTATCCTCCATCTATGGATTAAATACTAGAACAGAATGGGCTCACTTGCTTTGGATGTCAATCAATTGACGAGAAAGACTCCAACACTGGTTAGAAGCTCTCTGGCGCAAGACACACCCACTACGTCTATAGTACATATAGCGCCCCGGATGTGCTACGGGACTTGTGATCTCTCGTCTTCCCTTTGGGGTCAAAAATAAAAATGATCTATTATTTATTTCTTGTCATGGAATCGCGCGTACATGAAATCGTATTGTACATTTTTATTCTAAATTAATTAGAATAATCTATGTTAATACCTTAACTAGTTTAATCTCCCATTTACAATCACTTGCTTATAAAATCTAATCATCTAACAATCACATAAAACATGTACGACTTCGTAAAACACAATTGTTTAAATGCTTAAACACTTTTCATAAGTTTCCCAAATTCTTTACTCTACGCCAAGTCATAGTGCAACTCTTGTTTAAAACTGGAGGCCTATCTGAAATCTCGTTGTTCCACTGTTGCTTTTCCAGTTGAAATAACCTCAGCTTATTTAATTGAAATAATTATAAAAATATGTTTTCATTGCAAGTGAATTTAATTTTTCCACTAAAAGTCAATTTAATATTTTTCTCTGTGAAAGCAAATACATTAATGATCAACTTTATTTTAACCTTGTTGTAGAAAGATTCTATAAGTCACCTGCAAACGGTGAGTCAAACATTTACTCATAAGTTTCAACAATAAGTTCAACTACTTACATCTTCTCTATGACCTCTAAAAGGCAGGTTCTGTTTCGTCAGAAACTTCACGACATGAAGTAACCGTGTTAAAACTTGTCTCCAAATCTGTCTTTCTTTCATAGTTTGTTCTTGTAATTTACTGTCAAGGGTTTTACCTTTATTAAGAGTCATTTCCAACATCTTCCATTCTTTGAAAGCTCTTTGGCGGTCAGAAGAATTTTCATGTTCAGGCATTTTTGAATTAAGCTTTCAGAACTTTTGAAATCCTGCTAGACTTGATTTGCGTTGCTCTGTCTTCTGAAGGAGGCGACAGTAGAAACAATAAAAAGATTTGTTTGTCTTTGAGTACAGCAACGATGATCAGAAAACAGTCTCCCCATTCTCCATAGTTTTGTAAAACCAGTGTGGTAGCATTACCCTTGACTATTTTTCCACGGTCTTACAGTCAGAGCAAACTGTTCATCGTTGTTTTGAAACTTTTTAGGTCCCAATGTTACAAGATCAACCATCAATTGCCCTGAGCAAGTCCATGACCAAAATGCGATGTCTTCGTATACAGCAATCTTCGTGTTTGTTTGTTCTATTTCTTTATTTCCAGTAATTTCATCAATTCCTTCTTCATATTCATATCTGTCCTTACTGCATATATTGGAGCTTTCTTTCTTTGGCACATCATCATTGTCACCTTCAATTTCTTTAACAATGTTAATTCCTGCAGGAATTTCTTTTTCAACGTTTATTTCTATATTTGTCTCCACCATATTCGCATTTTCTCCATGTTCCCCCCTCCTAGTTCTGATGTACATTCAGCATCCTCGTCTTTGCATTTTGCTTTAGCTAAATATTTCTTCTGTAGGAAAACATGTAAAGATGCAACATATTTTCTTTCCTCGTGTTCTCTGGTAGCTTTCAACTTGCAGTAAGACGCATCACTCAGTTTTTGAAGTTTACTCATTCTAATTGATGAAAAAATAAAAACAGAAACAAATAGGAAAAGAGCACTCTCAACGGCATATGGAATTGTTATTTATTTTACTAAGATATAATTTGGTACAAGGCTGAAAGTGGAGTTGTAAAAAAGGCTGATAAGTTTTAACTATCCCAAACTTAGCTAGACACATTCGTGACCCATTCGCATCTTATAATGGCATAGGGAAGTGTTGCTTATAAATAGAAATTGTTTAAATCTTTTCTTAAATTCACTTTTTAAAATTTACTATCCTTTTTTTCATATACATTTTTCTTATCCCTTTTTATTTCATTCTTATATTCAATATAATAATCTAAAATTTAATTCATAGTAATGGTTGTAATATAAATAACTGAACAATGAAAATCATTAAAAATTTATAAGAAATATTCACCTCTGATACTTGCATTAAATATTGACTTATTCTCCAGAGAACTGACTGACAATTAATCTTTTAGGCAAAGTATCAACCCCCTCATTATTTCACTGGCATAATACTTTTTTTATTACCCTTCCGGCGTTATGAAAAATGGTAATGAAACTAACCTAATAAGGACAGAAATATTTAATAACAAATTTAAGTTTATTTATTTCTATCAATTCAGTCAGTTATTTTAAAATATTCGTGTTTCAAAATAAAAATTTTAGAACAATAAACATTAAAAATCAATATTAAATAATTACACTTCTGACTTTACTTTGTTTTATTTTGTTTTTGTTTTTTTAGAGAAACAAAACTTTAATCTTTTTTTCTGTTACTCAATGAATCTCTTTCTCCAAGATGTGCTTTGTTGTTATTTTTACAGTTGAGTTGGAATGGAGATTCTACAGTCTATATTTAAAAATATTTTTAAAACGTTCCGGAAGAATTTAAAGCTTAATATTTGAAAATTTTACATCTAAATAATCTTAACTTACCATTTTTATATTACAAACGCAAGATTCTTAGTTTGTAATACTAATATAAAAAGGTAATCTTGTAATATACACTAGATTTGATTTTTCTAAAAAAATTTATTTGAAAATTTCTAAAAAATTAAAAACTTAATGTGGAATGTTGTTATTTTCACATAATAATTCTAAAATAGCGATTTTATAGAATTTTTTTAAAAAATCTCTGAAGAGCGTGATATTTATACAGTTTTTGATCTTTAAAAATTGCAAGTTTAGTAAAAAAATTCGAAATATAAACAAACTTTAAATCGCGTATATTTCTGATTCTACTTTACTATGAATGTTTCTCTTCTTTATTTAAAAAAATCTCCAATCTTTTTCTACGAAAAGAACCAATTGAAAAGAAAAAAATAACATTCATTTTTAACAAGTTTCAAAGATCTACAGTTAATCAGTCTGGGATTCTACAGTTGAGTTAAGTTGGGGTGGAGATTTTACAATTGATCAGTCTGGGGGATTCTTTAACTGATCCAATGTTTTATATCAACGTTTTCTAATTAAAAAAAGTAAATAATTTGTTATCTTTAAGATACGCATTCCCGAATTTTTCAGCTTTTCTAAAGGAATGTCGCCTTCAAATTAGTCATTTTTTTCGGGAAAATAAACTTGTTGTTTATCCTCTGAATTCTTAAATAATATTTTTTTTTGCAATAAATCAATTTGGAAATCTTTCAATAAATATATATCAATGAACTTTTATTAAAAATAAATTTTTTTAATTTAATTTTTTTTTTTCAAATTTGAAAACATTTTTAACAATGAATTGAAAACATTTTAACAACGAATTGAAAACAAATCAAACATTATTTCAGGATTTCCCGAAAAAAAAAACAAATTAAAAGAGCGTATGAGGCTGGCTCTTGCTGCTACTATAAGGAGAAGATTCCTTATAAAATAAGCTGAACATTTTGGGATTGAGTATCTTGAAGATAACCAAATAAATAAATTGTTATTTTTTTATGAATAAATAGTTTAGACTTCTTTCATAACGTCATAGCATTTATGTCGAAAAAAAATTAAGTTAACATGTTTTTAGCAAGGAAAACCGGTCAGTGCAATAGTGTATATAGATGCTCTGAGTGTATATGGTGATCTGTTCCAGGATTGGCAACACAGACTTATAAGATATATCATGGGTAAACATAGGTACCTTCATGAGATCGCTAAAAAAAGAGTATAGTATGATGAAAAAGACGCCAAACTTGACGAAAACAAAATGTTAGCGTCTAAATGTTTATGTTATTATTAAGAGCAAAAAACAAGCTATTTTTAAATTATTTTTTCGTTTTTTTTGCTCTTTTTAGAACATTCTAAATTTTGATTAAAAAACCTTGTTTCTCTTCGTATCCAGCGAAACAAATAAGCAACATATAAAATTTTAGCGCGTTTTCTTATCTGTATGACAGACATTAATTTTGAAAATCTTGCAAAAAAAAAAAAAAAAAATAATAATTGTCGGATTTTAATGAAACTTTCAGAAACTATTCACAAATGATGGAACTTATTATAAATAAGTTTTCATTTTTTAAAGTCATGGCAAAAAATTTTTTTTCATATGTATTAATTCCTCCCATAACTAATTGTACGAAAACTCTATAATTTCAAGTTTGGGAAGATTAGGTATTATATTAGTTAAAAACACAAGGCTTTGAGGAAAGCAAATCATGTTTTTTTTTTAATTGGACCACCTCTACCTGAAAATCGTCTCTGAATTGTAACTTACAAAACTCAATAAAACAAAAATATTATTTAATTTTAAAAGCTTTTAATTGCTTTTATTTATTTTAATGAACATGGACAATATTGTCTGAAAACAAAAAGATATTTTGATGAAAATTTAATTTTTAAAATTTTTAATCTCACTCTCAACAGTTTTATTTTAGTTTTTTTATAATATATTTTCCTCAAAGCATCGTAAACGTTAAGAAGAAAGCTAAATACAAAAAAAAAAAAAAAGAAGAAAATTAGAGCGCTGAAAGTTTTCCTTGAAATAACGAGATAAATAATTTTTTCACTTAAATCTAAATAATTTCTCTTCTCTCCTTCCGTAGAAAGGATTATCCTCACATACGTCATGAAAATGTCTTTCGTCACCTGTCAAGTGACGAGAAATGTTATGACCTGCTTTGTTTTATTTTAAAACTACAGCTTTTCGATGCAGAAACTAAGTTAAACTGGTTTCAAAATATTTTAAATAAACATAATTTCTGATTTTCTTAAAATAAGTTTTAAAAAAAAATATTATTGATTTTTAAAAGAATTTCAAATTTCAATTTTCATTTTTTTTATAAAATGGAAAAAAAATGGTTGACATGATTGATTATCTGTCAATTTTGCTGGCTAAAAAAAAATAAAAATTTTAACGATAATTTTGGACGTGCTAGGAACGATTAAAAATTTAAAAAATACCCACAAAATACTTTTGATCTTTTCTCTTAATAATAACATAAACATTTACACGATAAAGTTTTGTTTTCGTCAAGTTTGACGTCTTTTTTGTCATGTTATACTCTTTTTAGTGATCTCATGAATGTACCTGGGTAAATTGCATCAGAGGAAATTTGTTTTTGGATCAACCCAAAGATAAAAAAAAAAACATTGTTTTAAAAACTCCACAAGAAAAAAAGAAAAAAAAAACATGGCATAAAATTCTCTTTTGAGTTTTTAAAAACAAAATTAAAATTTTCAAGTAACTTTTTCAGTAACTTTAATTAAAAAATTAATTACATCGTAAATTTAATTCATTTTATATGTAGTCTTCTCGCTTTTGATCTTAGAAATGTAAAAATTAGCGATTGGAATATTTTTTTATTCAAATGACCAAACGCTGAAATCCTCCTGTTAAGTGATAAAAACTATTTTCTCAGGGTCCTTTTTTTAAATCAAAGAAACTATTCGTTATAAAATTAATTTATTAATGAATAAAAAACCAAAACTTTCATTAAAATTTCAACATTTTCACAATTGATTTTGAAATCATTGAAAAAAAAAACAACTTCGGACATTTTATGTTTATAATTTAAAATCAATCCAAAAATTATTTAAGTCGATTATCGCAATAGAGAAAATGGGCGAGTGGGGTTGTTGTTGTTGTTGTTGTTGTTGGGGGTCAATATATATATTGGTTGTACAAAATATAGTGGGAATGTCCCGGTATGGTCTTGTAGTCTCAGTAAGAGGTCGCAGCAGGACCAGATCAAAACACCAACATTCCTGAGCTTGTTAAAAGAAAGCTGAGGTCGCTAACGGGGCGAAATGTTATGTGTTTGTAATCTTCCAAACAAAAAGGAATGAATGTGAAAAAAAAAAAGAAAAAAGAAAAAAAAAAGAAATTGAATTAAAGAGACAAAATATTAGATTTTTTTGAAATACCATAAATTAAAAATGAATTCTTTAATTTTTTCACCCTCAAAATGCCGCCCCTATAAAGTGCCGCCCCTATAAAGTGCCTCCCGAGCCCCCACCTTGGTCCGGTACTGTTTCTAGAAAACAAAGACCAGTCCTATGAAATCCTGACGGATGAAACGCTTAACAAAAAAAAAAAGAAACTTTCCAGTTTGTCGTATTTTTTCTAAATACTGTTTATTGATATATAAAATGATACAAAATTATATATCGTTATATGTTAACCTTTGACGCCATCGAGGACTATTTTAAACTTTCGGCTTTCTAAATAATGCCAGGATGTAACCCACAGAAGCTTGTCTACTACATGGGCAGCACATGGTTCTTGAAAATGACTGAGACGCTCGAAAGTACACGAACAAAATAAAAGCACAAAATTGGAAAAATACAATAAAAAAGTAAATAGACAGTTCTTTAAGTTTTTTGATTTTTTTTATGAATCAAACTTGTTTGAGTGAAAGCATGCTTCCTAAATAAAACTTATTCATGTGTGTGTGTGTGTGTGTTTGTGTGTGTGTTTGTGTGTGTGTGTGTGTGTATGTGTGTGTGTGTGTGTGTGTGTGTGTGTGTGTGTGTGTGTGTGTATGTGTGTGTGTGTGTGTGTGTGTGTGTGTGTGTGTGTGTGTGTGCCCGTGTGTGTGTGTGTGTGTGTGTGTGTGTGTGTATATGTGTGTGTGTGTATGTGTGTGTGTGTGTGCGTGCGTGTGCGTGTGTGTGTGTGTGTGTATATTCGCCCTGCCTTATTCTGGAATGTCTTTTTACGCTTGTTACTTATCAAGTATACATAAGGTTCTGTGTATTTTCTTTTGTTGCCGGTTCATTATCAACTGAATGCTAAACGTCTTTGCCAATCAAAATGATGCTTGACCTTAACACGACCCTCACGCCGGAGACGCCAGGATCCGATGTTGGGAGATCTACCACCTCCCCACCCCCTCGTATCAATGAGATAATAATCGTCTCGCAAAGATAATTACGGCTTCCCTTTTCCACTGGCTCTCCACTTGAATCTTTCGACTTCCCTTTCCCGGCCGACTTAGAGACGACGACAGTTGAGCTGTGTTTTGTAAGATTCGAGTTGCTAAGTTGTCCATATGGAAAATATCTGTATATATATATATATATATATATATATATATATACAGTGTAACCCGGATATAAGAGAGTTGTCTGTTGTCGGGACCGGAGAAGAAGTCTCTTATATCCGGGTTTCTCTTATATCTGGGTTTAGTCTATTTTGTTTAGGTAAGTGTGGGAACACTTTGGGACCAGAGAAAATCTCTCTTATATCCGGGTTTCTCTTATATCCGGGTTACACTATATATATATATATATATATATATATATATATATATAAAGACAGACTCGATTAAATGGAAAATTACAAAGGAATCGGGCCAAGGTTAAGTTAAGGGGGCAAAACGAAGAAATGAAATAAGAAATGTGCAGAGAAAGAATTTAAAAGTTTAACTTGCTAAGATACAAAGCCAAAAATGGTGTTTCCGTTTGACAAAAACAAACTGATGATTTAGATTCTCCAAGGAGTCCTGCTTTTAAATAATATAAATACGAAAATCCTGAAATTTTAATTTCTCGAAATTTCATAAAATTAAGCAAGTGGAGCTAAAAAACAAAACAAGAAAAAAAAAAAAAAAAAAAGAGAATTGTTTCAAAAATAATTTCATTCTTTTGTGAATAAATCGTAAAAATTTAATTAAAATCCGACAATTATTTGATTTTTGACAGAATTTCCCACACAATGTGTTTTTTTTTATAGCAAAAAGACGCTAACTTTCCCATACCAGTCAAAAAAAACCCCAAAAAAAAACATGATTTTTATCCAAAATTTCAAAGTGGTAGGAATTATTAAAAAAATTTATAAAATAATAAAAAAATATTTTGGCTTTACTCTTAATAATAACAACCATTTTGATGATAAAAATTTACTCATCATACGATGCTGTTTTTTTTAGAACATTTTTGGAGACGAATATACTAAAAAATATACGTATGACTAAGATGCCGACGAGTATCCGAAGAAAAGTGGAGTTCATGTTAAAACAAGCAAAGGCGATATGCGAACAACAATCACCCTGGCTAATTTCAAATCCAACTGACGTTAATGTAATGGAGGCATGGTTGGGTAATGGATAGCGGCTTGGATTGAGGAATCGGAGAGCAGAGTTCGAATTCAAGTTGAATCCATTACATTTACTTACGTACTAATACCCTTGGAAAAGGTGTGTATCCTCTTCTTCTCCCTCCGGCTATGGGTAAATAGCAGGGCAGACTGGGTTCTATAGCCTTGGATGCCAATTGGTCTAGGAGAAGGACAACTCTGAATTCAAAACCCTCAGAGGGTCGTTTGGGGACCTTGTGGCACGTAGTGCACCAAGTCTCTGTAATCGGCCCTTCAAAAGGTGTGGATGGTCCTGCACGAAACCTTCACCATTCAAATCACATGTGCTGTTGTCGGACTGTCGGTTTCCTCGGAACTGACCTGCTTGACCCTCATACGTCGAATTCGACGGGGAGAGTCGACAGTATATATATATTCTTTTTATACGTTATTTTTATAGATACAAATACTTAAGTAAATGCTCTGTTTATAATAAACAGTATTAACAACATTTACTGGCCTTAATGTCCGAGAGATTTTCATTGAAAATATGCGTCCTACGACAGCAATCGAACTGGTTAGTATTCAGTCATCGCTGAGTGTTGACTTCAATGTCCATTTTTATATTTAAATACGCTCTATCCCTGATATTGGGCACGTTTACCCATGAATATAGCATAAGTTAAAGCTATATTCTATCATATATATATATATATATATATATATATATATATATATATATATATTATATATATTATATATATAATGAGAAGCCACGTATACTTTCTTAATATGTATATATAGAAAAAGTTTCAAATTGAAAATTATAATGTTTTATTTTATGAAAGTATTTATTTATTTATATATATATTTGATATTTCAAATTGTCCTCAATTTTTCATCAGAAATAACTGTTTGTTACAAATAAATTAAAATTACTGTTTGTTAGCAAGTAGCGTCCTTCGCGAGACGCGGACGTCACGTGATATGGAACGTCACTGTTCGGATATTCCTAACTTAAATCTAACTGTCATAAATATTTAAAAAAAAAAAAAAAAAAACAGTTATTTCTGATGAAAATTGAGGACAATTTGAAATATCAAATATATATATAAATAAATAAATACTTTCATAAAATAAAACATTATAATTTTCAATTTGAAATATTTTTATATATATATATATATATATATATATATATATATAATACAAAAAAAACGAACTTATCTTAGCCGACATGTTTCATCCTCTGAGGAATTTATTAAGGTATGATATTTAAAATATATAACAGGGGAATTAATCCCCAACTCAAATAAATTATATACTAATTTGCATTAAAAAAATTCAAGAACATGATTTAATCCCTTTCATTTATTAGACATTAAATTGCGTCACTTGGCGTCCTCCATAGATTGCCTAGACTTTTCGGTTGTCCTGATGAATATTTATGAGCGTTCGTAAATTTATAAAATTTGAAAAACTAATAACAGTTTTGCTTTTCTATATAAACACTTATTACAAAATAAAATCCTTGGATTTGCCTTGATAAAACCTCAGAGAATGAAACGCATCATCTAAGGTAAATTTTCCTTTTGCATTTATTCATGTTGTCCTTTGGGTATGTCCATAGTTGAATTTTGATCGAATAATTTCTCAGTATTGCTTTGTTTTTTTACGGCTTATCAAACTTTTTCAGGCTATTTAAAGCCAGAAAAATGTTTTAGCTTGTAAGAAATTTTGGCGATAATAGGGATTCTGCTGATACAAGTCTCACTAATTAACCCATAGATGGCGGGTGGGGGGGAGAAGAGTTGGATTCATGCCTTTCCCAAACGTATTTGCGCGTAATAATGAACCCGACTGGAATTGGAACTTGGCTCACCGATTCCCAATTTCAAGCCGTTATCCATTACACCACCCGCACATCCAAGCTTACAGTACCTGATATTCCGAAGCGGTCACCCATCTAGGTACTGACCAAGCTCGAAGTTGCTTAAATTATGCATCGGAAAATAATTCATATTTATCTGTATCTCTCACTCATTTAAACCGTCATTTAACTCCTCTCTTTAAAACTTCTCTCTGTTAAATTTGAATCCCCATCTTTTAGACCTTCCTGTTCTTCTCTCGTCTGTTACCCCTCCCTATAGATTTCATTTACCTTTCACATTCGTCATCCACCCTCATTCATACACTCTCATTAAATTTTATTTTTTATTCCCGG
>CAHIKZ030000428.1:917500-952500 GCA_903632075.3 Acanthosepion pharaonis
ATCAGCTGCCAATTTGATCCTATCGAACTCATTTTTGAGATCAGCTGCCAATTTGATTCTATCGAGATCATTTTTGAGATGACTTCGATAGGATCAGCTGCCAATTTGACCCTATCGCGGTCATTTTTGAGATGAGCTGCCAGTTTGATCCTATCGAAGTCATTTTTGAGATCAGATGCCAATTTGATCCTATCGAAGTCATTTTTGAGATGAGCTGCTAATTTGACTCTATCGAGGTCATTTTTGAGATAAGCTGCCAGTTTGATCCTATCGAAGTCATTTTTTGAGATCAGATGCCAATTTGATCCTATTGAACTCATTTTTGAGATCAGCTGCCAATTTGACCCTATCGAGGTCATTTTTGAGATGAGCTGCCAATTTGACCCTATCGCGCTAATTTTTGAGATGAGCTGCCAGTTTGATCCTATCGAAGTCATTTTTGAGATCAGATGCCAATTTGATCCTATCAAAATCATTTTTGAGATCAGCTGTTAATTTGACCCTATCGAGGTCATCTTTGAGATGAGCTGCTAATTTGATGTTATCGAAGTCATTTTTGAGA
Source organism: Acanthosepion pharaonis (assembly GCA_903632075.3). NCBI lineage: Eukaryota > Metazoa > Mollusca > Cephalopoda > Sepiida > Sepiidae > Acanthosepion > Acanthosepion pharaonis. The sequence continues at coordinate 918,063 of CAHIKZ030000428.1, forward strand.
TGAGCTGCCAATTTGACCCTATCGAGGTCATTTTTGAGATGAGCTGCCAGTTTGATCCTATCGAAGTCATTTTTGACATCAGCTGCTAATTTGACCTTATCGAGGTCATTTTTAAGATGAGCTGCCAATTTGATTCTATGGCAGTCATTTTTGAGATCAGCTGCCAGTTTGATGTTATGGAAGTCATTTTTGAGATTAGCTGCCAATTTGATCCTATCGAACCAATCAGATTTAGTATTACGACAGGAATAAGTAGTTGCGTCATCAGTATAGATAACGAGTTGAAAACTGATGCGATCAGGAAGGTCGGTGATGAAAATTTGGCAGAAATTAGGTCCAAGGAGAGAGCCCTGGGGTACACCTAAATTAATGCGAACAAATCTAGAAGAGTGGCTCTTCAGGACAACTTTTATTTTGCTATTTGATAGCAAATATTTCAACTTGAAATATTATAACCTGCCCAACCCTATCGAATGCCTTCGAGATTCCCAAAGAAAGAGTCCAAGCTTCACCATTCTTATCTAAAGCTTGATAGACTCGTAACAATAATTGTTAATACATCAGCAGTTGACTTAGAGAAACGAAAGCTATATTGGTTATCTGAAAATGCCCCTGTGAGGTGAGATGCATAACCAATTCAGAATTGATTAGGGCCTCTAGTAATTTGTCAAAAAGAGGTCAAAGGTTAATTAGGTCGATAGTTAGAAGGCTCAGACGCTTCGCCTGAGTTCATAAACATTGGAAGAACAGAAACAGGAAAGCAAGAGACAGTCAGTTATTTATTGAAGAGTTTAGAGAGAACAGGAGCCAGTTCGAGAGTGTCGCTGGTTAGTAGTTTTGGTCTCTCTTAGTTGATTTGGACACTGATTTGGACACTAATGACTGTCGTTAATTGCATGGGTAGAGGAGGCACGGTGGAGTAATGGATAGCGGCTCGGATTGAGGAATCGATAGAACCGAGTTCGAATTCCAATGAAATCCATTACATTCATTCATTTACGTGCTAATACACATAGGAAAGGTATGAATCCTCTTCTTCTCCCTCCCAGATATAGGTAACTATCAGACTGGGTTCTATAGCCTTGGATGGCAATTGCTCTATCGCAGAAAGAAATGGTAACCTATTCGGGGAAAAATCTGCCTCGTCAATTAAAGTCTAAGCGTGTATCACGCATGGCACTTAACTGACAGAGGTGCTTGGCCTTGAGCCTGTCTTTTCTTCTCTGTCTATGTTATTTCCTTTTCATTTTTTGTTCGTTTCTTCTTTTGGTACCTTTGTTTATGTTATTATGTTTATTGCTGAGTTTACCAATAATTTGATTTATTGTATATATATATATATATATATATATATATATATATATATATATATATATATATATGACCTTACAAATTAGGACCTACCACATTTCCCACCCACACAAGACAGACATACATGCGGAGGTGTTGAGGCCTCACATTTATGCTCACACCCTTATTAATATACACACACATAACACACACACATTTAACAGAGACACATGCCCTTTCCAGGAACCAATAAAACTGTCAAAATGTCCAAGGGAATTCAGAGCATTATGAATCCATCCAGCTTTTATCTTAAATAACAACTTAAAAGAGACTGTTTGACTAACACAAGGTCTGACCAAAATTCATGTTAAAAACAAAAAACAAATGAAAACTGCAGGTAAAGTCCATTTTCTCCATCAAGTCATTCATTTCTGTAGTTCACTGCTACTAACAAGCATAAAATATTTTTTCTTCTGATGATGGCCATGCTGGCCGAAACTAGTCGAGGAATCTAACTGAAATAATAAAAACGAAAAAAAGTATTAATATACAAGCCAGTGTGTCTGAAGATTTTAATTTTTAATATTTTTATTTTTCAAAAAACAAATATATATATATATATATATATATATATATATATAATTATTTATTTAAAATATGATTCCAACGCTATATACGAGTTCTCATGTTTCAAAACAAGAGCCGAAAACTTCAATATAATTATTTGAATTAAATTGAATTAACGTCCCAAGCTCTGTTCCATCTTCAGGAGATTTTTTTTTTGGAATAACTAATTCTTGAAATTTATAGAACAGAGTTGGTACTTTAATTCAATTTAATTCAAATAATTATATTGAAGTTTTCGGCTCTTGTTTTGAAACATGAGAACTCTTATGCAGCGTTGGAATCATATTTTTAAATAAATAACTATATTTATGCTCTTCTTTTGTATCGAGCACTATTTTAAAAAATAATAACAAAAATACTAAAGAACTTTGGATTATTTACCTAACGAGTTCTTTTCCTATTTTCTATATATTTTACACACACACACACACACACACACACACACACACATATATATATATATATATATATATATATATATATATATATGTGTGTGTGTGTGTGTGTGTGTGATTTATAAAGCTCCACATTTGCGTGTATGAAAAAAGTTTGAAAATTGAGTAAATATAGCATATATATTGTTTGTAAGTGTGTGTTCAAGTATTACTTAAAACTTTCACACCAAAGTTTTATCATTGATAGCTGGAAACATGTGTCTTATATCTTGCCCAGCCTAGCGGTCATTCCAAGCAGATACAAATAATAAGCATATTCGGAAAGAAAGAAAGAAAAAATAGTTCATATCCAGCAAAAGAAACATAGAGAGAGTTAAGAGTAAGGAAGGAAGAAAGAAAAACTGAAAGAAGGAGAGAAGGAAAGAAAGAGTTAATACTTGGAAAGAGAAATTAATGAAGTTTACAATCAGAAAAAAGGAAATATTATTAATGAGGATTAATATCATATCGAGTACACCAGATAATGTGAGGGCTATGGGAGAAAGGAATATTCCCCAGATTTGTAGTATCCCCCATTATGGACATGAGTATATCCATGATATAATACCACCTTAATATACGGCCGGCTCGGAATAGTTGAAAGAAAAGGAATGACAAACATGTTTTGCTTTGTTCACAGAGAATTTTATACTTCTAAGTCACACACAAAATTATATACAATTATTTACATGTTCCCCATAAAGAGAAACTATAGCATATGTATACCACAACAAGCAGTACGAAAATTAGAAGAGAGATATACTCTTACTTCTAATAATTCGCAAGTGAAATTTGAACTACCGGACGAGTCTTCTGTGTTTCTGGAGATGCCATATTTAGGATTCCCAACGGAGAATCATTAGGGTCGGATTTATTTTCTATGTCACGAGCAAAGACATATTGCTCAAACGGCGAGTCATGGGGTTTTCCCAACATGAGGACTGCGAGCCGGAGATAGGTTCTATATCTGATGATATATATTTCCAAAGGAAAACGGCAACATAGGCTTGTGACCCCTACCCTTTGGTAGCTCGCCTGGGCGTGGCAAGGCCTCACGGGTGCTAGAAAAGCAATTGCTCGGTTTGACTCCAGGAAGCTGACACATAGCCTGGCTACTTTCATCATTCCATGAAGTGACGTCATTAGGAGGCCGTCACGTGACCCACGTGATTTTATTTTAGCCAAAGGAAGATAATCTCCTTTTGTAGCCTACATTATATATATATATATATATATATATATATATATATATATATATATATATGTTGAACAATAAAAAATTATAATCTTCAGACTCACTGAGTTGTAGATTAATATTCTTTCGTTCTTTTTTTATTATTATTTCATTTAGATTCCTCGTCCAAAATGGCCATCATCAGGAGAAGAAATATTTCTGCTTGCTTGTAGCAGTGACCTACAGAAATATATATATATATTAATGCATGTTTCATTAAATAATATAGACAAGTTTTGTCTATTTATTTTAAGTAAGTTCCTTTCATATTGTCTGATAAGCTTAATCACATTATCGTTGAAAAGCGAAAGGAAAATACCATATTGATACATGTTTAAATCCAATCTAATACGGTGTTTTCCTTCCGTCTTTCAACGATAATGTGATTAAGCTTATCAGACAATATGAAAGGAACTTACTTAAAATAAATAGACTAAACTTGTCTATATTATTTAATGAAACATGCATTAATGAAAAATTGCTGTCTAAATATACACAAATATATATATATATATATATATATATATATATATATATATATATATACTAGCAGCATGGCCCGGCGTTGCCCGTGCTTAATTCAAAAATCGTACGGCTCATACAGCAATCGCTATCACTTGACTTAAAATATTTTTGGCCTTCCTTGCCTTTAAAGGAGTATCCTTTGCCGTGCTGATGTTGCTACATGCCTTACTTCTTGCCTATCTCACACTGCGAATTTTTTCTAAGCTCTATACTAAACATTAAATCTGTTACGAAAAAAGTACTAAACAAAATGAACACAAAACGATCAGCTTTAAAAAAAGGACTCGTAACTGGAAAAACCGAATGGAAAAAAGAATGTTAACAACAAATACTTTTTCACACCCAACCCAGTTCTGCGGAATCAGAATCAACGTTGAGTTTAAGCAAGCGAATCAGCCAATTGGAGTAAAGTGCCATGCAGATTTAAATTTTTACCACTTGTGACGAATGCATCTATCGATTTTTTTTGCATGCTAGCATTCTAGTTTACGTTCGTGTCAGTCAGCTGTTGGCTCTCACTCTGGCCAGTAGAAAATGGCCGCAAACTACATGAAAACTGCCATAGAAGCATGAAAAAATCGATTATTTCCACTATCGATGGGAGTTGGAAAATGTAAAGTCGGTCTTGGCCTTCCTGCTAACTTGGAGTATGTGCATGTAGTTTTTGGTGCAAACCGTCGGAAATTGCGGCCTTGCATTCGTCACACACACACACACACACACACACACACACACACACACACACACACACACACACACATCCTGCTTATATATATATTATATATATATATATATATATATATATATATATATATATATAGTTGTTTCTTACCTAACCTTCTGTTAGTGTGGAATATCAACATCTTGATTATGTCCTTATTTTCTCTTCGAATTACATGCGCAATCCATTTTAGTTGTTGCTGCTGTTGAAAGTCCTCAAGTGATGTGGTTTCTGTTATTTGGATAAATAGATAAATAAGAACAGACTCAGACAGATAGATAGATTTGAATTGACTAGGATAGATAGATAGATAGATAGATAGATAGATAGATAGATAGATAGATAGATAGATAGATAGATAGATAGATTTGAACTGACTAGGATAGATAGCTAGATAGCTAGATAGATAGATAGATAGATAGATTTGAACTGACTAGGATAGATAGATAGATAGATAGATAGATAGATAGATAGATTTGAACTGACTAGGATAGATAGATAGATAGATAGATAGATAGATAGATAGATAATGAACAGACAGAGATAGATCTTTCTTTCTTTCTTTATTTAACACTTTATTTTCTTCCATCGTTTTATTAATTCTTTCATTTTACCTTCTATTGGGTCGTTAAATCTTTAATTTTATTTATTTATTTTTATTAAATTTCTCCTCATTCTCTCCGTTCTTCTTATTAACTCTTTCTTTCTTTCTTTCTTTCTTATCATTTTTCTTATTGCTTATTTGTCTTCTTTCTTTCTTTCTTTCTTGTTTGCTTCTCACTTTTCTTTCTGTTTATTTGTCTTCTTTCTTTTTTTCTGTTTGCTTCTCACCTTTCTTTCTTTGTTTATTTGTCTTCTTTCTTTCTTAATTCTCACCTTTCTTTCTGTTTATTTGTCTTCTTTCTTTCTTTCTTTCTTTTTGCTTCTCACTTTTCTTTCTTTGTTTATTTGTCTTCTTTCTTTCTTAATTCTCACCTTTCTTTCTGTTTATTTGTCTTCTTTCTTTCTTTCTTTTTGCTTCTCACCTTTCTTTCTTTGTTTATTTGTCTTCTTTCTTTCTTAATTCTCACCTTTCTTTCTGTTTATTTGTCTTCTTTCTTTCTTTCTTTTTGCTTCTCACTTTTCTTTGTTTATTTGTCTTCTTTCTTTCTCTTTACTAATTTATTATTTATTTCCCTATTTCTGTTTATTAAGTCTGTCTTTCTATTAATTGTTTCCTTCTTTCTTTTGTTCTGTTTCTTCTTTCTTGTTAATTCTTTCATTTTTCCATCTTCGGTCTTTTTCTTTTTATAAAATCTTTCTTTCTTTCTTTTTTCCATTCTTCTTTTTTGTCTCCTTCTTTCTTTCTTTCTTTCTTTCTTTCTTTCTTTCTTTCTATCTTTTCCCTTCTTTCTTTCTTTCTTTCTTTCTTTCTTTCTTTCTTTTCCTTTCTTCTTTCTTTCTTTCTTTCTTTTTTCCATTCTTCTTTTTTGTATCTTTCTTTCTTTCTTTCTTTCTTTCTTTCTTTCTTTCTTTCTTTCTTTCTTTCTTTCTTTCTTTCTTTCTTTCTTTCTTTCTTTCTTTCTTTCTTTTTTTTTTTCCTTTTTCTTTCTTTCTTTTCCTTTTCTTTCTTTCTTTCTTTCTTTCTTTTTTCTTTCTTTCTTTCTTTTTTTTCCATTCTTCTTTTTTGTCTCTTTCTTTCTTTCTTTTCTTTTTTTTTCTTTCTTTTCTTTCTTTTCTTTCTTTCTTTCTTTCTTTCTTTCTTTCTTTCTTTCTTTGTAAAAGAAAAAAAAAACACACCACAGAAAAAACAAAGCCGTAGATAGCGTCGGTTAATGCCGCCATTTTGTTAAAGTCAGCAATAATTCAATTCAATTTTCATTTTGCCTTATTCAACGTAATCTGAGCTGCAATTCAGTCCAACTGACGACAGACACGACTTAGCTGTGTCCAAATAACCCAACCCTATCCCAAAATCCAGGACTTGGCGCCTCACCTCTAACCCACATTTCCTTTGCCCTAAATCAGTTCACCTCGTCCCATATTTCCGACAGCCATCTTATTGTTCTACACGTTACATTTACGTTTATCTCTATCATATGCTTTCTTTACTTGTGATTTACCGACCTCAACTCAAATGTACCTCGTTTTAAAGTTATAGATGTTCGTAATAACATAAACTAGTGTTTCTCACCCCCACCTTTTTTTTTTTTTTTTACTTCGGGACGCACTTGTAGAATAAATAAAACTCCGGGACACACTTTAAGGAAAAATTAGTCATGGAATTTGAAAACAGGAAAATAAGCATTTATTTTTAAGCCATTAACTAACTTGTATATTGAATCTTGATTATGTGAAACCTTTGCTTGATATGATTTTTTTTCTTCTTTTTTTAAAATTAAGCAAAGGAATAAATAAAGCCACTAAAACACGAGGAGGGGTTACTGATGCGAAAGAGCTAGAAAACATAAACATTAATAAGGAACGAGAACAATAGAAGAGTAAACAGGAGGATAGTAGATAGCGATTGACATTGCATTTAAACTTTTGAAGATTAAAGTTGAGTGGAAAGCATGGAAACGGAAGAGAGTTCCACAAGCGAGAAGTGCTAGAAAAGAAACTGTTAGCATAAAACTAACGGCTACATCTAGGCAGTTCAACTGTAAATTGATGAGACTTTGACATTAGTCTAAAACTTCATTTAAATTCATAAAGTCTAGGTACAACAGCGAAAATTTTATCCGAACCGTAAAAGTATTTCTAGAAAATGTAACAGGATGTAACTTTACGGCGGTGGGAAAACGAGTGGACCAATAATATTGCTGATTCCTCTTTCGATTTCATATATACCGGATCCTAGGTGGCTGCAATAGTCTAAGCATGGACGATTGGTAGACTTATAGATATGCAAGATAGATTCTGGAGGTAAAAATTGTCTTTCCCGACACAGTGAACTGACTTTCTTAGCAGCTGACCTAGCAATGGATTCAATATAGTCTTTCCACATCATGTCAGTCAATAATGTTAGCCCAAGAAGGTGCAACAAGTCACTCTTTTGGAGGATAGCATCAGCCGTGCTGATGAAAGGCAGAAAGGGGTATCTATGCTTTATATGTGATAAACACTTTAATTTCTTCATCAATGCATTTAATATTCGATCTATTTTTAAATTTAACGTTTGGTATGTGCAGAAAATTCTAATTCGCAGAGGTATGATGTGGACAATTGTAATACAATATTCAAGACTTTACTAGCACTTTGAGGATATTATTCTTGAGTGGAAATCCAAAATAGATCGATCGACACCTCTTGATGTCTGATTTGTAAGCCACGATCAACATATAGTAACCAGATCTTCTTTTTCTTTTAACGATAACGCAACATTACCAAATGAAACGTCAGTTGAATTAGACATAGAAGCCATGTTGTTGGCGTGTCTAGCTTTTTAAAAATAAAGATTTTTTTAAAAAATATAACAATAATTAATAAACTTCTTTTCTGTCAGCATATGGCGCATCTGGCTGCCTGTCAGGGCGCGTTAGTGCGCCAGGGCACAAAGGTTGAGAAATCTGAGCTGAACTTTTTCCCATAGGGTAATGTTGGAAACTGATAAATTTAGCATTTCTTTATTTATTGTTATGTTGCTTCATTTTAATTCATAAAGTTGCGGTTAAGTATAATCCCGTGTATAAGTCGATTATTGATATTTGGTTAAAAAACATTAATTTATTTGAGGTACCACAAAGAAAAAAAGCAATACATAAGATTAAAACCAAACAACAGCAACAACATTGTAAGGATATATTTTATTTTTAATCATCCCATTTAATTGACATTTTCAGTCTTTATTTATTAATGAACTAGCAGCATGACCCGGTGTTGCCCGTGCTTGATTCAAAAATCGTACGGCTCATACAGCAATCGCTATCACTTGACTTAAAATATTTTTGGCCTTCCTTGCCTTTAAAGGAGTGCCCTTTGCCGTGCTGATGTTGCTACATGCCTTACTTCTTGCCTATCTCACACTGGGAATTTTTTCTAAGCTCCATACTAAACATTAAATCTGTTACGAAAAAAGAGCTAAACAAAATGAACACAAAACGATCAGCTTTAAAAACGGACTCGTAACTGGAAAAACCGAATGAAAAAAAGAATGTTAACAACAAATACTTTTTCACACCCAACCCAGTTCTGCGGAATCAGAATCAACGTTGAGTTTAAGCAAGCGAATCAGCCAATTGGAGTAAAGTGCCATGCAGATTTAAATTTTTCCCACTTGTGACGGATGCAGCTATCGATTTTTTTGCATGCTAGCATGCTAATTAACATTCATATCAGTCAGCTGTTGGCTCTCACGCTGGTCAATAGAATCTTTCTGCCTATTCGTGGCCAGTATAAAATGGCCGCAAACTACATGAAAAATGCCGTAGAAGCATGAAAAATCGATTATTTCCACTATTGATGGGAGTTGGGAAATGCAACGTCGGTCTTGGCCTTCCCACTAACTTGGAGCATGTGCATGTACATTTTGGTGCAAATCCGTCGAAAATTGCGGCCGTGCATTCGTTACACACACACACACACACACACACACACACACACACACACACACACACACACACATCCTGCATTTTATAGATAGAGATAAATTTTAATCTGAACCGGTTACTTCATTATAAAACTTTGTAGAAAGGTGTTTGGCGGGGGCAGTTTACATCCCCGCTTTTGAATTTCTATGGGGACCACCAAAAAAAAAAAAAGAAAAAAAGAAAAAAACAAACAAATAAAAAACGATACTTAAGTATAAAATTTCTTGAAGCTTTAATTTTAGTTTTTCTTCTACGCTGATTGATTGAAGTTAATATTTCCAATGAGCAAAATACTTTAGTGTATTTCAAACTGAATTTAAATTGAGTAGATTTTTTCTCCTAATCAATAAAATCAATAAATTCGTTCATAATCTGTCACCACAGAATAATACTCTTGTTCAAAAATAAAATATAATTTTCTCAAACTTTACTTGAGGAAAATTAGCTGATTTGAGTAATTGTTACTGAATTTCGCTGTTGCAGTGGTTCACAAGGTGAATTTGAAAGAAAGTGAACTGCTATATGAATACATAGATTCCTCAAGAGAATTGAAAATAACAGTGTTGCCAGTCATTGTTTGAATACCTGGAATGGTTTCAAAGAACCCAACAAAAAGATGACAGAATGAACTGAAAATCCGAGGAAAATCGAATCCATCCAGACAACAGCATTACTGAAAACATCTATAATACTGAGTAGGGTGCTGGAGTACTTGACTTACTATTAGTTGATCTCCAATGTAAGTTATCAGTTATTATTGGTGTGAAAATTCAAGGGGGTCTCTTTGGGTCCTGTCACTGGATCTAACTAACGCCTTTATCCACTTAGGCAGTGGAGAACTTCCAGAGGGAAAATTAACAGGAGATAACTGATAACTGACATTTATTAAACATGGCACGTGGAACTAGAACAGTCTACCCCAGTGAGCGAAATAAAGGGTTCAGTTCGATATTCCAACCACCTGAAGAAGGCCGAAACGTTGTAATAAATATGGTGTCAAAGATGAGGACAATAGTCCGAATAATGTAAATAGTGTAAGTAATTATAGATAAAATGTTATGGGTATGTGTGCCAATTGAAACCATTCCGAAGGTAGTATTAATAAGACGAGCAATACGAGAGAGAGAGAGAGAGAGAGAGAGAGAGAGAGAGAGAGAGAGAGAGAGAGAGAGAGAGAGAGATGACTTGCTGTCACTTGATACCCAGGAAGAACTATTAGTCAGTACTAATGTAAAATTTCAACGAGGACAAAATAAAATTAAGATAAATTAAATTATCAAACATAAACGATAATTTATTCACGCAATTTAAATGCAGACCGTTATCCTCATTTTTGTTGTTGTTATCACAACGTTTCGGCCATTGTACCCTCCAGCCTTCATCAGGTGTTTGTTGATCTGAGTAACGTACGGACTGAATACTTTAATTACAGAATCTAAGTACACACTGCCACCCATGGATTGAACACCAAATTACTATGTCATCAAATTCACGAAGCAACTACAAGGTTATTGTTCCACAGGACAATTCCTAGTGAAGAATTTGGAACCATAATTCCTTTCACTCTTAATCTATGTTTTGCTCGAAGTTCGACCACTTTCAGACAGATCAAAAAAAATAATTAGATTTGATCTTCAGTCGATTTTGTTCGATGTTAGGTTGTCCAGAAAGTCCTGACTCACTTAGGAAGCGGCAAGAAAACAACAAATCTTGAATTCTTTCTGGTGGAATTTCCAAGGAGTACTGAATTTTAAGCTTGTTCCACACGCTAGTTCCATCAACGCTAAACTGTATTGTCAGCAGCTAGACTGCATGTAGGACAAACTAAAGAGGGAGTATCCTGCATTGGTCAGTCGAATCGGGCTTTATTTCAGCAAGACAATGCAAGTCCCCACACTGCCATGTTGACTAAGGAGAGATTCAAACAGATGGACGGTGTTGAGATTCTTCCACATCCACCGTTCAGTCCTGATGTTGCTCCGAGTGACTATGGCTTATTTCGCTCAATAGAACATTTCCATTTTGAGTCAACACTTTTGATGAAATGAAGGAAGCTTGTTCACAGATGTTTTTTTTATTCAAAACCAACAGACTGGAAACTCGAACAGATTTGGATGCTGGTTGATCACTGGCAGAAGATCGTCGATAATGATGGACTTTATTTTGAAGAATAAATTTTAGTGTTGCTCCATAAACTTAATATTTAATAATAACTAATCAAATGACTTCACAGCAACTGTGATAATTTCTAAATTGCATAATAGCCAAAAATTAATTAAAAAAAATGAACAAACAGAAAATCCCAGGGGATAAAAGCGTTGGTTGAATCAAAGTTCAAACAGATGGACGGTATTGAGATTCTTCCACATCTACCGTTCAGTCCCGATGTTGCTCCTAGTGACTATGACTTATTTCGCTCAATAGAACATTTCCTCATCGACAAGTGAGTCAACACTTTTGATGAAATGAAGGAAGCTTGTTCACAGATTTTTTTTATTCAAAACCAACAGACTGGAATCTCGGACAGATTTGGATGCTGGTTGATCGCTGGCAGAAGATCGTCAAGAATGATGGACTTTATTTTGAAGAATAAATATTGGTGTTGCTCCATAAAATTTTGTTGTTTTCTTTCCGCTTCTTAAGTGAGTCAAAACTTTCTGACCAACCTAATATTTTTATACGTCTACACCAACCTTCAGTGGCCTCCGCTTGGTGCTAACTCATTTTCATTTGTAGAATTTAAATGATAATTTAAAAAAAATATAATTACCTCTAAGCTTTATTATTATTATTATTATTATTATTAAAGCATCTTCACTTGTATGTTACTATGGCTGATGGAAGAGAGTGCAGATAGACCAAGAAAAATACACAGCCATAACCATTTATTTCTGTCCGATTATACTTAATTAAATAAAAAGTACTACGAAAAAGTGTGTCAAATGGACTGGATTGAAACCTGTTTATTGTTCATTTTAGAGTATTTTCATTGTGTTGAGTTAACAAGATGTGTGTTATGATGTTCCGTTTTCATTTTGCTATAACAAAAACACACAGAATTCGAATCATTATTTTGATATTATTATTATTTTTTTAAAAAAAATCATTTCATCTCAAGCAAGTCTGTCAAAGCCACCAAAATGCAAGGGGTTACTGAGTGTGAAAGAATATGAGAAAAAAGAAAAATAATTAAGAAGTGAGGGCAAGAAAAGAACAGGAATTAACAGGGCAAAAAGATAACGGCATTGCATTTAAGTTTTTGAGGATCAAAGTTGAATGGAAAACAAGAACCCAGGAGAAAGTTCCACAAGTGAGAAGTGCGAAGGAAGAAACTGTTATCATAGAACTTATGGTTACATCTAGCCATTTAAACTTTAAAATGATGAGACCTAGTTGCTAATATAGTACTACGCTTAAATTCGTAAAGTTCAGATACCAAAGAGGAAAGCTCATCAGAACAGTTAGTTTTAATCGACTTGTAGAACCTTTTGTGCCTTTTGTGCTAATCTCTAAGAGACTAACTCATTGCACCTTCTCGGCTTAAAGTTTATAAGATTATATTGAATTAATTGCTAGGTCTGCTGCAAGGAATATTGATTCACTGTATCGTGGTAGACAATCACCCCTCCATCCAGAATCTTTTATAAGTCTACCATTCGTTCATGCATTAAATATTGCTGTCAAATCAGGTCTAGTGCTTCTCATATATATTTAGAGATTCTTGATAAAATCCAAAGAAGGATCTGCAATATTATTGGTCCTGACCTAGCATATCGGCTTCAGTCATTTCATCACCATCGTAACGTAGCTTCCATTTGCCTTTTCTATAAATACTTTCTGATGAAATTTCTTCTATGGCATCTAAACTTCCTCAATTTAAGAACAGTACTAGATTGGTCGCAAGGTCTGATAATTTTACAGTTAAAATGGCTGCTAGATGTAACAATAAGTTCTATGATAACAATTTCTGCTCTCACACTTCCCGCTTGTGGAAATTTGTTATATACAATCAATTCCTCGATCTGCTGCTAGGAAAGTTAGTTCAATGTGTCCCGATGGACAATTTTCCTTGCCAAAATCTATCTCATATGTTTATGTTTAACATTACACCATGGTTTGAATATTGTTGCCACATCTGGTCTGGTGCTTCTGCTATATATTTAGAGATTCTTGATAAAATCCAAAGAAGAATCTGCAATGGTATTGGTCCTAACCTAGCATCTCGGCTTCAGTCACCGCCATAATGTAGCTTCCCTGTGCCTTTTCTATAAATATTTTCATCGTTATTGTTCTGATAAACTTTCCTTTGCGCTACCTAGAATTTTTGTTTTCCATCAGCTCGGACTAACGTTTTCCACTGACATGAAGTGGAAAGACTATACAGAATCCATTTCCAGGACAGCTGCTAAGGACATTGGTTCATTGTATTGGACGAGACAATTTTTGTCTCCAGAATCTATCTTATACATTTATAAGTCTACCGTTCGTTCATGCATTTGGTCTGATGCTTCTGTTATGTATTTAGAGATTCTTCACAAAACCCAAAGAAGAATCTGCAATGTTGTCGGTCTTGTCTTGCATCTCGGCTTCAGTCACTTTCTCATCGCCGTAACGTAGTTCCCTCTGCCTTTTCTATAAATACTTTCACGGCAATTCTTCTTAAGAGATTTTCGTTTTAGGTAGGAAGAAAAATATTGGGGAACAATAGATATGATTTTCATAGTGCGACGAATCCAAGAGAAGTCATATGAAGAAAGACCAAGGCCTGTTTCAGCTTTTCGTACACCTTATCAAGGCCTTCGACACTGTAAACAGGGAACATATGTAGAAGAACTGCATAGGCTGTTATCACCATTTCGTTGATAACCTTCAGGCATTTCTTGAGTTCATGTTTTCCAGTTTCTTTTCCGTTGTTCGCCAAACCTTTATGGTTAGAGTGCATATATATATATATATATATATATATATATATATATATATATATATATATATATATATATGTGTGTGTGTGTGTGTGTGTGTGTGTGTGTGTGTGATATGCATTTATATATGTATGTGTATATATGTATATATATCTGTATATAGATATGTCTTTATATATATATACATGTGTGTATATGTATGTATATATATATATATGCGTATGTTTATATATTTGTATATTGATTTTCCATGTTTGTGAAATTTTGACGGGTAGTTTGCGTTGCCTCTGTAGTTATTTGGATGATTAAATCTTGATGAGTCTGTTTATTTGTCGTTCGTATATTTGCGTGATCATATATTCAATAATATTTACGCGTTTGTGTATCATGACGTCATGTCTGTCTGTCTGTCTGTCTTGTCATCAATAAACCTTTCTCCCTTGTCCACTAAATCTCTAATCACAACCCTGCCAATGTAACTTATTTTGAAGCTATATATTGCACCTCTTACTTCCGCTCAGATTCGGGAGGAAAACTTAACATATTACTAAGAACAATAAATGAAAATTTATGCATATTTTCTCCGTTTTTCTCTCTGAAGAATTTTGTAAGTTTCTAAACTTGAAGCATGGTCATATTTAGAGTTTAATATTCGTAACTTTTATTTTTAATGACATAATAAATTGGAGATTAATTAGTTATCCTGACTTCCTATATAATCTAATATTAATTTTAAAGCATTAATACGTTGTATCTAGGGTCCGTCTTCGAATTATTTGAATTATCATATACTTGTAATTTGATTGGCCATCTTACATAAACATATTCCCCGCTCGTTGGGGTTAGGGGTTGATTTGAAACCCTCTAAAACCTTTTTTATTTTACTTACAACACCATCACTTGACAAGAAACCCAGTCTTAAAACAAAATGGCTATTTTTTTAGTGATGTTATGTTATAGACAAGCGTATGGTTGCAAGAAAGAAATACATCAGCAGAAATAGATTTACGTGATTTATTCCAACAGGAACATGAGGGTATGGGACAGTTACTTTGTGGTACAGTTCATAAGCCGGCTTCGGATCTAGGTTGATCTCTCATAGTAGTTCACGCAGGTTGACGCTGGCGCTCCCCTGCTGACAGCTGCTGACCGTGACAGGTCTCTTCCCTGGCCACCTGTTGACTGCCTGTTGTACTTCCCTGTGACCCCTTTTATGGCGTTTTTTTATGGCTTAACAGGCTCGAAAAACGAAGCGAGTATAATTAGAAGGGGAGCATTTTTATTGGGCGAAAAATAGAGCACTTTAAATATTATTTTATTTTTCGACTGGAACACGTGTGTCGGGAACATTTGTAAACGAAGATGGTCATTTTGTGACGGGGCCTTGTCCCGTTCACATCCGGCTCTCGCTCTTGATTATGTTAGTTTATTTCCCTGTAAATCAGCCGAGATATGTCTTATTTTATTTTATAAGATGTTATAACATACTTATGTTATAATTTTTAAATAAAAATTCGCTCTACTTTGTATTGAAGACTTTTTTAAAAAAATACTGTTTTGGCTACTGGAATTTCATTCCATCTATAACAACCTTGAATTCGTATATATATATATATATATATATATATATATATATATATATATATATATTAGGTAGCTTCATGAGATTGCTAAAAAAAGAGCATAGTCTGATGAAAAAGACGCCAAACTTGACGGAAACAAAATTTTATAGTCTAAATGTTTATGTGAAGAGGAAATACCTAATTATTTTTGAATTATTTAAAAAAATTTTTCCTTCTTTTTAGAACATTCTAAATTTTGATTAAAAAAAACTTATTTCTCTTTGAACTAGTAAAATAAAATATAAATTTTTCGCACGTTTTTTTTTTGTTTTTGTATGACAGACATTAAATTCGAAAATCTTGAAAAGATAAAAATAATTGTCGGATATTAATGAAACTTTCAGAAACTATTCACTACTGATGGAAATTATTATAAATATTTTTTCTTTTTTAAAATCATGAAAAGAAAAAAAAAATTATATTTATTACCCACCTCCAACTAATTTTATGAAAACTCTAGAAATTCAGTCGCGTTCAGTTTAGTGATTATATTAGTTAAAAGCACAAGGCTAAGAGGAAAGCAAATCATGTATTTTTTAAGTTGAACCCCCCGCCCCCCTGAAAATCAGCTCTGTATTGTAATATACAAAACTCAATTAAACAAAGATATTATTTAATTTCAAATGCTTTTATTTGCTTTTAGTTATTTTTATGAATATGGACAATATTTTCTGAAAGCAAAATATTTTTTTGATGAAAAATGAATTTTCAATACAATTATTTGTTATTTATTTAATTGTATTAGATTTTTACATTTAAGTTGATAAAATATTATAAAATTAGTTAAAAGCCGTATTCAGTTTCGTAAATATCCTTATGAGATAGAACTTTTTTTTTAGCGCATTGTGAGTTGTATAATTTCGACCAATCAGAAAACCAGCAGTAATTAAGAAATGTAATTTTGTGTTTATAATACGGCAGTAATTATAACGTATGGAAGACCAGCAAGAACACAATTAAGTTGCGTTATTTGAGTTAAGCATTGTTCTCCGCTGTTAAGGCCTTTATTTTTGCGAAACACGTGTGGAGAAGTTAATTTGATCTTTCAATTTCAACTGAGAAGGGTACGTACAAGTGTCAGTATCATCTTATGAAATTTATATGATCTTATTTTTATATTAATCTCAGTTATGACATTTTCCCATAAATTAAATATCAAAATTAATAATAAAATGAACGGAAATACAAATAACACAGTAAAATGTAATAAATGTACATAAAATTATAGTATTTTATGTACACTTCTGATAAAATTTCATAAGAATATGTTTGAAACAGTACAGAAACGTATTATGGCATAAAAAGCAAGAAATTTTATATTATAGGCCATGATAGATTTAAAGCAAAAACACATACCAGTCGACCGGTTTCGTCCCCTCTCATCAGAACTGTTAACGGGGAACACAAATTATGAAGAGAAAAAAAAAACGAAAGTCTGTCATGGATGACGTGAATGAATGGACAGGGAGAAAAAATATATAATTATAAAATTTATACCAACAAAGATGCTAGAAGCGCAGCACAGCAAGTCCAAGCAAACAATCTCTTTGTTTACAAAGAGCAGGTCGCCTGGACCTGATGTACAGCGTCTCCAACACCTTAAGATGGAATAATGAGTGTGCTCTGGCCAAAACGGAAAACCAGTTCACACTGAAATCTATCGCACAGGTGGGATTCTTTATAAAGTGATCCGTAATCGAAGACCATTCATTCACGTCATTTTTTTCCATTTTATAAAAAATGAAAATTTCAGTTTGAAATTCTTTTAAAAAACAATTATAATTTTTTTAAAAATTATTTTAAAAAAATTAGAAATAATCTTTACTTAAAATATTTTGAAACAAGCATTACTTAGTTTCTGCGCCAAAAAGAAGTAGTTTGAAAATAAAATAAAGCAGGTCATAACATTTCGCGTCACTTGACAGGTGATGATTGATTATTACATCACGTATTGACAGCTTACGCGGGGAAAATTTATCATACCGGAGGACAGAAGTGATATTTAGAAGTTATTTAGATTTAAGGGAACAAATTATTTACATCGTTATTTTTAAGGAAAACTTTCAGCGTTCTAATATTTTTTGTACTTAGTTTTCACCTTTACGTTTACGTTGATTTATGGAAAATATATTCTAAAGAAATTAAAGTAAGACTGTTGAGAGTGAGATTAAATTTCATAAGAAAGGTATCTAATTAATTTATATATATATATACTTTCGATATCGTACAACTGGTAAACTACTTAGCATCCGACGCTTCTCTGTTAACTCTAAAACATTTCCAGTTCTTGTCCGGTATTTTCTAGATGTCGATGAGTGACACATAGTCACCGAAGCAGAACAGGAAATGCTTTGAGAGATAAACTTTCTCCGTTCGATCTCACTATCAACCTGGACAAGACAGTGATCGATTCCAATCTGCACCGATTGTTCATGGTTCGGTGTAAGGGTCACCCTACATCTAACCTTCAACATTTGTGGATGGCTACAAACTGAGGGTGGTAGACAAATTCACATACATTGGGATTGTGATGTCAAAGAACACTCGTTGCCACTTTTGTAACGCTTGTTGTAGTGGAGACTTTGCAATCGCAGATAAAACTATAGTAACGCCGTTGAACAATACTGGTGTCGAATATCACTTGCACTAATAGTACTTGCTCGATAATACTCTCTCGAATAGTAATCCGTATAGTGATCCGAATAGAGAAATAATATAGTGAATAGAGTAGAGAATAGCGATCTGTATAGTAATAGAGGATAGACTAGAAATAGCGATCCGAATAGTAATAGGAGATAGAGTAGAAATAGCGATCCGTATAGTATAGAGGATAGACTAGAAATGCGATCATTTAGACGCAAAGCTAATTTCTACTTATGCGTTTTCCCTATCGTCAAGTGATCAACTTAATTCAATAATGGGATCTATGTTCAAACTCAATTGTCGGCAGCGACACTTCATTCCTATATAACAATTGGGAACAACTATGGACAGACACGGCACTCTTGATGGTGAAATACCTGAGGAAGAGCCTGATTGGGACCCCGGGCAGTGCTGTGTGACCCTCGCTATCTACTCGTGTGAAGAAAGAAATCTTATGCATGTAGAGCTCTAAAAGATCGAATAGGCCTTTTCGCGGGCCACAGTGATATACCGCGTGGGGGATCAGACTGTTACACAATGCACTATTCAAAAATATGATATAACGTTGTGACGCGGGAATTGAATCACGACAATGAACGTGCAACAGGTGTCGTCTGGTCGTCATTCAGCAATTCACTGCAAAAAAGACAAAATTAGACCAGGACGATAAATGTTAGAAATGTATAACAATAAAATGTAAAAGCTGTATATCATTATACCGGGCGTATGTGAAATGAGATGAAAAAACAAATGGTATTTTATAAGCGACGATCACGGAAACAGGAGGAGAGAAAAAGGAAAGAAGAGCCGGACTAATACTAAATAAAGATATGATGAATTATGTTTAAAACACAATGGAAAATGAAAAATAACATAGCAAGTCACAAAAAAATGATCAGTATGTAACGAATGCACGGAAAATGGCTTCATTGGTGACGACTGGTGACGTTAGAAAAAACTGAAAGGAAACATTAAAGTCAGCGAGAGAATAACTATCAACAAGATAAAAAAAAATACTGTTTTCCCAAAAGACAATCTTTGTTATTATATATATATATATATATATATATATATATGTGTGTGTGTGTGTGTGTGTGTGTGTGAACACGTCTTATTATCAGATGGAACAACCGTCCTGGGCAAGACGATAAACTACATCCGCGTCCTGGGTAAGACGATAAACTCTGAGCAGGAGATTTTGAAGAATGTGGAACCACTTCTTAATTGCTACTGTTCCCAGGTCCACCCTGACCTGGAGTAGTAGCACCTGTTAGGGTCCCAGCTGTGGGTAAATAGTTAACCCCCAAACTGGGGTAAAAACTCTATGAAAGTGTAAAAATAGGTTTTAATACCAGAAAGACTTTTAAAAAAAAAATTCTTACCAGTAATAAATTTTTGAAAGAGAAAATTATTACCAGCAAGACATTTTTGAAAAAAAAAAAAAAACAACATATTACCAACAATTCTCCGGTTATCATCAGGCATAGAAATTATTTTCTTTTTGGCAAAATTCAGCTAGCATCCGAAACGAAATATGTAATGCAAATCGAAATATGTTTTTTTTTTTTTTTGAAGTGTGTTGTTGGTAACAGATACAAACTTGTGGAGTGTGAAGTCGCAACGCTAAGGTTGATTTTTTGAATATTTAAGTGAAAGTGTTGTTTTTTTTTTTACTAATATGGCAATTTAAGAATTTGTTGTTGTAGCATGAACTAAACTGTTCAATAACTAGAGTAATGTCTCAGTTGATATGCCGAAAATTTGCACGTCGAATCAGTTCTTTTAAATCAATTATGTGGTGCATTTTAATTCATATTACACTGAATCATTCATACAAAAAGTAAATTAGTAAAGTTAATGAGATAAAAATTCAATGGAACATCTAGCCAACTCAACTATAAATTGGTACTGCGCTTAAATTCATAAAGTCTAGGTACCATAGCGAAGAACTCATCCGGACAATGGCCACGAAAATATTTCAAAATCGCTAAACATTATTTGATAGGAAGTAGTAGTTTACGTTGAAGAACGGTTCTTCGTCCGATCACCGAAGTTAAGCAACATCGACCCTGATCATTAAGGTGACCGCTTTGGAATACCGGGTTCTGTAAGCATGGATGTGTGATTACCGATTCAGAGCCGTTATCCATGTGTAACGGCTCGGGATTGGTAATCGGAGAGCCGAGTTCTAATTCCAGTCGAATTCGTTATATTTTCTTATTTGCAAATATATTTACGAAAGCTATGAATCCATCTCTTCTGCCTTCAGTTATGGGTTAATTAGTAGGACTTTTATCAGTAAATCATTTTTATCTCAAAAAATTCTTAAAATCCCCCCAAAATTATTTATTTACATTAAATAACCTGCAAAAGTGGACAATGAAATCAACACCCATAGGCGACAGTTAATTTCATGCTAAACGCAATCGTCAGGTCATGTGCGTTGTGTTTTTACTCGACTTTTTATATATACAGTTCAGTGATGCATTGTGGGCAGTCTATTGTATTATTCTAATGATCATTTTGGTGGGTGTGGCTTCTTAATTAGTCTATTACTTACTTAGTTTATTTACTTATTTGGGTGAATTTATTTTACTTGATTTTGCTTATTTATTTTCATTTATACTTGTTCTCTGGACAGAAACTGTGTAAAACTATCCAAAAGTTCTGCCTGTTTGAGCGCTTTCTGATATACTTTTAGTCATTATCAAGGATGATTTTATTTTTACTTTTAACTGAATGTATCTGTTGTGATACGTATGTATCTAGAGTAATAGGAATGTTTTATTTTCCAAACACGGTCAACACATTGAGGCTGTGTTCATTGTTATTGAGTTTTGGCTTTTACTTGTTTTAGTATCAGGGTTTCCATTATTTTTAATCTTTTTTACATGTGGATCAGGTTATTACACATTTTATTTTCTACTAGTATGTTTCAGATGGAATAAGGTAGGTTTTTGTGTGTGTTTAAATGAGTCTAATTGAGCTATGGCTGAGTAGGTGCAATGTGAGTCGTCTAGATAAGCATTTAATAGTATGACCAATGCAATTGTTTATGAATTTGGTTTGATCAGGAACACAGTTCCTTAAGGGTCATTTGAACTCGTAAATAATGTTGGTCCTTTGTAGTTTGGATTTTGCGGGTGTCTTTTTTGATGAGAAAGTTGACTATTTTAAATTTTTTGTCGTAGATAATTTAATGTTCTTGTCCTGGTCGACTGGAATTGTGTTTTCCTCTATGATATTTGTAAGAGAAAATTCATGTTGCTTATAGTTAACATGTATTTGGCTTTTATAAAAGATGTTAATGTTATTGTTTTGGGACAGTTTTTACACAATTTGTGCCCAGATGAAAAGGAGACTTCTGACAACAGTAATGTAGTTTTGCAGAGGGAAGCTGAGAATAACATGGATAGAGCATGTGAGCAACGAGGAAGTTTTAACAGTTAAAATTTCTGGAACACATAATGAGGATAGAGGGTTTGGAGAATCTGACACTGAAAAGACATTGTGAAAGCAAGAAGGACAGAGGAAAACACCGCATAAACTAACTAATGAGTTTGTGGAAAAAAATGATAGAATAAGAACTGGGAAGGACAGTAAGGCTACAAAGGATAGGAAGTTGTGGAGAGTCATGACCACCTATTCCTTTGATAGTTTTGTTCATACTTGCTATATCGGGCTGTTTTTCAATTTCTGCACGTCTCATTGAAATGTTAGGTTTACCAAAATTTGTGGGCGGCCTTTATAGTATCTGCCGTCGGCACTGATATTTACCGAAATATTTAAAAGAAGAAAAAAAATTCAATAAAGACGGCTAGAGAGGAATCAAAAGAACGCAAAATGAAAGTTTAATTTCTAGAAAGAGAACATTCTAACAAAATGTAGAAATGTGTTACACTCTACCAATTCGTCCCCAGTCCCTCAACCTTCGGCGTCTTCCTCTTTGGGTTGAGGTGTCCACTCGGTCCGAACCGAATTTAGGGGTAACTGGCCGTACGCTCCCTGAGTACTCGTAGATTATTTCGACCGGTCAACTGGTCAAGTTCTGTTCGCTGCCCAAGCTGTGTTAGTTTTTAGATCCAGTAAGCGGGGTGTTGTCCATACGTTCACGGTCGACTGGGGATGTGGACACGGCTGTGAGAGTTTGCGCTAGGAAGTTTTAGAATATGGCAAAATAAAACAAGAAATAATATCTGCAGAAGCTAGACAACAATGGGGGAAATGTTGACGTCTTTTATATAAGAAGATAACATCAGAACAGAGGTTACAGGGAGAATAAAAACATTTAACATAAATGAGAAAAGAAAAAGAAAAAGACAAAATGCATCCACCGAATTCCCAACAGAGAGAGGGTTTGTGTGTGATAAACGCGTATTGAATCGCCTGGGGTAGGTTTATGACTAGTAGTCCAGTCTCATACAGACTTCTCAGAACAGGGGGCAGTTTTCTTTCTCTAATTCTCCCGCAAATCTCTCGGGACTCTCTCTGACGACGGTCTCGTTCCCCGACTCTCTCTCCCGTCTGCTTTCTCGTCGGCCTTTCTCGTCTGTCTTTCTCGGCTGTCTTGTAGCGCCGCGACCCGTAACGGTCGCCTGAGGGTGCTCACGCACATAATGACGATGTCCCGACCGATCGCCGTCTCTCCCGTCTCTCTCTTCCGTCTGGCCTCTTCCGTCTCGCTCGGCCGTCTGCCTTCTCTTCAGCATAACTACGCTGGTTTATATAGATAAATCTGTTTGATCATGAATCGACCCTTGGCCCGGCACGCGATTACCATGAGTGCCAAAAATTATCCCTTGACATGTAGACCAGTTCTCCAATTAGTTACCACGATTTCTTCTCGCTTCCCTAAAATTATACTTTGGGATATCTAAACTTTGATTCAACCTTTTAATCAAAACAAATACTGTTAAACAAAACCAAATATCTCGTAGCCTGAGTAAGCTCTATTTCAATTTTTAACCAATAAATTTTATTTTGATCATTTTTTTTTTCTAAAGACTCAGATTTGAAACATCGCCTCCTTCCCTGAGATCGTGTTTCTCATCAGTAAACACACATCTTAACCCAAATTGTACTTTGATATATAAACACCATTTCCACTTCCAGTCAATAAAAGTTATATTTGCGTGTGTGCATTCATGTGAGAGTGTGTGTGTATACCTCTCACTGTTACAACACGCTTTCTTACTTACCCTGAAAAAGAAAGCTAGCGTATGTTACAAAACCTGTCTTTATTGACAGGTTCGTCACGCCATTTTGTAATGTGCTGTGTTTTATCCACGTGTCAGAAAAGCATCTTCGTGGCATCTAATCGAAACCTGCGTAATTTACAGAATAAGCTTCACTAACTGGTTGTCCAATCAGGGTGCATACTCATTGCGGAAGAAGATGGCCAGAAATGCTTAAATCTTATTTTCTAAAGGAGCTTGTTGGGACGATGTGGTTAGATTAAATGACTGGCAAGTTATATTACTTTTTGGTTTAAGTTTGGAAGATAAAATTAAAAAAAAGTGTACAATGGAAAGCGTTGAAGAATTCGTAGTCAAACAATTATGGACAAAATAATTGAAAGAGGTACCGGACTTAGTGAACATTTACTTAACTGTTATTTAAAAGAGCTTAGAACCACATTGGATTTTAAAGTGAATACTTGCAATAGTATTCTTAGCTATAGATTAGATAAGGGTAGATAAGAATAGATAATGATAGATAATGTCAGATAGCTTCAAATAATCGTTTCCGATTCCGATTCAAATAATCATTTCTGAGCCTGATGTCTGCTTATTTGCTCAGGTTTCGGAAGTAGGTCGGACCGAATGATTTTCATAAATCCCTCTGTATAAGAAAATCGACGACGTTTCTTCGATTAGAGATGTCAACCGATCAATTAAAAGTTATGATTGGCTTAATTTTTAAAACTTTATTAATAGAGTTTCTCTCATTTATTAACATTGTTACATTTGCCTACAATTCCTGTATTTACCCATATATATATTCAGAGGTCGGTGTTCAGATAAGAGAAATGCTTCCCTCCACTTTCAAGAGAAATACTTTTATGGCTGGTTGAGCAATTTTACAATATATTTTACTCCTATTTACCATATTTCCATTGTTCGAACTGTTGACCTCATCATTATAGTAATATTCACGAAGTTTCGGCCGTTGTACGCTCCGGCTTTCTTCAGGTTCTGTCTAAATTAGATGAGGTTCTGTAGCTATTTACTCTATTTACAATATTCGAACTGTTGTCCTCATCTTTCTTGTCATATTCACGACGTTTCAGCTGTTGTACGCTCCGGCCTTCTTCAGGATCTATCCATATTTCTGAGATAAGGTATTGTAGCTATTTACACTATTTACATTGTTCGGACTCTTGTCCTCATTGTCTTATTCACGTCCTTTCAGCCGTTGTACGCTCCGGCCTTCTTCAGGATTTGTCTTTATGTTGTAGAGTAAACGAAAAATTTTTCTTTTCCCGTGTGAATTACGAATCCCTCGTCACCAATGTTGTAGAGTAGCTTTCACAGTGGAGGCTTGTATTTCAATAAGTCGTCCTAAATTAGGTTCGACGTACAAAACGTTAGGAACTTGAAATAAGAGTTAATGACGCAGCTATCTAGTTGTGATGGTTGATACTTCAATGTCCGACATCGACTGACTCACTCAACTCCACTGAGCCCAACTGGCGACCGCTACTACTACTACTACTTAGTATGTGTGGGAGAGTCTATTAATAATAGAATAGGTACGTCAGGTATAACACTTTATTTCCGAGATAGGGTATTTTAGCTATTTACGTTCTACGGTCTGTTGTCCTCATCTTTATTGCCATATTTCTGTCGTTGTACGCTTCACTTTTTCAACTGGTATCATCATCATTTTACTGTTTTTCATTTGAACATTTTTCAACTTAAAATGCAAAGATCTATTCCAATGCAAAGCATAGGACACAGATTTTGAGAACTTGAGTTCATGATCGCCTACGTCCTGTTTGAACTGGGCATTAGAAAAAGAAGTTAAGCATCAGCTTAAGACTACCTATTGCAATTTGAAACATGAAGAATCTATCTGCAGAAAAAGTTTCGATTATGTTACTTGTAAAATCTTATTTGGAGTAATGAACATTTTTCCTTTCGGTACACTAAACAACTAAGAGAAATAGTTATTGCTAAATTACTTGTAATATGAGCTCTGGTAAAAAATGTTTGCTGCAACATTAGGTTTATAAATCCACAAAATTCTATCACCAGTTTCCTCGTGGACACATCTCCCAGTGGATAAAAGCGTTTGTTAATGATCCAAAAGTGATTTAATTCAAAGAGTTGTGGGTTCAATACCTGATGGAGGGGTCAAAAGCTTGGAGAACAGATTTATTAATAACCGAGATATCCCAAAAAGGCATGGCACGTAGAATTAGAATAATTTAGCACCGTGGACTCAATCAATAGCTCGATTGGAAATTCCAAGAAATATCACATGAAGAAGGCTAGAGCGTACAACGTCCGAAACCTCGTCAAAATGTCAATAAAGATGGGGACAATAGTCCGAATAGTGTAAATAATTACAATTCCTAATCTCAGAAATATTGACAGAAGCTTTGTTTTCTCTTTTAAAAATCTAATTGAATGTTTTTAATTCTTCGCGAAAGTTGTACTTATAAAAAGTTAAAATCATTAAAACGTGCGTTTATTTCTATATAACGGCTTTTGTATTATTGAGGTCGAATTTTTTAATTCTATGACCCCCCACCACCAAAAAAAAAAAAAAAAGAAAGAAGGAACATCGAAAAAATAAAAATAAAATATGAAGAAACTGAAATTTACAAATAAACTCCAAAATAAATAGAAAACATTTTTAAAAAATATAACCAATCGTAAAAAACGAAAAAAAGTAGAGCGAAAAAAGTTCCAAAATAGACGAATCGATTTGTGGGCGTGGCATTGAGTACAGCTTACCTCTGTATCCTTCCGCTACGGACCGTTTTACTCAGAACTAATTGGTTTAATCATCCGTTTAATTTGAGTGACCCGTTTTGATGAATGCTACGAGAAACAAGAGAGAGAGGGAGAGAGAGAGAGAGGGAGAAAGAGAGAGAGAGGGAGGGAGAGAGGGGAAGAGAGAAAGCGGGGAAAATGAAAGGGAGAAAGAAAATGAAGGGATTCGATGGCAAGAGAAAAAATAAGAGGAAGAAGAGAGAAAACAAAAGAAAGAAGAATTATCTGAAAGAGAGAGAGAGAGAGAGAGAGAAAGCGATAAAGAAAATGCGATATCCTCGTTTAACGGAATGATAACATGTGTGAGTAGTGTAACGCTTATTGGTGTGAAAATGAATGCTCACAGCGCTTCTTCTCCCTCCATCTATGGGTTAAATAGCAGGGTAGATTAGGCCCTCTAGTTTTGGGTGGTAATCAGCCAAAGAGAAGCAAAACTATTAATTACAATTTCTGTCCGAACTTCTGGGAATAGGAGTTATCATTTTTACACTATTTACATTCGTAAAGTTCTCCCCATCTTTGTTGTCTTTATCACAACTTTTCGGTCGTTGTGCCCTCCGGCCTTCCTCAGTTGTATATTCTCTTGGGTAACCTACAAGGAATTCGAAACTGAACCCTTTATTTAATCTATGCGGGTTCCTCGCCCGTCTCATGTGAATCCAAGTATACACTGTTCGACTTAGAGATTGAAATCACAACCACTATGTCATTAAATTAAAGAACCAACACTTTAATCCACTAGGCCACTTACTCTACTAAGGACAATTTGCTGTAGTGAACCTATCTTGCCTGCTGGTTTGTGCTGCTGCTACCTGTCATTTGACGTAGTGGTTTTGAGATCAATTCACGAACTCAGTGGAAACGAGTGAGCAATAACTGAACAGTACTAAATAAGAATAAGAACTAGACGACATATCCCGAGACATGGGCAAGGAAATGGGAACATTCTATACTGCAGATTAAATAAAGAGTTCCCTGTATTTTAGCCAAGACAATATATACCTGAGGAAGACCGGGTGGCACATCGGTTGAAACGTTGTGTGAACAACAAAAAGATGAGGAAAATAATCTGAATATAAGTAGTCTAAATTCCAAATCATGGAGAAGGTAAAAGAAAATAACTCACCTATCTCCTCCAAAAAGTCACGGTAAAATGAAGACAATAATGAAAAGGAATCTGTGGAGAGCCATGATCACCTACGTCCTGAAAGAACTTGGCATTAGAAAAAAAAGTTAAACATGTCTGAAACTTATTGCAATTTGAAATGTGAAAAACCTACCTGTCGAAAACCTTCTGATAAAGATACTTGTAAAATCTTATTTGGAGGAATGAAAATGTTTCCTTTTGATACACCAATCAATTTAGAGAAATACTTATTGCTAAATTGGCGCGTGATATTTTTCTTTCTTGCAGAAAAAACAAAATTGTAATATGAGTTCTGGTAAAAAAAATGATGCTTAAGCTTTAGGTTTATAAGTCCCCCAAATTAAATTAGCAATGTCCGCGGGGACACGTGCCCCAGTGAATAAAGGCTTGGTTGATGATCCAAAAGTGGCTTAATCCAGAGTTATGTGTTCAAAATTGGAACATCGAAAAATTAACTGGAACTGAGATAACCAAAGGCATGGCACGTGGAATTAGAACAAATTAACACAGTGGACTAAGTTAAGTGTTGTATACTTAAAGAAGTTACAAACAGACAAATGTGGTACTCGAGTCAATGAATAACAACACGCGCGTAGATGAAAGAGAAGTTTATTGTAAAAGAGAATACACTACTGAAAGACAGAGAATCGGGTGGCAGGCTACTGATTCCTGAAGTAAGCTTCCAGGTATATCCTGTGCTCACTATATATAGCTACTGATATAGTCAGTGCACATAGGCGATAGGGAATGTGGGACATTCCATTGCAACAACACCCCCTGAGATAATTTTCCTATAAAATTTTGCTCAATACCTATTCTTTTTGGGGTTAGGACATAATTGTTTGACTTTTCCCTTCTTCTCAGCAGTTTTCCGTCTCACCAGCACAAAAGGGTTCGGTTCGAAATTCCAGATTACAACAAATAGTTTATAACGGCTGAAATATGGCAATAATTATGACGACAACATACCGAATAATAATAATAATAATTTCATAATGTGTGACGTCATTTGTTTACATTTGGATACGCTTCGAGCAGATATGAATGTACGAGAGAAAATCATGGAGAATTTTTGTTTAAAAACAGTAAAATCGACCTTGCTAACCGAAACGCTCCTCTGTGGCTCAATCGGCAAAAGCACGTCAGGCTATATGACGGTTCCGTATAGGTTACAGGTTCAATTCCTGTCGGAGGAAGCATATTTTCTATGAACATTTCTCGGACATTCAGGCCGGTAAATGTCGTTAATATTGTTTATTATAAACAGAGTATTTACTTAAATATTTGTATCTCTAAAAAGGACGTATAAACATAAAAAATGTCTTAAAATAATTGTTGGACTTTGTACATTTCATAATGTGTGACGTCATTTGTTTACATTTGGATACGCTTCGAGCAGATATGAATATACGAGAGAAAATCATGGAGAATTGTAGTTTAAAAGCAGTAAAATCGACCATGCTAACCGAAACGCTCCTCTGTGGCTAAATCGCTAAAGTACGTCAGGCTATATGACATTTCCGTGTAGGATACAGGTTCGATTCCTGTCGGAGGACGAATAGTTTCTATGCGATTTCTCAGACATTCAAGCCGGTAAATGTCGTTAATACTGCTTAGAGCATTTACTTAAATATTTGTATCTATAAAAATCCCGTATAGACATAAAAATGTCTTAAAATACCGAATAATGTAAATAATTACGATCCCTAATCTCAGAAATATTGACACTATTTTTTTTTCCTTCTAAAAATCTGAATGTTTTTAATTCTTCACTCGTGAAAATTGTAAATATAAAAAGTTAAAATCATTAACGAACACGGGACACAGACACGCGTTTTTTTTTTCTATCTAGTGACTTTTGTATTATTGAGGTCGAATTTTTTAATTCTATGACCAACCGCCCCCCCCAAATTCCATGACCCGTCCCAAAAATAGAAAGAAAGAAAGAAGGAACACCGAAAAAATAAAAATAAGATATGAAGAAACTGAAATTTACAAATAAACTCCAAAATAAATAGAAAATATTTCTTTAGAATATGGTCAACCAAAAAAAAAAAAAAAAAAAAAAAAAAAAAAAAAAAAAAGTAGAGCGAAAAAGTTCCAAAATAGACGAATCGATTTGTGGGCGTGGCATTGAGTACAGCTTACCTCTGTATCCTTCCGCTACGGACCGTTTTACTCAGAACTAATTGGTTTAATCATCCGTTTAATTTGAGTGACCCGTTTTGATGAATGCTACGAGAAACAAAGAGAGAGAGAGAGAGAGGGGGGAATGAAAGGGAGAAAAAAAAAATGAAGGTTTTCGAGAAAAGGAGCGAGAGTAAATAACGTGTACAAAGGAAAAGTCCTTTCTTGAATGCAGAGACAAGGCGGCTCAAAACAACAAATAGCAAAAGAATAAAAAAAAACAAAAAACATTGGTGAAATATCTGAGGAATTGCTAAGACGGATGAAGCCGGACATTGTTGGCGGAGGTCATTTGGTGCATTGTTTCCAGGTGTGTGTGGGGTGATAAATGAAGGGATTAATGAAAAGTGGGGAGGAGTAGAAAAATGAGTGGGGTTTAAGGGTAGACATTAATATTAGTCCATGATGATTGTAATCCCTGTGGAATCACACACACATATATTTACAATACTCATCAGTTACGACACGCATAGGCTATAAACACACACCATACACATATGTACATCATGTTTCATTCATAATCATGCACACACATACACACACGTGTCTAGGCTGGTAAAGGACTTACGAGAGAGATCTTTCTGATGTAGCCATTCGACGAATTTCTTCGATCCTGAACAAATTGACAAGCCAGTAACGAGATCAACATTTGGTCTGAAGATCGCATTGCGGACTGGAACTAACTGTTACCAAACAGTATTGATTCCTATGTCCACACTGTTTATATCTATAAATAGTCTATATCCGATATTGAGCATTCTTCCCCGATAAATAAATATAGAAAATTTTCGTCAATATATATATATATATATATATATATATATATATATATATATATATATATATATATATAAAAGCCATTGGTTTATACCAACAGCTTCCCATACTTAATACTTCTCGTTTTACTCTCGCGTGGTCATCTGTGACGTCACGAGCTGCGGTGCGATTTTCCCTTCCACGTTTTGTATACACGAGTTTGTCGTTGGTTGGAAATCTTTCATGCAACAAAAAGAGACTATCATTATTGTTTTGTCCGTGTATTGTTTACTATATTGAAATGTAATTGTCATCTTTGATAATGGCTTATGTAAGCCGAAAGCTTAGATAGGATTAAAAAAACGTATCAATATGATCATTTTCTTTCATCTTTCAATGATAATATTATTAAGCTTATCAGACAATATGAAAGGTATTTACATAAAATAAATAGACAAAATTTGTCTATATTATTTAATGAAGCAGGCATCAATATATATATATATATATATATATATATATATATATATATATATATATAACTTACATTATTTACATAGCCCACGGGATAAAGACGATGGTTATTAGACCCAAAGAGTTGTGAATTCAATACCAGGCCACAGCAGTGGTGAACTGAAGTTGAATGTAACATCAATCAGCTAAGTGACAAATTATATTTATTTCTATTAATCCTATATATATATATATATATATATATATATATATATATATATATATAAATATATAAATATATATATATATATATATATATATATATATA
The DNA here is from genome assembly GCA_903632075.3 of Acanthosepion pharaonis. Lineage (NCBI taxonomy): Eukaryota > Metazoa > Mollusca > Cephalopoda > Sepiida > Sepiidae > Acanthosepion > Acanthosepion pharaonis. The sequence goes on from CAHIKZ030000428.1 coordinate 949,520, forward strand.
TATATATATATAAAGTTTCAAATTGAAAATTATGATGTTTTATTTTATGAAAGTATTTATTTATTTATATATATATTTGATATTTCAAATTGTCCTCAATTTTCATCAGAAATAACTGTTTTGTTACAAATAAATTAAAATTACTGTTTGTTAGCAAGTAGCGTCCTTCGCGAGACGCGGACGTCACGTGATATGGAACGTCACTGTTCGGATATTCCTAACTTAAATCTAACTGTCATAAATATTTAAAAAATTTTTTTTTTATATCTAAATATTATTAATATATATATATATATATATATATATATATATATATATATATATATATATATATATACTGCATTTAAATTTTTGAAGATAAAAGTTGACTGGAAAGCATGGAGCTGGAACAGAGTTTCAGAATGGAGTAGTGCGAGAAAAGAAACTGTTAATATAGAAATTTTAATCACATCTAGCCAACGCAATTGTATACTGGTGAAACCTACTCGTCAGTCTAGTACTACGTTTAAAACTAATCAAAATTCCAAATTGCAGAAATTCTGATTGCTTTTTTTAATCAATTCACCTCAAGCCTTACCTGCTATCCTCTTCTGTCAAATCGTTTGGGAAACACTGATCTAAATAAATGGGGTACAACGCTAGCAGCCATTTTTAAAATGGTTCCTGTTACGTCCGCTTCGAAAAGACTTATGTTCGCGATATGACGAATGAACGTTTTGCTCAAATGTTTGTATTATTCATGATTTTAGCTTTGTCCATCACAAACGTCTGCATTCCATCTTCTTGTCTCTTCTCGAATGTAAACCCAACCGGCCAGAACTTGACTGACCAACATTGACAAATAAACGAATATGTTTACTACAAATGTCTTTTCAACAGAAAAAACAATTTATGTCTCGCGGGTTTTCCTTTCTTTCTTTCTTTCTTTCTTTCTTTCTTTCTTTCTTTCTTAGCTCATATCTATCTATCTATCTATCTATCTATCTATCTATCTATCTATCTATCTATCTGAGTATGATCTTTATCTATCTATCTATCTATCTATCTATCTATCTATCTATCTATCTGAGTATGATCTTTATCTACCTATCTATGATCTTTATCTATGTGAGGATGATCTATCTATCTATCTATCTATTTATCTATCTAAGTCGGTTTTTATCTATCTATGCATTTCTCTATCTATTCAAATAACAGAAACCACATCACTTGGGGACTGTCAACAGCAGCAACACCTATAATTGATATAACATGTAACACGAAGAGAAAATGACTTAATCAAGATGTTGATATTCCACACTACTTCAAACAAGAGGTTAAGAAGGAAACCTCCAACAATACTAGAAAGTTGAGAAAACTATTTTCCTGAAAAATGGTTTTAAGAGAAAGATTTTATAAATTTCGGTCAAAAGTAGAACTGGCGATCAATAAAAGCTGAATGTTTCCTTATAAGGAAATGGCTAATAGTCTTGTTACTATTACCATCTGTATATGACTTTTCTTATCAGTCCTTTACGACTTACATCTTTTTTATATATAAGATCACCGGATCATCGGATATTTGTATATTAACTTGGAGGAGTAATGGGTAGCGGATCGGATTAAGGAATCAGAGAGCCAAGTTCGAAATCCAGTCGAATCCATTGCATAATACCCATGGGAAACGTATGAACCCTCTTCTTCTCCCTCCAGCTATGGGTAAATAGCAGGACAGACCGGGTTTTATAGCCTTGGATGGCAACTAGTCTACCGCAGAAAGAAATGGCAACTTACTGCGGGAAAAAATTGCCTCGTCAATGATATCGAAAGATACATGATCGCCTAAGCGTGTATCACGCATGTCACATAACTGAACTGAACATTTGCTTGTGCTAAACGTTGAATCTTACTTGAACCTCAAGGACAAAAATTTTGAAAGTCAGAAGTGTGGGCCTTCACTCTAGAGAGAGATTGGCCCAACACAATCTTCTGATTAGCATAGCATTTCTTGAAAAATCCCTAAATACACAGCAGTCATAAATATATAGTTTAGACTTTTCGTGTATATTTAGTCTCCTACCAGAAACCGTAGTTAAGGTTCTTTTCTCACTATTTGTCTCTCAATGCGTGTACGTCAATCTTAATGTTCGTCCATATTTACGGACGGAGAGGTTGGCTTTCATGCGTACATAAAAGAAAACACAACTCTCTTCATTTCAATCAATCTCTTTGCATCTACGCGCATGCGTCAGCTCATATAATATGGACGAGCAAACAACTTTTGCCTTATTTGGAGTTTCATCTCAATGTTCGTACATTTGTCAGAAGCAATAAGGTTGCATGGTTTTATTTGGGGAATCTTATCCTTTGCTCTATATGCAAATATACGAGAGTGTATTGAAAATGATCAGCTCCCCGTCTCCCATCATCAACAACAACCAGACCTGATGGTTAGTCATGGATTTGGATCGTAACAAGAGAAATCTGAGAGCCGAGTTCGAATTCCAGTCGAATTCATTAGATTTATTTACGTGTTAATACATCTCGTCTCCCGCAAGCTGAGGGTAAATAGCAGGGCAGACTGGGTTCTATAGCCTTGCTTGGCAGCCGGGCTAGGAGAGATACACCATTTCTACTACGACTGCAGTAAATGTGGTGGCCTTTCAACTCTAATGGGTTACAGGACTCGTGATCGTGATACATACATATATATATATATATATATATATATTTTATGCAAAATTAGGTAATCCGTATGGGTAGACCCAAGGAGGATGATATCCAGAGAGCTCAATGTAAATTCAGAGCAAATATGTTTGAATAAAAACAGATCACTTTAAGGTTCCATGTAATAAATTAATTCAATCACAACCCTTTTAAAGGGCTGTGGTGAAATAACTTATTACATTGAACATTAATGTGATCTGTTTTTATTCAAACAAATATATATATATATATATATGTGAAAAGTGTATATAAATATAAATAAATATAAGTATGTA
>CAHIKZ030000428.1:955000-972500 GCA_903632075.3 Acanthosepion pharaonis
ATGACAGGATACCCAAGATCCTAATGTACAGCCAGTTAGATCAGGGCTACAGGAATGTAGGACGCCCATGGCTAAGATACAAAAACAAGCTGAGGAGCTGTCAATATACCTCATAACACCCACGAACGCTTAGCCTTGGAGCGGGTAGAATGGAGATCAATGTGTTTTAGTGGACTCAGCAGTCTTCAATCAGCTTGTCTGAATTGTCTAGTGACAAGAAGTGAGAGCAAGATCTAAAAGGTCAGACAATCTAACAGTAAGCTCATCCCACAATCCTCACTCTTGCTCCATATGCGGTATCCTCTGTAAATCACTAGCGGGTCCTAAGTGCCACTTAAGATTATCGCACACAATTTCATGATTGAATCAATTAAGTTGTCAGATTCTCATGTGTGTATGTATGTATGGGTGTGTGCGTGTGCATTGATATAATAGGAAAGAACTGTTAGATTGATGATCCGAAGTTCTTTAGTATTTTTGTTTTTACTTTTTAAAAAACAGTGCTCGATACAGAAGTAGAGCATATATATATATATATATATATATAGGATGCTAGGGGTAATTTATTGGTATTTTATATTTTTAATTTTGCGCATGCGTTTTGTTTTTGATCTTGTCGACTGCACAGATAGTAGGGTCAGTTGGTCACCGTCTATGAGAAAAAGAGTACCATAACTCAGATCACTTCACTGAAATTTGGAAACAGCATGATGTACTGTTTGGCATTCGCACCGGAAGCTTCAATACGAACATTTCAGAGTGTTTGGGTGTCAATCTGAGAACAGTGAAGAGGATTCGGAAAGAGCTGGATGAGTCAAATGGTGAATACGAAGCTGTTTCGAGTGATCATTAGTGATGGCGACATTATGCCTCCATTCATCTTCCCACAGGGTCTCAGACACAACATGGAGGCCTACATCAAGTGCCTTGAGGAGGTAATGCTGCCCTGGGTCAAGAGGGTGGCTGCTGAAAGACTCTATATCTGGCAAGAGGGACTCTGCACCACGCCACACAAGCAGAACCCAGTCATGGCTCCCAGACAGTTTCTGTGACCATATCATCCCTTACATCTGGCCAAATAACTCCCCAGACTGCAACCCCCTTGATTATTGTGTGGGGTGCAGTTGAGAGAGAGACCAACAAAACTCCTTGTAAGACCAAAGATGAACTGAAGGCAAGGATTATGGCAACATTTACCAACTTAAACAAGGAGACTGTTCAGAAGTGTTGCAGGAGATTCCAAAGTCGAAGACCGTATCGATGGCGATTTTATTGAATAAATTTTCTCTTTCATGATATTTTAATGTACTTTAAATTTGATGTCATTAATATTTAAATTTTTTGCCTAATTTAGATGATAATTTATCTAACGCACCGTTAATTATTCTTGATTGCACTTCATTTCTTATAAATAACGTCATTTTTTCCTCTTGCCTTTCTCTCTCTCTCTCTCTCTCTCATCTTCTCTTTTCATGTATACATAAACTTAGTAAATGCAAACCAGACGATAAATTTTCATATATACATCGGTAGTGTAAATTGGCTGGATTATAAATTTGGATCGTATAATCATTTATTGTGTCTAATGTCACCACAAATGTATCCACACTTTTCCGATGTCTGTTTTTTTAATTTTAGGTCAACGAATCGGTAGTGATTTATGCATCGGAAAATAATTCATATTTATCTGTATCTCACTCATTTAAACCTTTATTTAACGCCTCTCTTTAAAACTTTGCTCTTTTAAATTTTATTCCCCACCCCGACCTTAAGGTATTTCCTGTTCTTCTTTCTTTCGTTCCACCTCTCTCTACAGCTTTCATACATTTCTCTCTCACACTTGTTTCCCACTCCCACACATACACTCACACTAAAAGTTTTCATACCCGGAGTTATATTTTACGATTTCTTTTTGAATTTGTAGGTCAGATGAATTGGATCGTGATTACGAGTCCAATGTAATATATTATAACCATGGAATATTAGTGTTTAAGCCTTTTATTTTATTATATATATATATATTACATTATATATTATTAAAATATTTTTTATTATATATATGTATATTATATATATATATATATATATATTATTAAAATATTTTTATTATAATAGATTACAATAGAAACATTTTATATCGCTACACAAAAACTTTCATGTTTCGGAACTTTAATCGTTCCTCATCGGGCGATGGTAGATAACATATAATAAAAATTATTTATTTGGGAAATTTGAAAACAAATCGTTACTTCTTACGAAAGTTAAAAAGGTTGGGGGCTAATGTCTGAATGAAATATATACTTGTGGGCATGTCTAGATTATTCAATTAAAAGTCTATGGTAAAATAGAAAAATGAAAAATAAGATCAGAGGGTGGAGAAAGGTGGGTTATAAATTCATGTCTTTTTACATTGACACTCTAGACATGTCAGTGTCAAACATAATATTAGGGAAATGGTATCTTAGTCCACTTTAGATTACTCTTCTTGACACCTAATATACTTATTTCAATATCTTTTCCCTTTTCGAAACAGCCTGTCAAATCCTCTTACGGGATCGCCATCAGCTGTTTTAATCTTTTAAATCTTGTCCACTCTATTTGTCACGGTGGTTTTAACTTTTAAATATCTAACGTTGCATACAGTCAAATCTGTATTGTTGCGATATGCGAACTGACAGACCTCAGTCATGCGTTGTTTTGTCAAAACAACATGAAACGGAAACCATTTAATTGACTTTACATTAGCTTTGTATTTCGAGTACCCTGATCTATCATAATCCACAACAAAGAACAATGGATATAAACTAATTCAAGTGACCAATTTGAATTTGCAATGGGATCGTTAGACTCTGCTAGGTCTTCCGAACTTGTTAGTTATTCATTTTATATAACTTTACTGTTCACCATCAACATAGAGGATATATGGTTATATAGGGATGATAGCCTTATGGTGGTGATTAATTGTACAAATTTCAAAACTGACATTAGAAAATTAATCCATAGGGAATTTAAAAATCTAAACCTGAAAGTTAAAATCAACACAAATTTTAAAAAGTAAACTTCCTTAATGTAACACTCGACTTAGTAAATAACATATACCAACCATACATGAAAACTAATGCAAATTCCTTTTTTATCCACCGAAATCTAATCACCTTCTATTCATAATCAAGCACATACACTCTTCCATATAATATAGAATTAGTAATAACTCTTCCAATGAAGATGTATTTTATAAACATAGCACTTTTTACAACAATACCTTAAAAATTGTGGCTATAAATGCCGTGACATTAAACACAGAAAACATAATAGTGATAACAGACAGAAATAGAAAAATCATTTCGTATAAACCCTCATTTAACCAAATGGTTACCACTAAGTTAGGGCCGAAGTAATTTCCCCAGTAATAATCCTCTTAAATAAAAATACACTTAAATTAAGTTACAGTTGCACAGATAATCTAGAAAAAAATATTAAAAAAACATAATAATAAAATTTTAAATCTACACCTAAACCAAAATAACAACTGCTATTCAAAAACAGAAAACAATAATGATAAAAAATTGTATAATTTTAGAAATCCAAATGAATGTCCATTACAGAATAGGTGTCTTACTGCATCTATTGTTTACCAATGTACAATTTCATCTAATGAAAATCCAACAGTTAAGAAATTTTATATTGGTAGTACAAAAAAATTCCTTTAAACTGAGGTGATATCAGTACATATTCTCCTCCAATTCAATATTTTTCTGCCATAAACGAATATCTGTTTCTAAATATTTTCGGCACTTAAAAGAAATTAATCCTAAGGTTATGGGAAAATATTAAAAGATATATATGACCCATGCTCCCTGTGTTTAGAAGAAAAAACTGCATATTATAAAGTTTACTAAAAAATAAAGATCTACTAAACCAAAGAAATGAATTAACAGTTTTATGTAGGCATTGCGTAAATTTTACGTTAAAATATAGTTAAAAGAATTCTTCATAAACATTTTAAGCATTACAATTATTTGAGAAGTATATAATGGCCAACTCACTTTTTATAGGGTTTTTTCAACTTTGATATTGACCTGTTTTTACTCCCCGTTCAATATAATTAGCATCGTAAATTAAAGTTCCCCCGCCAAAAAATCTTTTAACTTTACCCATTCGGTCCCCTTCCGTAGTACAAACATTTTTGAAAAACATTTAAAATTTTTTTTTGTCCCGGTTACTCTATGCCTACTTTAGCAAATCTGAAATTTGGATTTCGCTACATTATGTTCGACGCAGACATGTCTAGAGTGTCAATTTATCAAGACATGAATTTATAAGGCGCCTATCTCCACCCTTTGACGATGTAAAATGTTTTTATTTGAAATCTTGTATAATAAAAATATTTTAATAATGTTATATTTTGCCCTACGGGCACTTGTTAAAAAGTAAATGCCAAGAACTGTGGATTCTATCTTCTTCGGGTCTGAAGATATCTATATATCAGGATATATATCCATAACTTAGTAATTAAATGGATTTTTGTCCCGTTTACTCTATGCCGACTTCACCAAATCTTGAGCACTGTTTAAAAAGTAAAGACTAAGAACAGTGGATTCTAACGCCATACATAGCAGAGCGATCCATAACTAAGGATTTGACTGGAATTCGAACTCGGTTCTCTGATTCTTCAGTCCGAGTCTTTATACATTACTCCACCGCGACTACTATGCAACGATTCTTAAAAATATACCGCAAAAATGTAAAAGAGAAAACCTTATAATCTTATCTTATAATCTTATAAATATCTTCTTTCACTTTTATATTCTTGCGATTTTAAACAGCGAAATTCACCAAAAAGTTTTGTCACAGAAAGTTAATTTAATTTTTTTCTTTGTGCTAATTATTCTTCATAATAATGAATATCTTGATTAATTATAAAATTCATTTTTTAAGGAATAATTCGTGTTTTCATTATGACTCGTGAAGTGTGTTGATACTTTCTTTTTAAGAAAATAAAAAAATAAATAAATTTGACTTTTTGCTCTACTAATTTTTCCAAAATTACAGTAATTTGTGTATTTGAATAAAAATTTAATTTAACATTTTTCTATGATATCTTCATAACAAACATATTGATTTAAAAAATTATTATTTATTATTTAAAAAATGTATGTTGAATTTTACTAGCGTTGTTAAAAATGCAAAACAAAATTAACCAGTTCAATATTTTTTAAATATACTGCAAAAATATTAAACTGGTTAATTTTGTTTAGATAATCATATTTCATGGTGGTGGTGGTGGGGGGTCGACATCCCCCACCCACATAAAATACTATTATTCCAAAAAAGGACCCTGACCAGTGAAATAACGGAAAGTAACATAGGATAAATACCCACAGCGTACAAAATTTTTAATTCTTTATTCTGAATCCTAAAATCTCCAGTCACTATATAATGATATAAGCAAAATGTAATTTTGACAAAATAATAGGTTAGTTAATATTTTTTTAATTTCAGTACCCCAAAATCTTTCTCAAAATGATCAAAAGTGCTGTGGTAATTGTGATTAACAAAATAAGTTTTGCATATTTCGTCTTCCACAAGATCAGAATGAGCAAGAAAAAAAAAGGAAAAAAGAAATGATATTTAAAGGCAATGCCTCCAAACAATACCACTATTGTTTGTGAAAGACATCTGATTATGAAACTAGTTATCGCAAGAAAAAGTACGACCCAGAAATCCACCATCAATATTTTAATCATTTTGCCATAATTCCTCAACCGAAACAAACACATAAATCTTCTACTTTTGTGTGAAACGTGCAAAATGATGAGTTGGCAGTTTCTAGAAAAAGACAAGAGAAAATAATTCTAAGACTTACTGTTTAATCCATGCCTGTAATAGAATTATTCATACCTTTCCCAAGGGTATTTGTTTCTATAGTAAAATCTTAGTAATGAATTCATGTACAAAAATAATTTATAATGTATTATTATAGGAAAATAATTCCGAAAGATTTTTTGATTGATTGATTGATATATTTTTACGGCTTTTCATCTCTTATCAAACGAAGACCGTATCTATGCGTTCTTTTATTAAAATAATTTACAGTGCATTGTAGAAATTAAATAAAACCAATAAATAAAATAATAATAACGAATAAAAAAATGAAAACGGAAATGATTTTCTCATTATGCAATTAATAAAGGAACTGGGAAGGTTTTTTGTCATTTACGCAATTTTATGACCCCACTTCCGGAAAGGACAGAATCTTGCTTTTTCCATTTTCCAACGACATTGTTCGTACGTGCCTTGTTTCTGAAGTAAGTGAATTTGTCGTTCCAACTCTGCGCAAGGCTGACTTGAGCGCGACCATTTTAACCATTGTTATACTTACTTACCCTAATTTACTTCTGAACTAAAACAACGGCATAGCCAAGAGACAGTGAGAACTTCCCACCCGTCCCCATAAAAAGGAATAAACGATCCGTAGTAAAAATGTAAGTTTTTGTATGCTTCTTAGTTGTTTATCATATGTGAACACACACCTTCATCTATAATACACACAAACTCGAAAACTAAGTTCCATAGCATTTCTGTAGTAAAATATTTCCCTACGAATTTTTATCGTAAGTCTCAAGTCATGCGTTCATGTATTTCTACAATAAAATATTTCCCAATTAATTTTTGCATATATTTTAGCATTTAGTGCCATATATACAACACATTAGAGTAAATGAAGGTTTTCACGTATTTGTTTATATATATCCTACCTGTGATATCATAGTTTAAATAAATAGCTTGTAATATCTTTGTTAAGCTAAATCATTATGTATATGGCCTCAAATGGTAATGGAGCAACCATTGATAATCACTTTCCTTACAGTTGACCTTTGAGTGCAGTTTTCTAAGTTTTACTCACCGGCAAGCATCAGACTTTGTATATATTTGCTTGGGGTTGGACGTATTTCCGCATTTGAAATGAGACGGTATTTATTTGTTATTATCAACGTTCAGGTGTGGAAGAAAGCGAGACTTTTGATGATGTCAGAAAGCGGGAAATCTAACCGGATCCGGAAGTAGGAGAGGCGGCAGAGAGATGAAAATGGAAGTTTATTTTCGAGGTGAAAAGTCATGTTTGGTACCTTTCATGAGCACCAGGAAAAAGGAGGAAAGTAAGAAAAGGAGAGAGAGAGAGAGAGAGAGAGAGAGAATGTGAGAAAGCAGAGGGAAGGAAGAAATGGTACAAGTAGCAAGAGGGAGGGGAAGAGAAAAGAAAGAGAATTAGTGTCGCAATAATTGGTGAAATGGAAACGTCCTAGAGTAAAAGAGAATTAGATAAACACAGAAAGGGTTTATCTGTGATTGGGGTGGGGGAGGGGGTTTAGGGATGATTGCATTTTTGGTGGGTATCAAGATGGGTTGGTAGAGAATTTCAAAAAGGCAGACAGACTGTCGAATATGTAATTTGAATAATGGTTGGTTTGGTTTGGTTTATTTTGTTTTACAGCATATCAACCTCATTGGGTTATTTAATGCCGACAAAATTTTTAGGATAGATTCGTATGAATAAAATATGTATTCTTTGGTTTATTTTGGTTTGGTTTATTTTGTTTTACGGTTTATCAACCTCAATAGGTTATTTAATGCCGACAAAATGTTTTATTGCTGGTAATATTTAGTTTTGTTAAAAATCTGTTTCTGGTAATATTTTTCCTTCAAAATTGTATTGCTGGTAATAATTTTTTTCAAAAATGTAATGTTGGTAATAGTTAACTATCTGAGACCCTAACAGGCGTTACCACCCCGGGTAAGGGTGGACCCTGGGAACACCAGCAATTTAGAGGTGGTTTCACGCTCCTCAAAAATTCCTGATCAGAGGCGTTGCTGTTGGACGTAGTTTATCGTCTTACCCAGGACACGGATGTAGTTTAACGTCTTACCCAGGACGAAATTTGAATAATGAATATTCCTATCTATTTGATTACACACACACACACACACACACACACACACACACACACACACACACACACACACACACATCTATATATATATATATATTTATATGAGGGTTATGATTTTTTGGGAAACCTATGTTTCTGTCATAAATCGATGAACATTTGTTTAAAAGTAATGAAAAAGGCATTAAATTATTTTAGTTATTGAAAAAAGGTCGACCGAAGCCTAAAATTAGATCTTACAATAAACACAATAAGGTTTAAATCATCAAAATATTTCAGAAGCTTTATTTTTCAATTTGCTAATGATGTCAATATTTATTATTGTATAATGCAACAATTGCAGCACACGGCCAAGAAAGTTGGGAGTGGAGTGAGGCTGGTTATCATTATCTATCCTATACCTAGCTAATCCGATTCACGAGCTATTCGTTTAATACAAATAGCACATATCCCAAAAGAAGACATCTCATCTTTTAGTCTTACTTATATCACAATATCCCATACACAAATGGAATCTACAAAATAAACCTCATGATTTAAAAATTTCTTATGTACAAATTTCCTATGTACAAATGTTCGTAATATATATATATATATATATATATATATATATATAAAAGTGAACACAGAAGTCAACACTTAGAGGCGACAGTCTGTTTCATGCTAGATGCAATCGTCAGGCCACGAGTGCTGTTATTTTTCTCGGCTATTTATATATGTACGGATCAGTGGTGCATTGTGGGTAGTCCATTTTGGCGGTTAATTTACCGAAAGTCGTTTATTTGCTTATTTATTTATTTGGGTTAAATTATTTTGCTTGTTTTTATTTATTTTTATTTTTTATTTTAATTTTTATTTCTTATCTTATATATTTATTTTTTAATTTTTTAATCGGAGTTTTTATTAATTGTTTTTTTTTTGTTTTGCTTTTTATTCTATTTCGTCTATTCTAACAGGTGTGATTTGGTAATTTGTTTGGGTTAATTAATTTTGCTTATTTTTATATATATATATTATTATATATATATATATATATATATATATATATATATATATATATATATAGTTTGCAATGTTTATATATTTGAACGCTAGCTTTTTGAATTTGTAAGTCTGATGAATTGGATCGTGATTACGATTCCAATGTAATAAATTATAACCATGGAATATTAACGTTTTATATTATTTTCTTACCCTGTCCTGAACATTGAGTTCTACCTGGATTCAATCCACTTGGAAATTTATATATATATATATATATATATATATATATATATATATATATATATATGAAGATGATATGAAATGAGTGTAGGGTATGAATCCCAATTACAAAATATAACAAATGTAAACCAGAAAATAACAGATGTTGCCGAATCAAGAAGCTAACTCTCTAACGGAATGGGAAGGAGAAAATAAATGTAGACGTGGGGAAATCAAAGACTGAACTAGTTGAGATTAAAAGGAGCCAATAACAAATTGGGGGAGGCTAGAAATCTCAACTGGGATCATAACCAAACGAAGCCAGGAACAGGCCGGGAACGGCACTCACATTTGTACACAAAAGAGAGTCTAACCAGGGGAAGGTTCAGAGGAAACCGCCCCGTTGTGACGATGAAGACTTAAAAAAGAACTCAAGGATAGCCCCTTTCAAACAAACAAAGCTCTCTACTTTAACCCACCTTTCGTTGAAATCTATCGACACCAAACGCTTTCTATCAGTTCTGATCTTCTATTTCAGTTGATACTGAAAGAATCCGATCAAAACCTGATGAGAATAACGTTCGTGTCGCAAGATTCCGTCCTTCCGAGTCATTCAGATTACCATTCTTGACACGGCGAGCAGCGTTAGAAACACCATTCGCTTCACACCAGGCGACACTTTGTGGCAAGGTTATGCGAGATCGATGAACACAAGTTGATCGGGAGCAATACGAAACGTCAACTCACCGACCTAGTCCCAGAAAGGGCGTACCTGACGACGGTGGTATAAGGCGCGTGAAACAGCTTCTTCTAAACCAAGGCCACACCGGTAACAGTCTGGCAAATTCACCGAGCCCCATCTGCAGGCCATGATATTTAGAGATGCACGTTTCGAATCAATCGCCAGGTAAGCGAAACTCAGGGTTACTGAGGTAAATCGCCGCTAGCGCCCAAGACTAGAAAGAACGCAACTGGGCCAGCGAAAAGCCAAGCCGCTCATAGAGACGGCCCTTCGTGACTCCTTCCACTAATTCACAATACAGGACCTTTCGAGGCCGCGAAAGGTCACTGGACCGAGGAAAAGCCCTCAAGGCCGCGCCACACTCGTTGAGGAAAGTCGATAATTTCTCGGCCTACGACAGCACTTAGCCCAGGAAATGGGAGGGAGTGATAGTAAAACTAGAGAAGCAGTCCCTAACAATCCCCACCAAAATCGAATCCTGTGTCAAAACGCGACGTAAGAAATCCAACCTCGAGGTGTGTCGATAACTCACCAAGTGTGGCGATCCAAGTCCCCATGACACAGACTTTGGACAAAAACTTCTTTACGGGACCTTCTGCTTGCGCCCACCCTACAAGAGGGTGGACAAGAAGTACTCGATCTCCTTCCTATGGTCCTTGCAAAGAGGAAGTACAGCCAACCGGTAAAGGTTGAGAGAAAATACGTAAGAGGCACACGCCTCTACTCTACCTATCAAGGACAATCTCCTTCGGGGCCAAGTCCGGGCCAACGCTCCGACCTTTGCCTATACTTAAGATCATTTTTTCTCCATCTGAAGGTCAGGTCCAAATCACACTCCAAGAATGCGGACGGGACTTTCCGTCCAACCAAAGGGTCCCAGAAGAGAGCCCCTTCCAGGCACCTAACCGCAAGTCAGAAGACTTATTACGGTTAATTTTTCCCCCTGTTACATTTTCGTACCATTCAAGTGCCTTCTGTATCACCCCAATCTCGCTGTGGCACGATACAAAAATGGATACGTCATCGGCGTACGCGGAAACCCTGGCTCGATCCTCACCAGAGACAGCGATTCTACGTAGGACCGGACAGCATGCCCTGTTCCTCAGCCGGCGAAGGTGAGGTTCCGAACGCCAAAGAATAAAGTAGGGACGACAGTGGGCAACCCTGACGAACCGACCGGGACAGCACAAAAGCGCGCGACTGATTTCCGTTCACCTGTACCACAGCACTGGAGGAGAGATACAGGAGGCTAATCCACATGCAGAAGCCGGATTCGAATCCGGCGGCCTGCAGGACAGTCGTCAGATACAGATGGTCGACTCTATCAAATGCCTTGGACTACTGTACTGCTGATGCGGCATTCACCCTGGGCGGATTGAGCCGGCTTCTTCCTGTTATGAGAAGAAGATTCTTGGGATAAATTACAGAAGTAGGGTACCCAGGCCTACTCGGATAACGTTCTTGCTTGCCGCGGGGTTCCCACAGACGCAGAGACAGGAACGACCAGAAGCCGCCGGTTACCGATGCAGACGCTCCTTGGATTTTCATCAGAGCCCTTGTTAGCCGGCGTGTGTGTCAGACCTGTCCGCCTTGGGTGGCCCTACCAGGAACGAAGTTCCGGGCGGCATAGCTCTGACACTACCGTTTACACCCCCCCACCGACTGTGAGGTAAGGGTTGGACTTTGGGGGCTTATCCAAACTGATCAGCGTGGGTTGCTCGTCGTCTCTTATACCCTCTAGGATCGTGCAGATCAGATGCAGGTTGCTCTGAATTGTTCGGCCCTTCACAGCACGTCTGATCGTGTCCCAACAGAATCTCGGTAACTGACTGCAAACTCTCCGTCAGGATTTTGGCCAAAATCTTTAACTCTGTGTTATAATCGTCTAAATCCCGCCCACCATCCTTTCCTTTTTTCAACAGCGTCATCACAGCTCTGGTGATCCGACTGGGGGTAGACTCCTGCAGGAACATGTTGAACACGACAGCCAAAATCGGCATAAAGCCTCAACTACAATTCATAGTGTAAACCATCAAATTCCTGAGACTTGCCACAGCCGACCCTCTTCAATGCCAAGTAGACGTCGTTCTCCGTGATCTTAGCCTCGCAGCTAGCCGCTTCAGCCGATGAAGTCAGCTGTGAAACTCATCGCCACTGAAACCAGGCTCCTTACTAAACCGGCTCTTGAAATGCCGTCGAAACGCCTCGCACATGCCGTCAGTCGACCTCAGTGTACGCCCTTCCGGGGATTTAACCTCACGAAAGTAACGATCGGAACCTCGACGGATTTCTTCCTTGCGTAATTGTTCACGGCTTCTTTAGACATCTTGCTTAACCTATGCCTAGCTACCTGACCCTAACCCTAAACTTGCCTAACTACCTGACCCTGATTGCGCTCGCTAGCCGCGCGCTCCACTGCCTGCCTAGCTAAACCTATCTATAGGGAGTCCTACAACCCAGCTTCCGCCTGGGACAGACTGTTTTTAAGTGTCTTCACCTTTTTAGCCCTATCTAGTGCGAGCCGCTGGCTATATTCGGTGGTGAAGGACCTAATTCTATACTTAAGCCTCTCCCAAGACCTATTCCCAATAACTGCCTCCACTAGTTTCCACTGCACTAGTCTAATTAGCTGTTTCTTGAATTCCCGCATGTCGAGTAAAGACAGATTGAACTTCCAGTGTCCAACCTTTGTAAACCTAGCATCTAACGTTGTCCGGGAACAGACAGTCTAACCAGTGAAACGCGGCACTATCTCGCAAGTCTATATCGGCTCTTCTCACTAACAGCCTACTTGGGTAGACGGCCAGTTACGAGTCCACGTCGACATTTCCCGCTCAGGGTGATCGACCTGATATCTCTCGACGAGGCTAAACTCGCCGATCGGATCAACTAGGCTACCCACTAGCTCCCCGCCCCTTGTCTATCTTGGGGTCCAGGATGGCATTCCAGTTCCCCACTAAGACTAAGCGCGAAGAATCAACCGGGAACGGCTCCAACTACCGAAAAAAGGAGACAAGCTCCCCCTTAATCGTTAGGCGCATAAAGCGCAACGACCCGAAACGAACTACTGTTCACGGCAATATGAGCCACGATCAACCCCCCTCCCCCCCGGATTGACATGGACAAGGTCCAATTTCGCATCCATGGAACGTTTGATCATCTAAGACAATGCCGCCGACGTCCGCGGAATAGGTCAGTTTTAAGGCCCTATATAATGAAGGATGGAGGATTACTGGGACACTTTCCGCACAATATTTCTGTAGATTTTTAGGCCCGGAGTTCCCATTTCCACCCTACAGATCTCCGGAAAGGCATCTTTAGCTCCGTGTAGATAATCCCACACGGTAAGATTTCTGCCTGTGTTCCTAATCCAAGTTATTACCCCAGCAGCCTTGGAGAAATTTCGGGGGTCTTCTATAGAGCCCCCGTCTACTGACGATGCTTTGAGTAAAGGTATTAATAGAACTCTCTTTGGTGATGAAATGTCCCTTTCTATTGACCGCTTGTCTATTTGACACGATCTTACCCCCTCGGGAATTCTTCTTATGGGAAGAACTCTGCTGGGAAGTACTGGGCGTTGTGCTGGGGGAAAGGAGGTGTTGGGAGGAGTGGAAATGTCGTCAGTTGCAGTGTTATTGGGAGGAGGTGTTTTGGGAGAAGGGGTATTGGGAATGGGGGCAGTGGTGCTTTCAGAGGGTAAGAAGGAAGGTTCCTTGAGGTAGCGAAGTCGGGACGGATTGAGCCTTGATTTCGAGTGTTTCTTTTTTTGCTTCTTCGTCCCTACTTTTGACAGCCCGCTCATCCTTTTTCGTGATTTTTTCCCCTCTTTTTCTTCTTCTACTTCCTCTCTCCCCCTTTTCAGTGATGACGACCGAGGTGGGGGCATCTCTTAAATTTCTACCTCTACTGTATTTTGCCCCCTTCCTTGCCGGTCCTCCTGCTCAAGTTGGGGCTTCTCATTCTGCTCCTGCTGAAGGGAAGTAGTGGTCTCTTTGGATCCGTTCTTGACGACTTCTATCCACTCTACAGTCTTCTTGTTTTTTGTTGTTGTTTTCTGTTGCTGTCTGTTGACGAACCCTCCTCACTTTTCTTTTTGGGTTGTGGTTCTGGATTTTTCTAGGGCAAGCCTTCGAGAAATGCCCCCCCCCAAGGGTTCGACGGCCCTCAACAACGACATAAGTAAGTCTTCCTTCACGCATTAATGTATTTGGTATTTCCATGAAGTGCTTTCTGTTTAGCGTAACTGCAATTTCAAAATCGCCTGTGGATATTCCTGCCTTACTTTTAATAGGGGAGACATCCGAGACGGCCCCATACTGTGAAAAGAAAAAGCCCGAGATGATCTTCGGATATGAATAGGAGGAACCGTCACATCGCTCAATCGGTGGCTCAATCGGTAAAAGCACGTCAGGCTAAATGACGGTTCCGTATAGGATACAGGTTCGATTCCTGCCGGAGGACATATTTTCTATGAAAATTTCTCGGACATTCAGGCCGGTAAATGTTATTAATACTATTTATTATAAACAGAGCATTTACTTAAAATATTTGTATCTATAAAAAGAATATATAAACATAAATATATATATATATATATATATATATTTAAACAGGTTTGGTTAAATAAGTTAGATATACTATTTATTTTTGTTTTAATCCTGTAGAGTCCATGAATCATTTTTAAATTTAAGTTACTTACCATCGTCGGAAGAAGTACAATCATAGTATTGAAACATGAAAGCTTTTGTGTAGCGATTTCAACAGGCTTTTATTAAAAATCTCTTATAATAATAATAATAATAATATGTTGGTGTACTTTTTATTGAGCACTTTTTTAAAAGTAAGTGCAACGAACAGTGGATTTTTACTCAATCTGTTCTTTTCTCATTTGTATATATATATATATATATATATATATATATATATATATATATATATATGTGTGTGTGTGTGTGTGTGTTCACCCAGCAGTAGGCCCAAGAAGATCCACTCGAGTTAGAGTAAGATGTAAGAGGCACAGCTTGTGGGGGACATGTGGGGAAGATAACGACTGATCCTAGACTTGAACAAGTTTAAGATTGTAGCAATCGGGGAAGCATCTTTTTTAGGATTCGGTTCTGCGAATTATTGTTTTGTGGGAAGAAGCTGTTTAGGTGGAGCTACTACTTTTATATGCCGTGTTCCTTCAGGACCTAAGCAATCATGGCCTTCCACTTTCTGCTGTCCATTGTAGCTTTCAATAAGTTTTGTCCTCCCGTTATCTCTCCCAAACACCGTCCCAACATCAACTTACTCAAGCCCGTTAGTATGTCACGCGTTTCTTTCCTTTGTCTCTCTCTCCCTCCCTTCGCCCTGTGAGTATCATAATTTCCAAGCCGCTCATTCTCACAGAAATGTCAGCTGCCTCTTCCTGATGTGAAGTATAAATTCCCTCTTTGTTTGCATCTTCTCCAAAACCTCATCGTTTCTCACGTGTTCGATCCGTGGTATCCTTAGCATCCTTCTGTAGAACCATAACTCTGTTGCCTCGAGTCTCTTCTTCATCTTTGAAGAGATTGTCCAACATTCGCTGCTGCAAAGGAGGGCAGATATCACGTAGTTGTTCAGTACTCTTTTCTTTGTTTCCAACGATACTCTCCTGTCTCGTAATACTCTGCCTGGGTCTTGGAAGGCGTCTTTTTGCCATCCCAATATGTCTTCGGATCTCAGCATCGCACTCTCTGTCCTCTATCAGATGAATATGAATTATTTTCAGATGCATAAATCACTACCGATTCGTTGACCTAAAATTAAAAAAAAGCAGACACCGGAAAAGTGTGGATGCATTGGTGGGGTGACATTAGACACAATAAATGATTATACGATCCAATTTTATAACTTAAACAAAACACATAAAAATATTTAATCCAGTAAAAACCCTACTAGTTACCACACACACACACACACACACACACACACACATATATATAAATATATATACATACGCGCATATATATATATATGCATATACATATATATACGCATGCACATAGACATACATATAGATATCCACACACACATATATATATACACACATAGACATACACATATACATTTTACCATACACACATATACATAATTATACATATACATACACACACTCATATATACACACACATATATATATATATATATATATATATGTATATGTATATTACAAATATATACACACACATATATATATATATATATATATATATATATATATATATATATATATATATATATTGCTTAGAGATCATCTATGTAAACATTCACAGACTGTCATCACTGTCTTGTCCGTATATTGCTTAATACGTTGTAATTGACAACTTTGATAATGGCTTATGTAAGCCGAAAGCTTAGATTGTATTAAAAAATATGGATCAATATTGTGAATTTCTTTCTTCGTTCAACGATAATGTTATTAAACTTATTAGACGTTATGAAAAAAATTTGCATAAAATAGACAACACTTGTCTATATTATTTAATGAAACGTGTATGAATGAAAAGATGCTGCCTAAATACACACACAATATATAAATATATATATATATACCACATACACATATACCAACGCTTAAATTAAGACCGTTAAAACAAATTAAAAATATAAAGAGCACTACATAAACACGCAAATGATATATAGGTAATAACAATTTTCAATCCATTTAAATGTCATATCCGATAAAATCTTTTCCCGCAATGCATAGATCACACCTGTTACGGAAGTTACCAGGGGTTCTCGCTCTTGATATGAATTTCCATTCCAAGTGCGGGGTTAATTCCTTTCCACCAGATCCCAAAAGTGTTTGGAGAAGGACGTTTGATTTTTTTAATATCGATATTTAAAAGCGTGCCAGTGGTTGTACAGACGCTGCTTCTATTTACCAGCGGATATACCTATGTATCTTTTTTTTCAAGGTGGTATTTTCTTTGGGGAGGATTGTAGCTTCATATATTACATTCTCATACATATATTTTCCCCCAATTGGATATAGATGGTTCCTAAAGATCCTTAATAAAGGGAAAGACGCTTCAGTAACCAGTGTGATCTATGCATCGCGGAAAAAATTTTTTATCGGATAAGACATTTAAATGGATTGACACTTGTTATTACCAATATAACATTGTCTATGTTTATGTGTCACTCTCTCTATTTTTTAAAAAGTTTTTCTTAATTTGTTTTAGCAGTCTTAATTTATATGTTGGTAGATGTGCATGTGCTATGTATGTATAAAATTCTTTCTAGATAACTGATATATAATATTGGATAGTTATCTGATATTTTTATATGTATATGTATCTATGAGTGTGGAGATATATGTTTTATATATGTATTTGTGCATATATATATATATATATATATATATATATATATATATATATATATATATATATATATGTGTGTATATGTATATATGTGTATATGTGTATATGTGTATATGTATATATATATATATGT
This sequence comes from Acanthosepion pharaonis, assembly GCA_903632075.3. Lineage (NCBI taxonomy): Eukaryota > Metazoa > Mollusca > Cephalopoda > Sepiida > Sepiidae > Acanthosepion > Acanthosepion pharaonis. Next base: position 972,380 of record CAHIKZ030000428.1, read on the forward strand.
AGTATATATATATATATATATATATATATATATATATATATATATATATATATAAGTGTGTATGTGTGTATACGCATATGTATTTGTGCATATGTGGTAATAAATAGTACGGTTTTTAATG
>CAHIKZ030000428.1:975000-1112500 GCA_903632075.3 Acanthosepion pharaonis
AGCAAGATCAGATAGGAGTGATAGAAGAAAGGATGAGGGTAATGGATAGATCAAGGCAAATGGAGTTGTCGATTGACATTACACTTGAATAGTTGGAGATTATAGCTCACAGAGAAACAGGAGAAGGGAAGGGAGTTCCACAGGCGAGAGGTGCGAGACATGAAGCTATTAGAGTAGAAGAGACGGCTACATTTAGGAGTTTCGACAGTGAGGGGGTGAGAGCGGGATGCCAGCCTCGTAGGGCGCTGGAACTCATGACGTCTGGGAACCAGCGAATGCAGCTCCTCGGAGCAATTTCCATGAAAGTATTTGTAGAACAAACAGAGGGAGGTGACTGTAGACGAGACGCCAGGGCAGGGCCAACCATATTGCATATCCGCCTCTGGAGCCTATCAAGAACCCTGAGGCAAACAGAAGGGCGCCAGAACATATATGGCAGCAATACTCCATGCAAGGGCGAATTGTGGATTTGTATATATGGAGGATCGACTCAGGGAAAAAAAAAACTTCCTGAAGCGGCTCAGGGGAGCCAACTTTCCTCGCAGTGGACGAGGCAATTGACTCGATGTATTTATTCCATCTCAGGTCAGCAGTCAACGTGAGACCGAGAAGCCGCAGAGAGTTGCTCTCGAGAAGTTGAGCGTCAGACATTCTAATGGAGGGAAGGGAAGGCTCTCCGTGGTGATTAATAGAGAGCAGTTTTGTCTTCGAAGCGTTGAAGTTGACCAGCCAATTCCTGCCCCAGTTCACAATCGATTGGAGGTCCTTTTCGAGACGCACGGCAAGGTGAGTTTTGTCAGCGAGACTAGATTTGTTTTTGAGGCAGGAATAAATTGTGGTGTCATCCGCGTAGATGCCTACTTGGGAAGTTACGGCGTCAGGAAGGTCATTTATGTAGATAAGGAATAGAGTGGGGCCTAGGATGGAGCCTTGAGGGACACCTGCGTTCGTGGGATAGGAACTGGAGGAGAATCCGTTGAGAACGACCTTCAATTCACGGTTTGACAGGAATGATTGTATTAGGTTATATAATCGACCCGTAATGCCATAACCCTGGAGCTTGCGCAGAAGGCCGGCATGCCAAACCCTATCAAATGCTTTGGAGATGTCTAGTGCCACGGCTCGGGCTTCCCCATTATTTTGGAGAGCTCGGTAGACTGTTTCAGTGATGGCTGTGAGCACATTGGCTGTAGATCGGGCAAAGCGGAAACCATATTGCTTGTCAGAGAGCAGATTATGAGATGTGAGGTGGTTAACTACCCCGGTATTGATTAGAGCTTGAAGACTTTGCCGAAGAGGGAAGGAGACTGATAGGACGGTAGTTGGAAGGGTCAGAGGGGTCGCCGGAGTTCTTGAAGACAGGAACGATCGAAGAGGACTTCCAGCAGTCAGGAAAACAAGATTCCTTGAGGCAGTAGTTGTATAGTTTCGAAAGGGCGGGCGCCAGTTCAGACGCGCATTTCTTCAAGACAATGGCTGGTATCCCGTCACCACCACTAGCTTTGTTGGGATCTAAATTAGAGATAACGCCCAGTACCAAAGATGGGGTTATGTTTAACCCACTCAATATGGCCTCAGTTCTAAGAGGGAAGTCAGGCATGGGTACAACGGAAGAGTCGAGCGTAGAGTTGAATGAAAATTTCCGAGCAAAGCATTCGGTCTTGTCGGTAGAGGTCAGGACTTCGAACTGGTTGAATAAAGGAGGTATAGAGGGTTTGTAATTGTTCAATACGCTCTTGCAGAGACGCCAATAATTTTTGGAGCCAAATTTGCGAGATGCAATACGTTCCTTCCTTCGAGCCGCAAATAGTGACTTAGCATCATTGAGGACACGCTTACATTCGTTACGGGCGGAGGCAAAGAGACGTCTATTGCAGTCAGACATGTCGCTACGGTATAGGTGGAAGTAGTGGTTCCTATGGGCGATGGCGGCTGAGCAAGCAGCCGTGAACCAGGGGGAGGAGCGCGACTTGACCCTATATTTCTTTGATGGGATGAAAGCGTCGATTCCAGCTTTAACCCAGGAAGAGACCTCAGAAGCACATTCTTGGACGGGGAGCTTAAAGACTCCATCCCAGGGGACATCACGGAGGAAATCACGGAACGCGTCCCAGTCAGCTCGTTGATAATAGAACGAAGTTCTAGTGGTAGGAGGTTCTTTATAGGGGGTGGAGTTAAAGGAGATGTTAACCGATACGACTGTATGGTCAGAGTTACCAAACGGGCAGAGTTGCGAGGCACTGCAGGATTCGGGGATGGAGGTAAAGCACAGGTCGAGTAGAGAGGCTTTACCTTCTCGGTTGAAGGCAAAACGAGTGGGGAAGTTAACTATCTGTGTGAGGGAATGGGAGACTGAAAAATTAAGCGTTTGAATGTCTGCATGGTCAGTAGTAGCATTCTTAAGCCACAAGGTGTGTCTCCAAACACAAAAATGTGAGCAAACGGGTGGAGGGAGAGAGCCTTGTCTATGTTGTCAGAAATGCTATCAAGTATCTCACAGTCTTGAGAGGATGGAGAGCGGTAAAGGAAGAAGATATAGCTTACCGCATTGAGGAGAGAGAGTCGGAGACACATGTATGACTGGTCTGGCGATTTGAGAGAGGACTCTCTGGCCAGAGGGAGATGTTCCTTGACGTAGACACCAAGACCGTGCATGTGGGTTAGAGAGTCTTTTCTGAGGAGAGGATGATAGCCGGGGATCGAGAGATCAGAAGAGGAGATAGATGAGGTAAGGTTTGTCTCACAGAGAGCCAGTACATCCGGGCCGTTTGCAGAGAGGAAAGATTCCAGACTGCAGAAGTTTGTCCTAATGCCCCGGATGTTGGAGAACGAAATGTTGAGGGCTTTAGGTGGTTTTTGAGACGCTGGTTTAGGGTTAATCTTTCGGTTTTGTAACTCATGTTGAATTTTGTTTGTAAGATGAGAAGGCCCGAAGTAAAAGAAAAGACAGTTTCGACCGTGACGCGGGCAGAGAGGAGTTGGCAAAATCTGCATCATTATGTGGCCTCAGGGCTGCCCACCGGTGGTGACTGCAGAGACACTTTTCCATGAGCGACATGGCACTACAAACACCCCGGTATTATACAACTGTTATCAGAGCAGCCGCTCAAGACGCTACGCAAGAGTTAGGGCTCCTAACTACCAGTCGGAAACAACAACCAGAGAACTGTCAGCCGTGTACCCTCAGAATGAAAAGGTGATGCCACAGACTGCACACATCACGGGAGAAACAGAGCTGCACTAATACAGAGGCCAGAGAGAGAAACAGTACCGGGAACCCCTTCCTAGACAAGAAACAAGGTGTAAGCCTCTACTCATGTCCAATAAGGGGGGAGGAGGTTGACCGGGCGGTAGAAGAGACTACCTACCTCCTATTACAGGTAACACAAAAAGGACGACACAAAACAGAGGGAAGGATTGGGGGGGGAGATAACAGGTAAGGAGTCCTGGATCACACTTGGCTATATCCTATCACATTAAGTTTTAACTTAGTATAAGTCCCATTGTCTATTCTAAAAATAAATTGAGAGAAAAAAAACGGTTACCCGGATTTATTATCGCATCTAGTCAAAGACATTCAATTTTCCATTTTTCCCGTTTTCCCCTTTTTTTTCTTTTTTTAACTTTCGAACCGTGGTTTCTTACTAAACTATCAAATAAGGAGAATCATTGGGACAAAATGCCTTTGAGGTGGTGGGGGAAGAAATGGAAAAAATTTAAAAACGAAAAAAAAAATAAATACAAAAATAAAAAATGAAACATGTAAATGGGTTTCTGCTAGAGCGAATACTGTACTCACATGGGCCAGCAAGCAAGTGGTTGTCTGCTTTATCGTCTTTAAGGTTGGGAGCCCGCTTTCTTTTAGGGCTGTTTCGTAGTCTTTCTTAGCTTTGTTAAATATGGATTCATTGGAGGAATTGTCGGAAAGCCTGCGGTTAATCGATTTGGTATCTGCTTGATTATAGAAGGCGGGTGGTTGGAAGATGTGTGTATATAGAGTGGTTTATCATTGGGTTTTCTATATGGTTTATATGTGCCTTTTCTTAGGTTGAAGGTAACATCTAGAAAATCTACTTCGTTTAGGTTAGTTTTTATATCTATGTCGAATCGCTTATTTTTGAAAATCTGTTGTATAAATTTGTTATTTCATCTCTTTCAAATGTTGCCTTACCCGTAAACAAAACTGAAATGACAAGCAACGGATCGGCAGTTGGTGCAATAAACCATCGGCAAATGCTCCCCTGTGATGAGTGATGAAAGGGTGAAAGAAACTGCACACGTTGCAAAAGATACATTTACAGGAGCTACTCGTGAAGTACCCTCCATGAGGTATTATGAGATGTATGACATGCTAGGATCACTTGATGTGTGCTACTTGGATCGTCTACAACTGCCTTTGTTCTTTGTGGTCAGGTGTACGAGCGTATCTCGGATTTCTTTGCTCCATATTTTATAGTGCCACGGATCCTGCCTCAGGCGATAAATAGCAGCAAAATTTAAATGACTCGGTCTGATACAGCCGTACAGTCTCAAGTCCATTACCATTCGCTCGGCTGTATGTAAAAATCATACCTGATTGCTCACGATATGAATACCCCGCCATTGTTACACGGTACACTTTTTAGTTAACTCACTACTACACACGTTAAACGTTAAAAACAGACTAGCCAGAAATGTACATGAATGACAAATGAAACCTAGTCTACATGACAACACATCGTCATCTACCGTAAACTTTATATAAACTTAATGACACAAAAACGAAGGATTTGCGGTCATATGTTTATATGGACTTTTGACCTTGTTTTGGATTCAAATATTTTTGATACACCCTGTATGTATAAAAAACAATGGGGAAGAATTTTTTTATTTATTAATCCGACAATTTTTTATTACTTAAACGTTATTTTTAGAGGATACTCGTATTTGAGTAGACGCTCCGTTTATATATATATATATATATATATATATATATATATATATATATATATATATATATATGAGAGGTCATAGTTGTTTCAGTTTGTATTGCTACTACACGCAAAAGACTATGGTTAAACATCGGAAAACATAAGGGAAATTAATTCCTTTTAATAATATGTGGAAATAATCATTGTTTGCCTGATGAAGGTCGCGAGACCGAAAACGCGTGTAGCAAAAATATGGAATAAAAAAAGCATAATATATACTTAAAAAATAAAATCCACATTATAACCAAATACGTTTACTTGCGGTTTCTCTCTTCTCTTTGATATATATATATATATGTGTGTGTGTGTGTGTTTCATATATATATATATATATATATATGTTTCAGAGTGGTGAGTGAGAGAGAGAGAAAGAGAACGAGAGAAAGAGAGAGAGAGAGAGAGAGGAAGGTAATAAATTTCTTTAATAGATCAACGCGTACGATATTTACGACTCTCTTTTTCTCTCTCTATACATATTGCTTTATTTTTCTTTATCCCTTTCATATTCTTTTGATGTTGTTCGTATTTCCATACAGAATATGATGTGTGTGCGCATGCGCTCATGTGTAATATATCACTATTCATTATGGAGATTTTATTCTGGATGTATAACCGTAAGTACAAAGTATTTGTTCAATTTGAAATATTAATGACTTCCGTAGAAGATAAATAAATGAGAATGGTTAAATGAAAATAAATTTATTCAATATTTTTCTGTTTAGTTCTGGAAATGCTAATTTTAACGCGTCTCTATTAATTTATTGAAAGGAAAAGTTAACCAACTTATGAAGTTCACTAAATCCCGTCTACAATTATTTGCTTTGAGGATCATTTTAGATCGAAGCATTATACAAAATTATGTCCGTGTTTCATCTGGAAAATTTTGAACAACGCAAGCAATTTTAGAAACAACAATTTAAAATACAAAGAGAAGTGTCATGTCCACTAAAATATCAAATACAATATTTATAAACCAATCACATTCAAGTAGACATTTACATCTTAAAAGACACCAATAAAATCATAGAATACAAATCAGAAAGTTTGTTGTATTTAGTCATCATTATTTTTAGGTAGATACCGACCAAATATCGTGCGGACGTAGTAGAAGAAATACCACATGCCGTTTTAGGGCCAGTTAGAGTTAAATCATTTATTTATTCCTAATTGGCCCGAAAATGGCACGTGGTATGTTTTCTACTACGCCCGTACGATATTTGGGTGACTCAACTTTTTATGGGTATGTTGAGATTATGTTGCGCTAAAAGAAAGCGATGATTGTTATTGTAAATCAACGTATAGATATTTCGCAATATGACTCCAGTTTCTTTTTAGAGAGATCTTGCATTTGCAGCTCGACAATTCTTCTACATTTAATCTCTGTCAACTTTTTAGCCTTGGCCAATTTTTTTACCTAATGCAGGAGATACCAGTGGAAGATGTTGACAGCGCTAATGCTTGAATACAAATTAATTAAAGAGTCGTTTAAATCTGGCCTTAAACTTTTCACCAGCAAGTATTTAGACTAATTTCCCAGTATTCAAATTTTCTCAATTAAATGCTAAAAACGTTTTTAATTTTTAATTTTCTTATTTTCGTTTTTTTAAGATTTACTGAAAAAAAGTCTAACAATGCAAAAAGTATATTTTTTCTTATTTTCATTGGCCTTAAGAATTTAGCCAGCAGTGTATATAGAAATTGTAAGAATAAATGGTAATGTCTAAAATAAACCAAAAGCCTAAAATACAAAATATACTGAAGACTCAATGCCAAAGTCTTCAGAACTTAAATATATTATAAAAATATTATCAAGACAATAATAACGAAATCCACTCTTCAGCGTTTCATGCAATAAAAATCATCAGGCGGATATAAACTTTATTATTGTACAGGGTGATTGAAAATGAACTCCATGTTTTATGTATGATGGACTCTCCCATTTAACTATAATTTTTACAAGACGGGAGAGTCCATCATACATAAAATAGGGAATTACTTTTCAATAACCCTGTGTTTCCTGATGATTGTTATTACATGAAACCCCGACGAGCGGATTTTGATATTATTGTCTTTATATTATTAATGCAATTGTGTCCTTCGATGTGGTGTAATGGTTAACAATCTTATATCTCTAGGTCAATTACGATTGAATAGCGAATCCTATCCCCATTGATTACTCTATGCTTTCGAACTTATGACACATCTGATTAAATGATAAAAATATTTTTATTATTTTCATTTTTTTAAGCTGAAATAAGTGATTGATTCTAACAGCACAAAAGTTATATTTTTTAAATTTTCATTGAGCGTAAGATCTTGCCCAGCAGTGTGTGTATGCGTGCGGGTGTGTGTGTGAGAGAGAGAGAGAGAGAGAGAGAGAGAGAGAGAGAGAGAGAGAGAGAGTCTTTTCTTATATAATATTATAACTTCGATGTATAGGACGCAGGCAGATTTTAACATCAAATTATAGGGTCAAAAATGCGCCTTATACACCGAAAAATATGATATATGTCTAAAGTGAATGTGCGAGTTGTATAACATCGCAGAAAGTGAAATCGAGGAGTCGAGTTCAAATTTCAGGTTAGTCTGCTGCGTTCATTTTCGCAATAATGTCCTTGAAAAAGGTATGAATTTGTCTCTTCCCCCAGTTATGGGTTAAATAACAGAATAGACTGAACTCTCTAAACTTAATTGACAATCAATTTAAAAGAAGGAAAACTCTGAATTCCCAATCGTGGGTAAGGCAAAAGAAAGCACTCCACCATCCTTTTACACTATTTACATTGTTCGGACTGTTGTCCTCATCTTTATTGCCATATTCACCTTCAACATCTGTCTCTATTTCTGAGATGAGGTATTGTAACTATTTACACTATTTACAATGTTCGGACTGTTGTCCTCATCTTTATTGCCATATTCACCTTCAACATCTATCTCTATTTCTGTGATGAGGTATTGTAACTATTTACACTATTTACATTGTTCGGACTGCTGTCCTCATCTTTATTGCCATATTCATCTTTAATATCTATCTATATTTCTGAAATAAGGTATTGTAACTATTTACACTATTTACATTGTTCGAAAATAGAGACAGATGTTGAAGGTGAATATGGCAATAAAGATGAGGACAGCAGTCTGAACAATGTAAATAGTGTAAATATTTACAATGCATCATCAGAGAAATAGAGACAGATGTTGAAGGTGAATATAGCAATAAAGATGAGGACAACAGTCCGAACATTGTTAATAGTGTAAATATTTACAATACATCATCTCAGATATATAGACAGACTCCACTATCATTTCCAAGAATGCATAAAAATTCACAGATAATAAAGAAAAGAATATGTTGGGAGTCAGGATTACCTACATCCTGACGATTGAAGTTGGAAAGAGATAGGTACTGGAACATTGTTTGATTGATTTTTTTACGTTTTAATAACCTTTTAGATTATTTAAAGCCAAAATCTATTTTAGATTGTATGATTTCTTTCTTAGGCAAAGGAATATTATGTTAATTATTTTGTGGGGGGAATAACAAAGATTTTTTCAGATACATATCCTACTATTTAACCCATAAATGGGAGAAGGAGAGCAATTCATGCCTTTCCAAATGGTATTTGAATGTAAGTGAATGTAACGAAACCAACTGGAATTCGAACTCGGCTCTTGGCTGACACATTTGGACTGGAGCTGCCCAATCATAATTTTCCCGCCTTCAAAAACCTTTGCGCGGCCTTGGGAGTGATGGATTATTTTCCACACTACAAACCCTCCCCCCAGAGACAAAACGTTACACGCCTCTCGCTACCCTACCACGACTACAATCAATGGTTCCGCCGAATACAGACCTTCGAGCTAGGACTCGCCAGTCCACACACACTGAGTCAACCTCACCCCCCCATTCCCATCATAATCTATGAGTGAGATGGATGTTCCACACGAACCAATTCTTCCCTAGTACTGTTGCCTTTGAGAAGGGATTCCCAAAAGAACGCTTTCGCGATCACAATAATCTTAACATCTTCAAGTCGAGAGTCAACCGTTATTTATCCTATAAATCCTCATAATTATCACCCACTAAACATCCTTAAAAACTCATTTAACAAAGCTCTACCTTGAGTGGATCTTGAGCCTTTAAAAAAATAAGCCGTTACTATTCATTTATAAGGAGAGCAATTTTGAGCTTTTCCAGACCCCCAGAATAACATTCTTCCTTATCTTGATGTCAAAGGTCAAAGTTCATTATCTACTATGGCTGATGTGGAACATTTGAAATTCGACAATATGTTTGACTGCCTAACCTCAAGCATCTTGTTGACGGATGTATAAAATAAAGGAAGAGTAAACATAGATATTTAGAGAAACACTTCAAAGCTACATTGGGTTTGGTGCTAAAAGCCTGAGTTTAGTCAGCAGGGAAGAAGCCTCGTGGCGTCACTCCCGTCGTCTCTATTTCGGCTTCTCTACAGAACAAATGTCGGATGCTATTTTCCTCTTCTATTTCCCACCCATCACACACGTAAAATCGAAAATCGGTTAGCGAAAAACGCGCATTTATATATGGTTTATCGAAAAAAGCAAAGTAGCGTTAGGCGAAATTTCGTAAAGCAAGGGGAAAGGCTGTTATGTATCAGATACTTTATACCTAACACCACATTTTTTAATCAGTCAATCCCAATCAAGGCAATAAAGCCACTAAGGTTACTGTTTATGAAGGAAATAGAAAAAAGAGAAACATTATTGAGGAGCGAGAAAATAGAAGAGTAATCAAGAAGACAACAGATAACGATTGACATTGCATCTAAATTTTTTAGCCTAAAAAGTCTGATGGAAAGCATGGAGCCAGAAGAATGTTCCACAAGTGAGAAGTGCGAGAGAAGAAATTGTTAGCATAAAACTTACGGTTACATTTAGACAAATCAAATCTGAATTAATGAGACCTTACCGCCAATCTAGTACTGCGCTTAAATTTGTAAAGACTAGGTACTATAGCGAAGAGTTCGCCCGAACAATTCAATATTTTTATGCCCGTCAAAAATAATATTTTCCTCAAATTGTTTCGTTAATTTAAAAAAGTATGTTTGCATCAAAATTTGTCCTTATTTTATTTTTTTATTATTTTAATTGTATTTCATCTTCACTATTTAAATTGTTCGGACTTTTATCCTCATCTTCGTTGCGATATTCACGACGTTTCGGCCATTACGGGCTCCGGCCTTCTTCAGGTGATTGGAATTTCGTACAACGGCTGAAACGTCATGAATATGGTAACAAAGATGAGGAACAATGTAAATAGTGCAAATAATTACAACACCTCATTTCAGAAATAAAGACAGGTATAGAAGAAGGCCGGAGCGTACAACGGCTGAAACGTCCTGAATATGGCAACAAAGATGAGAAAAACAGTCAAAACAATGTAAATAGTGTATATAATTACAATACCTCATCGCAGAAATAGAGACAGGCATAGAAGAATGCCGGAGCGTATAACTGTTTAAACGTCGTGGCCATGGCAACAAAGATGAGGAAAACAGTTCAAACAATGTAAATAGTGCAAATAATTACAATACCTCATCGCAGAAATATAGATAGATATTACATTTCGTCTATTACGCGATTGATTTGGGGTTTTTTACGGTTTATCAACATTTTATAAGTTATTTAAAGCATGAAAATATTTTAGATTGTATGAAATTTTAGGAGATAATAATGATTTACTGATGCAAGTCTTACTAATTAACCCATAGCTGGAGGGATAAGAGAAGGATTCACACCTTTCTCAAGGGTATTTGCGTGCAAATGAATATAACGAACCCGATTGAAATTTGTGAATGTCCAATTCCGAGCGCGCTATCCATTACAACTGTCACACATCCAAGCTATAACATTTGATATTTCCAAGCGGTCACTAATCTAGGTATTGATTAGTCTCGACGTTGCTTAACTTTAGTGATCTTAGTGATCAGCATGACAATGCCGTAAGCCTTTATTTCGTCTATGTTTTTCTTAATATAAATATATCATAAATATATATATGTTTGGCAAAATTATTAAAGATTTACTTTTTTTTATTAGTAGTAGGTAATTATTAGCAGGCAATTATTAGCAGATAATTAGCAGGTAATTATTAGCAGGGAATTATTAGCAGGCAATTAGCAGGTGACCATTACCAGGGAATTATCGTAATCCTAGTTATGGTATAATCGCAATTCGCATTAAATTAAAACACCTCAAGAAGGAAATTATTACACTTTTTGGGAAGAATTTTCAGAACTGAAAAAAAGAAAAAAAAATTTCATCTTGGTCGTTGCGATAATAAACATGCGGTTCTCAAAACCTTTTATTGCATTTGCCTAAAATTATTCCCCATGTTTCCGATATTATAAATTAAAGTAAATCGATCTATTCTACTCAATACCCAATGAAATCTATCACTACTATAAGATCACTAACGTATCGTCTAAATTATTCACTTTGAAGCACTGGTTCTTGTAATATCATCGAAGTTAAGCAACGTCGGGCCTGGTTAGTACTTAGAGGGATGACAGCTTGGGAATACCAGGTACCGTAATCTTGCATGTGCGAGCGGATGTAATGTATAACGGCTCGGATTTGGTAATCGGATAGTCGAGGTCTAATTCCAGTTGGGTTCGTTATATTCATTTAGGCGCAAATGACCTTGGCAATGGTATGAATCCACATCTTCCCCCTAGCTATGGATTAAATACCAGGGTCTATCAATAAATCATTATCTGCCTAAAATTTTTACAATCTGAAAATGTTTTATTAAGAGATGGTCTCGCGCTTTTCAAAACCTCCAATATCCCTATCAGGAGACTTGATGCCGGATGCAGTTTATCGTCCTACCCAGGACTACCGAGTGGTTGACAAAAACAGTTTGCACAGTAAGACTTAACTGATAAACGATTGGGCGATCATGTCTCTTTCGATTCACGACTGGCTAGGCAGAAGAGTTTCCTGTAGAAGGCTGCTGTTTCTAACTGCGGTAGGCTGGTTGAAGACCAAAGTTATAGAACCCAGTCTTGCCTGCTATTCAACCCATAGATGGGGGAGAAGAGATGGGTTCCTAGCTTTATCAAGTGTATTTGTGCGTATGTGAATCTAACGAACCCGGCTGGAATTTGAACTCAGCTCTCCAAATTTTTGTTTCGAGTTTATTTATTATAAACACCTTAAACCTGTTCTGCAACTCATTTACACAAGCTCGTTAGGCAGGTTACGCGTTGGTTTTCTTCCCCTGTTGCCTACAATTTGTCCCGTGGGCATCAAATTTTCCAAGCCCTTTTTCCTCATTATGTGTTGTAGAAATTTCAATGTTAAATGTCTTGTTATGTATCATATGTGATACACGCGTTGGCGATCATGTATCTTTCAATACATGACTGAAGAGGCAGATTTTTTCCCGCAGTAGGTTGCCATTTCTTTCTTCGGTAGAACTGTTGCCATTCAAGGCTATAGAACCCGGTCTATCCTGCTATTTGCCCATAGCAAATAGAAGAAGAATATGATTCATGCCTTTCCCAAGGGTATTAGCCAGGGAATGTAATGGGTTCGACTGGAATTTGAACTCAGATCTCCGATTCTTCAATCCGCGCCGCTATCCATTACTCCACCGTTTGTTACTTTTTTTTTTTTTTAAATTTCGTCGTTACTCACATGTTCGGTCTAGGGAATTCTCATTATCCTTCTGTAGAGCCACATTTCTATAAGTTTCTTCTTCATCTGTGAGGAAATTGTCCAGCTTTTACCGTCATATAGGATGAATGATATTACGTAATTGTTCAGTACTCTTTTCTTTGTTTCTATCAAACTCACTCTAGTATTAATAATATGCTCGGCAGGTTTGCTAATTATTGCGCCACGGCGAGACATGTTTTTATCTTTTGGTTACTGATTCAAAATCTCACCTTCAGCGTTCGTTCTTTCTTTCTTTCTTTTTCTGCATTTTCTACTCCCTTTCCATATCTCCATTTTATTCTTTCTTTTCTATATTTTACCATTTTCTTTCTTCTTCTCATTTGTTATTTATCATCATCTTTACTCCTTCTACATCCCCTTCTACGCCCCCCTTCTACACTCCCCCTTCTACACTCCCCCTTTCTATTCTTCACTTTCCCTTTCTTTCTTTGTCTTCTACTCTTTTCAGCCTAGCCATCGGCATTTAAAAAAATATTTTGAATATTATATATCATGCTAATTCGTTATCCACACGAGATGATAAATGGCCGGTGATAAGCATTCGAAGTAGGGATCAGAGGAGGAGGAGGAGGAGGATAAGGTATGGAGGGAAGGGCGGTGGGGTGAGGGGTTGAAATCGAGATGGGGAAGGGCAGAGGGAGCCAGGGCAGAAAAAGAGAAAGGAAATAGTTTCGAAGGAATGATGCATTGCAGACCGTAACATCGCTGCAGACATCTTGATTGCACTGAGATACGGAAGCGCCATCTAGTGGCGACGGCCGAAAAGCCAGCGGTAGATAGGGCCGATAATATCCGGTGTTGTCGATGGGCGATGGTGGGGTCTGGGAGTGCGATCGCTGAGTTGGTGAGGAATGGCAGTGGTTAGGGGGTCTTGCTGGCGCGGACGGGCGCCACCAATACATGCAAAGTACCTACGATCATGAATTTCCGTAAGGAAATTTATATACACACACACACACAGACACACACACGCATACACACACAGAGACGCACATATTTATACATATACACATTCAAATTTTGTGTGTACGTGACAGTACTCACAAACAAACACACACACACATATATATATATATATATATATATATATACACGCGTGCGCGCACACACAGACATATATATATATATGTATAGTAGGCAATTGAAATCTGTCTAACGCGTTTTATCCTCTAAAGGGTCTTCATCAGACTAAAGTAATTTTATATCCCCCCCCGCTCATCCACGCCCACATATAATTCCATCAATAAAAACATTAATTTAGTTCGATGAACTCATTTTAGAGTACAAGACAATATGAAAAGATTTTGCCACTTTGTCATTCAATTGCCTAACATTCTGCGGATATATTTAAAATGTATTTATCATGTTCTCCCGTATATGTGAATAAAGGCATAAGAAAAAACTATTTTAGCCGACGGGTTTCATCTTCTGAAGGACTTCATCAAGAGAAAAGAAAGGATTTTATTTTTTTATTTAGATACAAGAGAAAAAATGCTCTTGGTTTTTCAAAATTTATAAATTTAAGAACATTCATAAATATTTATCAAGTTGGTCGAAAAGTCAGGCAATCTATGGAGGACACCATATGCATAGGTAACTCTAACGATACCTAAGGTTTAAAATTAATTTTTAAAAATGAAAAATCTTTCTTGAAGCTTTAATTTTTAATTTTAATTTGAAGCTAAATGATTAAATATAATATTTCCAATAAGCAAAATCCTTCCCTGTATTTCAAAAACTAATTTAGATTGACTGAAAGGATTTTTTGAAATCGCTCATTTTTTGCCATCTGTTAGCACAATGTAATTCTCGTTATAAGAAAATCTTTCAAAAATAAAATATACTTTTCTGAAACTTTATTTGGGGAATATTAACTAATTTAAAGTTTAATTAATCTGACGTGAAAGAAATATTACTTTTAATTTAAAATATAACAGAAATGCATTTTTAACACAGGGGAAGGCATTTTGATTAGATTTTTCTAAGTGGGACATATCTATAAAAATTACTTGAGGAATATAACGTGAGCGCCTTTTTTATATAAGTTTTAAATATCCAGTAATCTCATAAATTTAGGAAAATAATCTCCTTAATCTAATGTTTTATTTATTTTCAGATACTTTGGCTTGGAAGTTACTATATTTATCGCTCTTATTTTCTGATAATGTCGTGTATGAACATCCGTATTTATAAAAATCCTCACGTTTATACGCATACAAAAAAAAATATATCAAAATTGTACTAAGCTTTTCCATTTATAATTAATAAATATAATTTGTATTTAAAAATATCACTTAACCAGCACAAATTCATACAGAAATTTAAAAGATTTAACACTTTATAATGATTATAATTAAAATGAAAAAATTCTTGTAAAAATTCATTATTCTTTGAAAAAAAATGTTTTCCTTAATACAAAAGCACCCTTAATATATCTTATTCATTAAAACCTTTTATAATTTTTATAATATATATATATAATTTTATATATTACTAGCAGTAGAGCCCGGTGTTGCCCGGGGATGTAACAGTAAGAGATAGATCAAATATCGACCATCATAAAGACTGAAAAATAAAATTGACAAAGATGTTTAAGGTTGACGGACACGCATGTCTTAATTAGATTTTTTTTTTGTTTTGCTTTTTTTTTTTTTTTTTTTACGAATTGGTCAAACCCAAACTCAAACAAAAACATTGTTTTCAATCGTTATGAGTCTACCGATTGAAAACATTGTTTTCAATCGTTATGAGTCTACCGATTGAATAGAATTTTATTATAAACAATTGTCTTGTAAATGGAATTTTTAAAGCATTCTGAATGTAAAAATAAAGAAAAAAGTGTGCAAGACAATAAGAAACACTACCTGCCAAAAAAAGTGTGAAGTCTTGTTGAAATCGGTTGAAAAATGTAGGAAATCCGCTCCCATATATAAACGAACACACACACACACACACACACACACACACACACACACACAAACAACCTGGGTTTTATAATAAGTATAACTCGATATGAGTTGTCCCCCTTCCATTCTCGCGACAGTGATGCCTCTTAATCGTGTTTTCAAATTGATTTCGTTCAAAAACAATTGTGTTTTTCCAATTTTTGGCGCCGTCAGAACCACCGCAAGGTAATTTTACGTAGTCCTGTGAAGTTTTGTTGAAATCGGTTGAAAAATGTAGGAAATCCGATCAAATATATAAACGTACACACACACACACACACACAACCTGGGTTTTATAATAAGCATGATATGTAAACTTTTTAGTTTTATTGGATTTTTTATTTTACGATTCAGAACAGATTTTCGGTAACTTTCAAAAAAAAAAATGATGCTTATAACTAATATAAACATTAAACCGTACAAAAATAAATTTTTCGAAATTTCAAAAAATTATATAAGTGGGGGGGTAACATATGTAAAGAAAATGTTTTTACAAAAATTTTTAGAAACATTTCTAAAATAATTTTACTAATTTGTGAATAATTCCTAAAAGGCTCATTAAAATACGAAATTTTTTTGGATTCTAGCAAGAATTTCCAAATCAATATTTTTTACGGCAAAAAAACGCTAAAATTTCCTAGACTAATTTATACTCCCGCCACTGACACAAGAAAAACAAAATTTTTAATCAAAATTACGAAAGTTCTGAAAAGGATGAAAAATATGATTTAATCAGAAAAAAATTGGTCTTTCATTTTAATAATAAATAAAGATTTTGACGATAAAAAATTATTTTTTATTAAGTTTGGGTCATTTTCTCATCATGTATGGTTATTTTGTAGCATGTCTGTAGAGGTACCTATATGCATATATATATATATATATATATATATATATATATATATATATATATATATATATATATATATTTTGATTGATTCGTTTTCTACGGCTTAACCATTTGCTGGTTATTTAAAGGCAAAACTATTTTTAGATTGTAATATTTTTTGGGGGGGGGGTATAATGACAATTTCCTCACAGATGAAGAAGAGGCTCAAAGCGAAATAAATGTGGTTATACAGAAGGATACTGAGAATGCCATGGACTGAACATGTGAGCAACGAAGAAGGTTTAGAGAAAATGGAAACAAAAACATCACTTATACTTAAGATTAGAAAGCGATAACTGAAATTTCATGGTTACATAATGGGAAAAGAAGGCTTGGAAAATTTGACACTCACAGGACATAAAGTTAAGAGAGCCAGAGGAAAGCAATGCACATCCTACGTGGCAAGCTTGGGTGAATGGATGGCAGAGCAGTGTTTGGGGGAGATGGCAAACAAACAAAAAAAGCTACAAAGGAGAGAAAATTGTGGAGAGTAATGATCGCCAGCGCCCTGAAACGACTCGTCGAAGAAGAAGAAGAAGAAGAAGAAGAAGAAGAAGAAGAAGAATGGTTTAGTGATACAAGTCATACTAATTAACCCATAGCTGAGGGAGAAGAGATAGAATCATATCTTTCTCAAGACTGTTTGCGCGTAAGTGAATATAACGAACCCAACTGGAATTGGAACTCTGCTTTCCGATTAACAATTCCGAGCCATTAACCATTATAGCACCCACACATCCAAGCTTATACCACCTGGTATTCTCAAGCTGTCAGCCATGTAGGCACTGACCAGGGTTTGACGTTGCTTTACCAGTGTTTTAACATGATGTGGCCGTAATCCTCATATATATATATATATATATATATATATATATATATATATATATATATATATAGTTTATAAAAAAACTAGGTAATCCGTATGGGTAAACCTAAGGAGGATAAAATCCAGAGAGCTCAATGTAAATCCAGAGCAAATAATTTAAATAAAAACAGACCACTTTAAGGTTCCATGTAATAAATTATTTCACCACAGCCCTTTTCAAAGGACTGCGGATCATCAGACTTTACTTCCAAACAAAAAATGAAAAGAAAATTTACACATTTTTGACGGGCTGTATTAAACATATGTAAATTAACGAAGTGAGGAAGTGAGGGGGGAGAGAGAAGAGATGAGTGAGTTAGCAGATATTGACACATTTAAACGGTTAACTTAACGGAAGTTATATATTGATATCGAAGGGGTAGAGAAGAAAAAACCTATAGAGTGAAAAAGAGATAAGGAAGTTATGAGAGAAAGTGTCACTAATTTTCTTTGTAAAAAAGGCAAGAAACAGACGCTGTTATTTTGTTTTACTTTGAAAGTGTTATTTTGGGGGTTCATAAAGATTATAATGTTTGATATAAAATTGAATGTCTCTAAACTGTCTACAAATAATTCAATTTGATGTTTGTTAGTGATTTAATTTTTTTTTTAATTTTTGGGATTTTCTGTGAAATAGTCGATTAGAAAAATATTCATAGAAAGTACATTAAAAGAATAAAATTTTATTTTAAAATATAAGTTTACTTCTAGTAATCTTTTTTTTTAATCTCTTTAAAAAAATTTATTATTGATTATTAAGTTGACATCTCTATCCGTTTGAATTTTGTTCATGAATTTAACTCGTGACTGTTTCTAGTATATATATATATATATATATATATATATATATATATATATATAGTGGATGCACTGCTGATGAGTCCCAAATATAGGACGAAACGGCCGTCCAGTGCTTCCTGCATTCTGTAGAGGTTTTTATCAGACTCGATGAATTAATTAAATATATATATATATATATATATATATATATATATATATATGTGTGTGTGTGTAAGTAAACTAGTAAGAAGCATGGTTATATATTTTCATTAAATTTATAAATGTCCTTTTGGTCTGTTCTTGCAGATTGCCTAATGGAAAGGCGTTCCTACCTGAAACAGGTAAAAGTACTTTAAAAACAGGTTGTATGCCTCAAGCATATTCTGTCAAATTGCTTACTGAAAAGGGCTTCGACAAAATGGAATACTTAAAAATCCTCTGTTTTGTTAGCAAAGAGAAGATGAAGAAAAGAATACACTGGCAAGAAACTCTTACGACGTGGATGCTTTTTGTTAACTCTGCTCAACAAACAAAGCATCTTAAAACAGAAAACTTGAGTTGAGAACGACGATTTCTGGCAGCAGATCTGTCTGTTTACCAAAAATAATTGCCAATGCCGGTCAGCCAAATACTAATACTTGCTGTGTTGAAATGAAAAGGTTCATCTCTTTGAAGCCACATCAGGACAAAATTGATGTTGCTCACATACAGATGGAAAGACGAGACGAGAAGACGAAGACAGTGACAATGAGAGGCTTTCTTTGCTGAATTCGTCTGCAGAGAATACAGACTTTCAGGGATGCATAAATGCCTGGGATTCTTTGGAATCAAGCAGAGAAACGGAAGCGCAACTCTAAAAGATATCCAATCAAAAAAATGAGTCATAGGATATGACTGAAAAAAAAAAAAATGGTGTAAGTTGATAAAACCTGAAGAATTCCCAAGAGGTGTAGTCATCGGGTCGAACCAGGTAGTGGGGACCCATATCAGTGACTGGGTCGGTGTGCAGTGAAATCCGTCGATAACAAGACCATTCTAGTTGACTCAGTGAAACTTCTGGTATCCGGCACATGAAGCATCCGATTGGCAGCAATTGCAGTAGAAAGCCGTTCTCAAATTCCTCACTGAGTGCAGGGAAATTTCCTCAGATATTGAGGATGTGAGAAACGAAGAAGCTTTAAGGAAAATGAGAACGAAAAGCATATTTTATTTAGGTTCAGAAAGAGAGTGTAGGCATATGTGGGATACGTGATGAGAAAAGAAAACGCGTTTGTGCAAATGGATGACATAAAATTAACCGAGTGGGATCGTATGAGGACAAAGGCTTAGTGTTTATAGGGACAGGAAGTTGTGGAGATCCAAGATTGCATACATACTGAAGGGACATGGTAAATAAAAGTAAAGGAGACGACTCGATTTTATAGTTCATCACAGAAAAAATTTGTGGCTCAGATAATATGATAGTTTGCAAAATGACGAGACATTATTAACCCGTTAAACAAAACGAGTAATGAAATTGAAATTAAGCATACACGCAATTATTGAATAACTTCGTCACCCCCCCACCCCCGAAAACAAAAAAGGGGGTTTCCTATCCTAACTATTATAAGGCGTTCCTACATGAAATAGTACGCTCCTGTGGAAATAAACTACCACCGATCCGAATTTTTTAAATTCGTTTCACACACACACACATGTTTGACAGAATAAATTACAAATTACAGACATTATATCTGCTAATTTTTAACAAAATCCGTTCATACTCATGAATAACCTTCGGTGTATAGATTTTAAAGGATTAGAGAAATATGCTATAGCTGTTTAAATTTCTTTTATTTTCATTTTCCAAGTACTTTCGATCTTCTTCCAAAATCATCTTCAGGGATGCAAGTAGTACAAAACTATATGTTGTTCATTAGTATAAGTATTTATACAAAGCAGTGCGTTGCTATCCATTACCGTAATTTTTTCATTATGCTTTTAAATTCAAAACGGTTGACAATGTGTTGAAAATGTACTTGGGGAATAAAAATAAAAGAAATTTAAACAGCGATAGCACATTTCTTCCATTCTTTAACATCAATACACGGAAGGTTGTTCGTGAGCATGAACGGATTTTGTTAAAAATTAGCAGACATAATGTCTGTAATTTATTCAGTCAGAGATGCCTAAAATAGAATTTTCTGCCTAAATACACACACACACATATGTACACGGTCTTTCTGAAAAGCAACGGGGCTGGTGTCACAAACAATTTATTTCAATTCCAAACAACAAACTAGATGGTTTCCCCTTTAAAGGAGCCTCTTTCGAGTTTAATGTACTTTCTTGTCCTTCTCTATCACGCTTCTCTGCACTGTTGGAAGCACTCTTCTCGGGTTTCCCATCAAACTTCGTCGTTACGTCCCCTTGATGATCCTCTTGAACTAGGAGAAAAGAAAAAAGTCACCCGGGGCAAGGGCAGGTGAATAGGGAGGTCAAGGCGTCGTGAGCAAACACATTGTTGTGGTGAAGCAGGCACAATTTTTCCTACCACAAACCTCACATGTAAAAAAAAGAATGCAATGGTTGCAGAAAACTAAGATTACAGTTGTATACTCCCAATATATTACGTTAGAGAATAACACAATCCACTTATCGCTCTTTCGTTCATAGCTCACAGTGAGTCTCATTACTTTTCAGATAGACCTCGTATTTATGATAAGATAAAGAACAAATAGGAAATGTTTATCACTCTAACATGTTTATCTTTTCTTAAAGCTTCGTCGGAGACTGAGATATCCAGAAAAAGAAGAAAGAAATTCTTGTATATTTACTTTTTTCTTGTTTGATTTTCATTGGTCAATTATGTATCACGTTCATTTGTCTCTTTTAAACCAGTGTTAGTATTACTTTGTGGCGTTCCGAATTCATGGAGAGACGACGACTCCATTCGAAGTTTCAAGAAATTAATGGAATCCAAGCTTACACGAACAAACGTAAATATTGCTGTATGTATGTAAGTGCATAAACATTCTAGTTTTTCTATGTGGACATCAGATGATAATGTATATTCGTAAGTGTGTGCGTGTGTATGTGCATATATACGTCTAGTAGATATTATGTTGGTTTTTCGCATGTTGATTTGAGAACGTTTTTACGTACACACCGTTTGTTTTAGATACCTAAACATACCTTAGATTCTTTGAGAATGGATTCAATAACGGATGCCGATGAAATAAAATGTGTGTTTATAGTTGGTAATATAGTTATTATTAAGCTCTCAAAATACTTTCTCCTCAAAGAATTATGTTTTTAATTAGGCTGACTTGAGCAATATTGAAGTCATGACTAGTTTTGTTCCTGCGTATTACAAGAGAGTCTGAATGATTGCCCAAACGTAAATCTTTTTGTGTATTTGTAGATATTGGCTTTTAGATCACGCGATGTCTCCCATATATAAACTTTTTTACATTGTAATTTATTTGATAAATAGCGGCATTTGAATTAGTATTCAATTTATTTTTCTTCTTATTTATGTCTCTGAAAGGCTTGGATGTGGTGGTGAAGATCCTAGTATTAGGGATAAGTAGCTTATATTTTTCAAGTTTAGTAGAAAGAGTGTTTGAGTGTAGGATTGTGAATTTTGTGTCTTTTTTGTTGGAGCTGCTTTTTGGTTTATCTGTTGGATTCTGATCCATATTTGATCCCAATGCGTGTTTGTTGCGTGTGTAATTTTATTGATATCTTTACATACCATTTGCTATACGTGAAGGTCGTTGGTTGGTACTGATTTTTCGGAACCACTAATCAACTGGGTCGGGTATCAGTGTTATTTACATTTCGAGAATGAAACTGAAGCTAGCAGATATCGATGCACAGAATTCCCGACGAAAAAAGGGACGAGGTTTCGATTCCTGTTGGAGGCACATTATTTTCTTTTAAGATTTCTCAATCTATTAATTTCGCTGTTTAATAATAAAAAAAAAACAAGGATAGCAAATCAAACACGTGTAACCATTAAAATAATGTAATGAGTAGATATGATATTGCACAGGTATGTGAGCTTGTATATATATATATATATATATATATATATATATATATATATATATAAATAAAATATATATATATATATAAAAGTTCAGAGCAGATAACATTAGAAAGATTTTAGAGTCCCATGAAAATAAGTGGATACAACGTCTAAAAACAATATCCAACCGGGCTAAACCATAAATTTAACAATATAGATAGTACTAATATATAACTCAACAAATCAAAACCTACCCTCATTTCTCACCCACACAAGACAGACATGCTTACGGAGGTGTTGAGGCCTCACACTTATACACACACCCACACGAATATACACACTTACACACATCATACTCACTCACTCCCTAATGAGCCAAATAACACACACAAACACTAAACAGAGACACATCTCCTCTCCAGGACCAATAAAACTGTCAAACTGACCAAGGGGATTCAGAGAAGCATAGATCCATCCAGCACTTATCTCAAAAAACAACTTAAAAGAGACTGTTTGACCAACACAAGGAATGTTAAAAGATTCATGTTAAAAAGATAAAAAAATAAAAAAACAAATGAAAACTACAGACAAAAGTTCATTTTATCCATCAAGACATTCATTTCTGTCGTTTACTGCTACCAGCAAGCAGAAATATTTCTCCTCCCGATGATGGGCATTTTGGTCGAAACTAGTCGAGGAATCTAAATGAAATAATAATAAAAAAAAAAACGAAAGAATATTAATCTACAACCCAGTGTGTCTGAAGATTTTATTTTTTTAATATTTTTTTTATTGTTCAATATATATATATATATATATATATATATATATATATAAAAATGCTCTCGAAATAATTCGATTGACCTCTCGGAGAGGAAGGGGTGATTTTATAAACAGTGGCTGCTGCTGCTAATGCAAGGCTCTTCTACTCGAATCGAGCTCTTCTAGCTACTGACGTCTTTCTCATAGTAAAAACGTTAAAATCTCTCTTCGATTCTGCCGTGCGACGATAGCTTGGATGTAGAATCTCTGATTGATGCCAAATCGTTTGGGTTTCGATCCCGGTTTGAAGCAATCGGATGTCTAGCCACACTGATGACCTGTGATACAGCAAAACAGTCTGTCTGTGGATGACTATATATATATATATATATATATATATATATTGTTCTAATTTTGGCTAATCCTAGTCACCAAAATGTTGTAACCTAGGCAAGGTCACTGAATAGAATAATCACACGAAGGTTGGTAATGAACGATAATACTTAGGACAAGAACAACACATATAAGATTCACCAGGTGCGCGTAGAAGAAGTAGTCAACTGCTAGAAGTGCATTCCACAATGAATCTCCAACTGCAGACTAACATACAGTATTTACTACTGTATTTATGTCAATGGGGACATACCCATAAGCATCCGTAGGTATACTACAATATATATATATATATATGTAAAGTGAACATAGAAGTCAACACTTAGAGGCGACAGTCTGTTTCATGCTATATGCAATCGTCAGGGCACGTGTGCTGTTATTTTCTCGGCTATTTATATAATATACAGGTCAGTGGTGCATTGCGGGTATTCTATTATGGCGGTTATTTTAAAAAAATCGCTATAACTGTTATATAACGATAAAAAATAAAAATAAGAATAAAAATAAAAATAAATAAATACTACGTTACTTAAAAATCGAAAAGAGAAAATATACAAGTAAAATAAATTGACCTAAATTCATCCAAGTAAATAAATAAACAAACCAATCCCGATAAAGTTACCGTTAGAAAAAACAAATAAAGGTACTCAACCCAAATAAACACAAATTAAAAACTGTTCCTGCCAAAATAATAGTTAGAATAAACTACAACAATCAACCCCAAAACCGAAAAAATAGCTTTAATTAAATTCTCAAACCCAAACAAAACTATTAAATAAGTGATATAAACAAATTTTTACTACGTTAATAAAAACACCGATTAAAAAATAAAAATAAATAAAAACAAGCAAAATAATTTAACCCAAATAAATAAATAAACGACTTCCGGTAAAATAACCGCCATAAGAGAATACCCACAATGCACCACTGACACGTATATATATAAATAGCCGAGAAAATAACAGCACACGTGGCCTGAAACGATTGCATATAGCATGAAACAGAATGTCGCCTTTATCCCTAAGTGTTGACTTCATATATATATATATATGTTCACTTTATATATTATATACGCTCTATCTCTGATATTATAGCACTTTATCTTCATATATATATAATATAGCATATATATTTCTTCATATATATAAGACTATATATTTCTTCATATATATATATATATATATATATATATATATATATATATATTTCTTCTTCATATATATATATATATATATATTTCTTCATATATATATATATATATATAAACAAATTAACAATATATAATTAATAAAAATATATAGGTTTATACATATGATATATAAACTACTAATATAAAGAAATTATATAAGGCAGAACAACGGACATAATCAGAAAAGAAATAATAAAAATCTTAAATAACTTAGGATTCACAATCGATCTCAAATTCAATAAAAAAAATAGTGAACTTCCTAAATATAACCTTCAGCTTAAACAACGGAATATACAAACCATATATAAAACAAAACAACTACCCAATATACATAAACAAAAATTCTAAACATCCTCTAACGTATTTTAAAAATACTCATGTCGATAAATAAAATTTTTTTATCAAATTCTAGCAACTTAAAAATATTCAAAAAAATGAAAATCATACAAATATTCAAACTATAATATAAATAGGAAAACAACACAAACAAAAGCAACAGATACAAACACTCTATAAAAAATACAATGAAAAAAAAAAAGATATAATTTAAAACAATCCAGTTCTATCAAGCACAATAAAAAAAATACAATGAAAAAATTAACAACAATGGCAAAATATTCAGATTAAAATTAATTGACAAACAAAGAAAATTACCCCTTAATAACAAATGTTTAGATAACATATACAAACAGCTAATTATAACAAAGAGAAAAAAAAAATTATAGAAAGATTTAAACCACAGAAATAATGAAAGCAACAACCCTCAAAAAAAAAAACAATATCCCTATCAAAAAAAAATTTGAAATTGAGTTAGAAGAAATTTTACAAATAATGGATTAATTTTAGAAACCAAAACAAATTAAATAAGAAAAAAGTAAATTATGGGAAAACATTATGTATATAAATATTTAAAAAATAATATTCAAGTACAATACGCTCCGGCCTTCTTCAGGTGGTTGGAATTTCGAAAAAAAATACTCAACTTATTCAATAAAAATAACAACAATGGCAATAACAATCTACAGATTAACACCATCAAATGTAATTCCAGAAACAAAGAAAATTACCCACTTAATAACAAATGTTTAGCAGATAACATAATATACAAATCTACCGTAGCTAATAATACTAACAAAGAGGAAAAATTATATAGGTACTACAGAAAAAAAACCTAATAGAAAGATATAACCACAAAAAGCCCTTTGAAAGAAAAAAATACGCAAAGAAAGGCCGATTGTTAGTTGCCAAGGCTCTGTGCCACCCCTGAGTCGCTTCCTTGCAAAATACATATTGACTCGAAAAACTTCGTGGAAAAAAAATATCCCTATCAAAATAAAATTTGAAATCATAAAAAGGGCACCCATATACAACATTAACAGCAAACTATGCTTAGAAGAAATTTTACAAATAATTAGAGATTAATTTTGGGAAACCATTATCACCAAACAAATGGAAAATGGAAGAAAAAAGTAAATAATGGTTACGGTACGTAGATGCTTTCACGTATATAAATATTTAATTTTCTATTTAACAGTTAATGGAGAAAGAGAAACAAATCCCACTGGATACATACACACACACACACACACACACACATTACCGGATATATATATATATAACACCGAAGAAATACGTCCGTTGCTTACAAAACAAAACTTTCCACAATTAATACATTGATACTTAAGACAACCAACGAAGTGGCAGCAGCAAAAAAAAACTGGGATAGGCGGGTACAGTGGGAAAAGCAAACACTCCAGAAAACAGAGTTATGTGAAGGGGTTTTACAAAGGGGGTCCATATAACATGCCAAACTTACTTTGAGACCCCCCATATAAAAAGAACGATAACTCAAAATACAAATGACCACATATGAGGAAGGAGACCCCCCTTTGGTCTGGGAGATCAATGCAGCAATTCTGAATTCAAAATGGTGACAAGTTGACACACACGTGGAAATTCATGGTTTGATTTTCTGAAAATTTCCTGTGCTCAATTTGGATGCTCAGGCGTGCGCATCTTATGACAGGGTCATGCAATTTTTAGGTCGCCTTTTATTGACCCTTCTTCATAAGAGGAAAGCATTGCCTAAATAGGGCTGTTGTGTTATGAGAGGAGGATATGAAGTGCAACAATGTCTGATTTTGTGCTGCACAAGTAAAAGCCGAGTTCTTTGGTGGGGGTGCCAACTTACTTTCCCCATATAAAAACTCCCCTTTAGTCAAAATCCCCACTCCCTTTGGTCTACCCTCAATTTGGACCACCCATGACAGGGTCATGCAATTTTAGGTCGCCTTTTATTGACCCTTCTTGAAAGCATTGCCTAAATAAGTGCAACAAATTCAAACTAAAGACTTCCAGTGACATCGTCCACACCATCACTATCTCTTCCTCGCCATGGGATTTCTGTCCTGCATGTATTTGTGTTGAACTATTAGCCATCCAGCTAGTGATCAACCTGCACTAAGATTTGTTTAAAGTGGTCAGTTGCTTGTGTGGCACAAAGTACACTTTCTCCATCAAAACAACATAACCCATACTGTGTGCCTTCCGTTAGGCGTTTGTGATGATCGCATAATATATCATCACGGAGTTTGACCTCCCCGGGACCTTAAATACATTGGGTAGTGTGTGGTGGACCACAATATACACAAGGGCTTTTGAAGTCAGAGTTTGCCCTCTTTGGTACGAGGGCTGGTGGCAATATATATATATATATAATCCTTTCTGTGGACTTGTAGATAATTTTATTGACTTCTGTAGAACGCGCTACATGATTAATTTCCATGGAAACATATCAATCAAATTATAGCAAGAAATATATCTTTCTTTCGATCTCTTTATCGATCTTTATGACATCTTAGTTCGATAGAAACGAAGACTTTCAAATCCATAATGATTCGGTTGCGTTCTTAGAAAATTCGCAATAGTCCTATTGTTCCCCAATAGCCAAAATAATTATACTATGAAATGGTGATGAGGAAAAACACGCCGAATAAACGCCGTTCTTTCTTTCTTTTCTTTTCTTCCTTCTTTCTGTTTACTTCCCATCTTTCGTTTTATTTCTAATCTTTCTTTTTATTTTGTCATCTTTCTTTCTTTCTCCCATTTTATATAATATAATTTCTCTTGTATGCTTTTTCTACCTGTATGCTTTTTGTCATTATATCGTTCACACTGTTCTCTGTGTTTGGTTCTTATTCAGAACCAAACACAGAGAACAGTTGCATATGGTGTGCCACAAAGTCCTCAAACGACTCTCCTCAGGATTAGAATTCAGAGTTTTCTTTTTAATAGACTGGTTTCCAAAGAAAGGCTAAAGTATGTCTTAAAATTTAACCCATAGCTAAATGGAGACGAAGGTATTCATAGCATTCTCAAGGATATTGCACATAAACGAACATAACGTACACGACTGGAAGTCGAACTCGACTATTTCCCATTCCGAGACGCTATCCATTACACCAGCCACACAT
This sequence comes from Acanthosepion pharaonis, assembly GCA_903632075.3. Lineage (NCBI taxonomy): Eukaryota > Metazoa > Mollusca > Cephalopoda > Sepiida > Sepiidae > Acanthosepion > Acanthosepion pharaonis. The sequence goes on from CAHIKZ030000428.1 coordinate 1,003,004, forward strand.
CCCTTTGATTTAATATCTATTCTATTTTGTTGAACTCCCACATCATATCTATCTCACGGTAATGATATCTACCAATCAGTTGATCTCTCTGTACCATATTTGTGGACACACACACATACGCGCCTATATATATATATATATATATATATATATATTGATGCATGTTTCATTAAATAATATAGGCAAGTTTTGTCTATTTATTTTATGTAAATTCTTTTCAAAAATCTGTTTTGTGGATGAATTAGTTTAATCCACAAAACAGATTTTTTACAGTGAACTAAAGAATATAAAACAAACACTTTATTAATAATAGCTTTCCAAACTATATAGTTGATGAACAAATAAAATGCTTTCTTAGAAGTCTTAATACTAATCTCAAACATATTAATCTCCTATATCGTAGTCAAATGCATACTAATTATAAACAAGATGAAAATATACTAAAAAAATTAGTAAATACTAATATATCTACAACAGATCCTAGCAAAAATTAAATTCCAAGTGAACAAAAACTATCATTATTGTTTTGCCCGTGTATTGTTTAATATATTGTAATGTAATTGTCATCTTTGATAATGGCTTATGTAAGCCAAAAGCTTAGATAAGATTAAAAATATGGATCAGCATTGTGATTTTCTTTCTTCGTTTAATGATAATGTTATTAAGCTTATCAGACGTTATGAAAAGAATTTACATAGAATAAACAGACAACACTTGTCTATATTTTTTAATGAAACAAGCATCAATGAAAAAAATGCTGCCTAAATACACACAGTATATATATATATATATATATATATATATATATATATATATATATGTGTTAGAATTTAAGTATATATATATTAGAAATATATATATATATATATATATATATATATGTGTGTGTGTGTGTTTATATATATATATATATATATATATATATATATATATATATATATATGTGTGTGTGTGTGTGTGTAATTAATAGTCAAACAATGTTAGAGAATGCAGGTGTTAACTCCTACTATCTCCTGCTTCCTCTAATCTTACGTGCCCACACGGGGGTTGAAAAGATAGATGACCACAGACGTCGTCTGTCGAAATAGCCTATTCTCCATATGTGGTAAAAGGATTTTTGATTTTTAATTATAATGATCTGTATAAATTAAATAAAATACATCGACATCTTTTTTTGTGGATCAGTTCTAATTTCTAATATTTCATATTACTAGGAACCACTTTGATTTGGATTATATATCATTTTTTACCGTATATATATATATATATATATATATATATATATATATATATATTATAATAATATTTTTTGTTTAAAAATATGATTCCTTCGCTACATATTTTTAAACAAAAAATATTATATAATATAAGCTCTACTTCTGTATGGAGCACTGTCTTCTTAAAAAATAAAAAAAAAAAAAATACTAAGGAAACCCGGATTATGCACCCAACGTGTTCTTTTCTATTTTTGCATACCTACCTACGCACTTTTATATATATATATATATATATATATATATATATATATATATATATATATAGTTATAGAAAGATATTTATTTTTTTTTTTAATAATTCGCATAATTAGATAAAAGGCTTGAATCTTAAGCGTTTCCATTTGAGAAATCTCGGAATAAATATTGGTAGACATTCTGGTACCATTAATTTTATTATGAAATGCTAAATAGAATCACATTTCATTTAAATTCATCAGTCTTGCTATCCCAGAAATATGTCTGTGTACCTGTTTAGTTAGCAGCGACTCACATAAATCAATGATATCTATCTATCTATCTATCGTTGTGTGGATATGTGTTTGTGATCCTGGATTTCATGCTTTTGCGATCATCATTATCGCAAAAGCGTGAAACCCAGAGTCACAAACTCATATCCACACAACTGAATATGTTAGCTTTATCACTGATAAACGCTTTCCACTAAGTACTGCACATAGAAAATTATATATATATATATATATATATATATATATATATATATATGTGTGTGTGTGTGTATTTCGGTAGCAGTCCTTCTTTTATGCACATTTTGTTATTTATGACTGACGAAGAATATATTCCAAGTTTTATATTTAATTTTCTTGTATCCTAATAAAATTGTTAAGAAAACTGTTAGGAAAAGAATTTGTATGAAAATCTTACTTTCTCGTCCGCCATATTTAACGAAACACACACACACACAAATCCACACACACACACACACACACACACACACACACATATATATATATATGTAAGAATTAAAAATGTTCGTGTGTATGTATGAGTGTGCGTGCATGTGTATGAGGGGAGGGCGTTGTTTTTGCGAGAATGAAAACGGCAAAGCGAGATCCAATTTGGATCGAGGATTCTTCTGTTCACTTAGGGCTTATGTTGTTGGAATAAACATGAATTTATCCCTCGTTACTCCACCCTCCCCATCACCAGGTATTTTGATGAAAATATCTTGATGTTGTTGTTTTCTTTAGCAGACAATTAACCCCTATTGGTTAAATAATGTCAAAGTCTAGGTATTTTGTACACAACTTCATTATTTCATTTTTGGGGGTGGGTGGGGGTTGTTTTCCGATAATAATGGTTTTAGCGATACAAGCCTTACTAATTAACCCATAGATGGGGAAAAAGAGGTAGATTCATACATTTCCAAACAGAAGTTGCGTATAAGTGAATATAAGGAACCCAACTGGAATTAGAACTCGGTTCTACGATTAACAATTCTGAGCCATTATCCATTACACCATTCGCACATCCAAGTTTACTTCACCTAGTATTCCCAAGAGGTCATTCATCTAGGTACTGACCAAACTCGATGTTGCTTAACTTCGGTGATTGTACAGGAACCGATGTTTCAACGTGATGTGGCAGTAAGCGAAAAAATATTCTGTTTGGCTTATGTAAAGGAGAAGAGAGTCTGTTGTAAGATATTCGCTGTCAACAGGAAGCTTATACTGCAATCTACATAATCTCTCACTCTGTGTGTGTGTATATATATATATATATATATATATATATATATATATATATATAGAGAGAGAGAGAGAGAGAGTGAGATTATTTGCTTTAATCTAATCGTTCCTATCAAATCGTGAAATGAAGGTCGTTTTGAACGGGCTCGCTTCCAGATCTTTTCATACGAACGCGGGTGTCTCCCAGGTTCTATCCTGGGTCCTACGCTTTTTACGATCTTCATCAATGATCTTCTTGATGTTATCAATTCCCAAGTAGGCATTTATGCAGATGACACTACCATTTACTCCTGTCTCAGTATCAAATACGTCAGAGCTGACAAAATTAACCTGACCATTTCTCCTGAAAAGGACCTCCAGTCATTGGGGCAGGAAACGGCATGTAAATTTTAATGTCTTCAAAACAAAACTGCTCAAATTTAACCATCATAGAGAAAGTTTCCTGTCCGCCATCATCATGGCTGATATTAGACTCCTGAAGAACAACACACTGCGCCATCTAGGCCTCACGTTTTCAAATGACTTGAAGTGGAATTGAATCAATAGCTGCATCTACTGTAAAGAAAGGTCATTGGGCCTCCTGTTATTATTCATCTCAAGGTTCTTAACAGAATCGAAAGAAAGATCTGCAATGAAATCGATGATGACTTGGCATCTAGACTTCAGTCACTTTCTCACGGACGTGATGTGGCATCCCTCTGTCTTTTCTGCAAATATTTTCATGGCAACTGTTCTGACGAGCTTTTTTCCCTGGGGCCACGGCTACATGAATTTAAGCACACTTCTAGATTGGCATCTATGTCCTACCCCCACTTTTACTATTTAAATAGTTAAATGCAACCGCCACTTCTTTTCCAACAGTTTCTTTCCTCGTACTTCCCGCCTGTGGAAGTTCCTTTTGTTTATTTGCTTCCCTGAAAACTACAATCTTCAAAAAAAATTAATTGAAACGTCAATCACCATCTTCTGTTTTCTTGGATCTCATCCATCTTTTATCTTTTCCTCAATCCCTCCTATACCAAGTCTTTTCACTGAATATAAGCCTCTGCGTACGGGTGGCATTCCCGCCTTATAAGGGATAAGGGATAATAGTCGTGACTATTGATGGGCACAGTCCTATGGGTAAGGGAAACTCGGAGGACTTTCACCACGGAATATGTGAACGAGCGGCGCTATATCGTGTCTAATTAGTTACCTCTTCGTTACCCGTTCAGTTGCTATGACCTCATATCGTAAATGTTCGGGTTTCAATTCTCTGTAGTGCATGAGTCCAAAATATAGGATGAAACGGGCGTCCAGTGCTTTCTGAATTCTGTTGAGGTTTCTTCTAGACGCGAAGAATTACTTTATTATGATATATATATATATATATATTATAAATTAATTGATTTAAAATATGTTTTTCTCCGCTACACAGTTCTAACCATGTTTCAAAAATGGAAGCTAAAAGCCCCGAATTTAATTTTGTAATTTAATTACAAAATTAAATTCGGGGCTTTTAGTTTCTATTTTTGAATCATGGTTAGAACTGTGTAGCGGACAAAACCATATTTTAAATCAATTAATTTATAATTTTAATGCTTTGTAAATTTACATTCAGCACTATTTTGTAAAAAAAAAAATATCTATAAGAACACCGGATTATATATCTTACTGTTCTTTTCTTTTTATATATATATATATATATATATATATATATATATATATATATATATATATATATATATATATATATATATATATATATATAGTCATCCGGGGATTCTACCACTAAGCCGTTGGCGCACAGCAGGGATAAAGGTGACTTTAAGCGCATTTATTTTTAGATAGACACACAATGACTGAGAGAATTCGATTCGATTTATCGAAGAGTCTTGCATTATTAGCAGTAATAGTCACTGTTTACAAACCCACGCTTCATTCCCAGAGAGCTCAACCGAAATAAATTTTCCAGGAACATATATATATCCACTCTTAATTTAAAAGAGTATAAAGTGATCGAGATTGTTGTTATAAACAATGAAGAAAGCAACTCTTAATAACATTAATGATGCACACAACTACTATATATTAGCCATATTTGGAAATGTAGACTATATATACTTTTGAACACTTTTTAAAATAGCACTTACAATCATCCTTAAAAATTAGGCGAAAATTCATGCAAGCAAGCAATCAACTTGTGAGTAATTCTACATTCACTGTCTCGAAAAAGAAGGTATATATATATATATATATATATATATATATATATATATATATATATATATATATATATAGTGACTCTCACGTCGAATTCGACGTATGAGGGTCAAGCAGATCAGTTCCTAGGAAACTGACAGCTCGACAATAGCACATATTTGATTATAGTGGTGAAGGTTTCGTGCAGGACCATCCACACTTTTTGAAGGGACGAATACAGAGACCTGGTGCACCGAATGCCACAAGGTCCCCAAACGACGCTCCGCAGGTTTTGAATTCAGAGTTATCCTTCTCCTAGACCAGTTGCCATCCAAGGCTATAGAACCCAGTCTGTCCTGCTATTTACCCATAGCTGGAAGGAGAAGATGATGATTCACACCTTTCCCAAGGGTATTAGCACGAATCCATTACATTCACAAAGCGAATGTAATGGATTCGATTGGGATTCGAACTCAGCTCTCCGATTTCTCAATTCAAGAGGCTATCCATTACTCCACCGTGCCTATATATTTTAAATTTGACAATGAGGGTAACTGTTTTTGCTGCTACTGGCAGGACAGGTTAGGGTCTTAGGAGATGGTTTTTAGTGCTCACTCATTTCACCGATATCCATAGTGACATGATTCATGACTGATATATTTGATTCTAAATGGTACCCAGGCAAAAGCGGTGTATTTGGAATGTTTATTTTTTAAGGCAGCCACACCCTCCTGATCTGGAATCACAATCTTTTATTTCTATTTATAGCCATTTGACCTTGCGATGATGAAGCTCACCTTAGTCAATAGTAAAAGAGCCTGTCATGGAATTTGATGCATGGCTCATATGAACTTTTTCTTTCTTTAACCATTTCTTTTTTTTTTAACTCTTTCGGCACCATTTTCTTTTTTGGCGATGTCTTTTGAAATAAATTAAATAAGAAATCTTTCAATTGCTTTTTTCTTTCTTTCTCGTTCTTTCCCGCCCCAAACCTGTACATGTTGGCGCCAAAATTTCCCGCCCCTCGATATTATCTTGTTCTCAACCGATGAAGACGATATCGAAAAGAATCAGTTTCAAACTTGGTTGTCTTCGATTTGCGAGATTGAAAATAGCACCAGACTAGACGATTCCAGTGGGAACAGAATAACTTGGAGATTTTTAATTTAATGTTTTATTCGTTTTCTAAAACAAAATCATAATAATAATAAAAAAGTCATGCGAAGGCATAATAACAATAACAATCATAATAATAATGAAAGATTGCATGTGAAAATAAAAGTGGGAAAAGACTCGACCATACTGAAGATTTTATTAGCTGAGCAATCAAAGAATTTGAGAAATACACAAGACAAAGAGAGATGTGAGTAAGAAATTAAAAAAAACAAGAATGGATGCGCAAAGAACACCTGAAGAGAAAAATGGAATATGTATTAATGGCATACGGGAACAAGAATATTAGAATTCAACATATTAAAGCTTAGCTAGAGAAAAAAATATGCGTAAACTAATATACGAAACTATCATTTATATTATATAGAAAATTGGCCCCATGAAGATATACAAACGTAGTCATGAAAGGGTAGGGACGACAATCCTTTAGAAACTGTGCAAAAATGGAGATTTGATCGCAATATCAAAACTACTTTCAGCAACCCAGAAAATTTTTTACCGAAAATGAAAAACTGGAATAAGCATAAGCGTAAAGTATATATCACTGTATAATACGCAATGGCATCAAATACGCATTAATACAAATACGGCGAACACAAATATTATATGCATTAATGTATAATACGCTTTAATGCCTATTAGTTCTAATTTGTGTAGTGTGTAATGTGTATCGTTGCATAAATAACAAACCTAAATCTAATACAAGAGGCACGGTGGAGTAATGGATAGCGGCTCGGACTAAGGGATCGTAAAATTCCAATCAAAATCCATTATATTCACTTACGTGTTAATACTCTTGTCAAAAGTATGAATTCTTCTTCCCCCCCCATCTATGGGTAAATAGAAGGACAGTTCTATAGCCTTGGTCTACCGCAGAGAGAAATGGCAACCTACTGCGGGAAAAAAATCTGCCTCGTCAGTCATGTATCGAAAGATACTTGATCGCCTAAACGTGTGTCACGCATGGCACATAACTGAATTGGAGAGCTGAGCACGAATTCCACTTGAATCCATTACATTCACTTACGTTCTAATACCCTGCAAAAGGTATGAATCCTCTTCTTCTCACCCCAGATATGGGTAAATAGCAGGACAGACCGAGTTCTATAGCCTTTAATGGCAACTGGTCTACCGCAGATAGAAATGGCAACCTACTGCAGAAAAAAAAATTTGTCTCGTCAGTCATGTATCGAAAGATACTTGATCGCCTAAACGTGTGTCACGCATGGCACATAACTGAATTGGAGAGCTGAGCACGAATTCCACTTGAATCCATTACATTCACTTACTTGATAATACCCTTGCAAAAGGTATGAATCCTCTTCTTCTCACCCCAGATATGGGTAAATAGCAGGACAGACCGAGTTCTATAGCCTTTGATGGCAACTGGTCTACCGCAGATAGAAATGGCAACCTACTGCAGAAAAAATTTGTCTCGTCAGTCATGTATCGAAAGATACTTGATCGCCTAAACGTGTGTCACGCATGGCACATAACTGAATTGGAGAGCTGAGCACGAATTCCACTTGAATCCATTACATTCACTTACTTGATAATACCCTTGCAAAAGGTATGAATCCTCTTCTTCTCACCCCAGATATGGGTAAATAGCAGGACAGACCGAGTTCTATAGCCTTTGATGGCAACTGGTCTACCGCAGATAGAAATGGCAACCTACTGCAGAAAAAAATTTGTCTCGTCAGTCATGTATCGAAAGATACTTGATCGCCCTAAACGTGTGTCACGCATGGCACATAACTGAATTGGAGAGCTGAGCACGAATTCCACTTGAATCCATTACATTCACTTACGTTCTAATACCCTTGCAAAAGGTATGAATCCTCTTCTTCTCACCCCAGATATGGGTAAATAACAGGACAGACCGAGTTCTATAGCCTTTGATGGCAACTGGTCTACCGCAGATAGAAATGGCAACCTACTGCAGAAAAAATCTGCCTCGTCAGTCATGTATCGAAAGATACTTGATCGCCTAAAACGTGTCACGCATGGCACATAACTGAATTGGAGAGCTGAGCACGAATTCCACTTGAATCCATTACATTCACTTACTTGATAATACCCTTGCAAAAGGTATGAATCCTCTTCTTCTCACCCCAGATATGGGTAAATAGCAGGACAGACCGAGTTCTATAGCCTTTGATGGCAACTGGTCTACCGCAGATAGAAATGGCAACCTACTGCGGGAAAAAAATCTGCCTCGTCAGTCATGTATCGAAAGATACTTGATCGCCTAAACGTGTGTCACGCATGGCACATAACTGAATTGGAGAGCTGAGCACGAATTCCACTTGAATCCATTACATTCACTTACGTTCTAATACCCTTGCAAAAGGTATGAATCCTCTTCTTCTCACCCCAGATATGGGTAAATAACAGGACAGACCGAGTTCTATAGCCTTTGATGGCAACTGGTCTACCGCAGATAGAAATGGCAACCTACTGCAGAAAAAATCTGCCTCGTCAGTCATGTATCGAAAGATACTTGATCGCCTAAACGTGTGTCACGCATGGCACATAACTGAATTGGAGAGCTGAGCACGAATTCCACTTGAATCCATTACATTCACTTACTTGATAATACCCTTGCAAAAGGTATGAATCCTCTTCTTCTCACCCCAGATATGGGTAAATAGCAGGACAGACCGAGTTCTATAGCCTTTGATGGCAACTGGTCTACCGCAGATAGAAAATGGCAACCTACTGCAGAAAAATTTGCCTCGTCAGTCATGTATCGAAAGATACTTGATCGCCTAAACGTGTGTCACGCATGGCACATAATAACTGAATTGGAGAGCTGAGCACGAATTCCACTTGAATCCATTACATTCACTTACTTGATAATACCCTTGCAAAAGGTATGAATCCTCTTCTTCTCACCCCAGATATGGGTAAATAGCAGGGCAGACCGAGTTCTAGCCTTTGATGGCAACTGGTCTACCGCAGATAGAAATGGCAACCTACTGCAAAAAAATTTGTCTCGTCAGTCATGTATCGAAAAGATACTTGATCGCCTAAACGTGTGTCACGCATGGCACATAACTGAATTGGAGAGCTGAGCACGAATTCCACTTGAATCCATTACATTCACTTACGTTCTAATACCCTTGCAAAAGGTATGAATCCTCTTCTTCTCACCCCAGATATGGGTAAATAACAGGACAGACCGAGTTCTATAGCCTTTGATGGCAACTGGTCTACCGCAGATAGAAATGGCAACCTACTGCAGAAAAATCTGAATCCTCGTCAGTCATGTATCGAAAGATACTTGATCGCTAAAAACCGGGTGTGTCACGCATGGCACATAACTGAATTGGAGAGCTGAGCACGAATTCCAGTTGAATCCATTACATTCACTTACGTGATAATACCCTTGCAAAAGGTATGAATCCTCTTCTTCTCACCCCAGATATGGGTAAATAGCAGGACAGACCGAGTTCTATAGCCTTTGATGGCAACTGGTCTACCGCAGATAGAAATGGCAACCTACTGCGGAAAAAAATCTTTTCTTCGTCAGTCATGTATCGAAAGATACTTGATCGCCTAAACGTGTCACGCATGGCACATAACTGAATTGGAGAATGGAGCACGAATTCCATTGAATCCATTACATTCACTTACGTTGAATAATACCCTTGGAAAAGGTATGAATCCTTTTCTTCTCACCCCAGATATGGGTAAATAACAGGACAGACCGAGTTCTATAGCCTTGGATGGCAACTGGTCTACCGCAGATAGAAATGGCAACCTACTGCAGAAAAAAATCTGCCTCGGAGTAATGGATAGCGGCTTGATCGCCTAAACGTGTGATAAGGAATCTGGAGTGAGTTCGAATTCCACTTGAATCCATTACATTCACTTACGTGGTGATACCCTTGGAAAAGGTATGAAACCAGATATGGTAAATAGCAGGACAGACCGGGTTCTATAGTCTTGGATGGCAACTGGTCTACCGCAGAAAACATGGAACCTACTGCGGGAAAAAGGGATGGATACTTGATCGGCGTTGATTAAGGAATCAGAGAGCCGAGTTCGAATTCCATTGAATCCATTACATTCACTTACGTTCTAATACCCTTGGAAAAGGTATGAATCCTTTTCTTCTCCCCCCAGATATGGGTAAATAACAGGACAGACCGGGTTCTATAGTCTTTGATGGCAACTGGTCTACCGCAGAAAGAAATGGCAACCTACTGCAGAAAAAATCTGCCTCGTCAGTGGATCGAAAGATACTTGATCGATTAAACGTGTGTCACGAATCATAACTGAATTGGAGAGCTGAGTTCGAATTCCACTTGAATCCATTACATTCACTTACGTTCTAATACCCTTGGAAAAAGGTATGAATCCTTTTCTTCTCCCCCAGATATGGGTAAATAGCAGGACAGACCGGGTTCTATAGTCTTTGATGGCAACTGGTCTACCGCAGATAGAAATGGCAACCTACTGCGGAAAAAATCTGCCTCGTCAGTCATGTATCGAAAGATACTTGATCGCCTAAACGTGTGTGGATTATGGCACATAACTGAATTGGAGAGCTGAGCACGAATTCCACTTGAATCCATTACATTCACTTACTTGATAATACCCTTGGAAAAGGTATGAATCCTTTTCTTCTCACCCCAGATATGGGTAAATAGCAGGACAGACCGGGTTCTATAGTCTTGGATGGCAACTGGTCTACCGCAGAAAGAAATGGCAACCCTGCAGGAAAAAATTGTCTCGTCAGTCATGTATAATGATCGAAAGTGGCATGGCATTAACTGAATTGGAGAGCTGAGTTCGAATTCACTTGAATCCATTACATTCACTTACGTTCTAATACCCTTGGAAAAGGTATGAATCCTTTTCTTCTCACAACCAGATATGGGTAAATAGCAGGACAGACCGGAGTTCTATAGCCTTGAAAGATGGCAACTGGTCTACCGCAGATAAGAAATGGCAACCTACTTACGCAGAAAAAGGTATGAATCCTTTTCTTCTCAGTCATGTAAATCAGGAAGACCGGGTTCTATAGTCTTGGATCGCCTAAACGTGTGTCACCGCAGGACATAACCTGAATTGGAGAGCTTGAGAATCGAATTCCACTTGAATCCATTACATTCACTTACGTGGTAATACCCTTGGAAAAGGTATGAATCCTTTTCTTCTCACCCCAGATATGGGTAAATAGCAGGACAGACCGGGTTCTATAGCCTTGGATGGCAACTGGTCTACCGCAGAAAGAAATGGCAACCTACTGCAGAAAAATTTGTCTCGTCAATGGATAGATACTTGATCGCCTAAACTTGTGATTATGGAATCTGAATTGGAGAGCTGAGTTCGAATTCCACTTGAATCCATTACATTCACTTACGTGATAATACCCTTGGAAAAGGTATGAATCCTTTTCTTCTCCCCCCAGATATGGGTAAATAGCAGGACAGACCGGGTTCTATAGCCTTGGATGGCAACTGGTCTACCGCAGAAAGAAATGGCAACCTACTGCAGAAAAAAATTTGTCTCGTCAGTCATGTATCGAAAAGATACTTGATCGCCTAAACGTGTGATTCACGCATGGCAATAACTGAAGAGAGCTGAGTTCGAATTCCACTTGAATCCATTACATTCACTTACGTTCTAATACCCTTGGAAAAAGGTATGAATCCTTTTCTTCTCCCCCCAGATATGGGTAAATAGCAGGACAGACCGGGTTCTATAGTCTTGGATGGCAACTGGTCTACCGCAGAAAGAAATGGCAACCTACTGCGGAAAAAATTTGTCTCGTCAGTCAATGGATACTTGATCGCCCTAAACGTGTGTCACGCATTAACTGAATCAGAGAGCCGAGTTCGAATTCCACTTGAATCCATTACATTCACTTACGTTCTAATACCCTTGCAAAAAGGTATGAATCCTTTTCTTCTCACCCCAGATATGGGTAAATAGCAGGACAGACCGGGTTCTATAGTCTTGGATGGCAACTGGTCTACCGCAGAAAGAACATCAACCTACTGCAGAAAAAATTTGTCTCGTCAGTCTGCGGGAAAAATACTTAATGGAAACGTGGCGCATGGATTAACTGAATTGGAGAGCTGAGTTCGAATTCCACTTGAATCCATTACATTCACTTACGTGGTAATACCCTTGCAAAAGGTATGAATCCTTTCTTCTCACCCCAGATATGGGTAAATAGCAGGACAGACCGGGTTCTATAGTCTTGGATGGCAACTGGTCTACCGCAGAAAGAAATGGCAACCCTACTGCAAAAAAAAGGATGTAATGGATCGCCTAAACTTGGATTATGGCAATCTGAATTGGAGAGCTGAGTTCGAATTCCACTTGAATCCATTACATTCACTTACTTGATAATACCCTTGCAAAAGGTATGAATCCTTTTCTTCTCCCCCCAGATATGGGTAAATAGCAGGACAGACCGGGTTCTATAGCCTTTGATGGCAACTGGTCTACCGCAGAAAGAAATGGCAACCTACTGCAGAAAAAATTTGGAGTAATGGATAGCGGCTTGGATAAACGTGGTCAATGGCACATAACTGAATTGGAGAGCTGAGTTCGAATTCCACTTGAATCCATTACATTCACTTACGTGGTAATACCCTTGGAAAAGGTATGAATCCTTTTCTTCTCCCCCCAGATATGGGTAAATAGCAGGACAGACCGGGTTCTATAGTCTTGGATGGCAACTGGTCTACCGCAGATAGAAATGGTAATGGATAGCTGCATTAAGGAAAAAAGTTTTGTCATTCATTCAGTCATGTATACCCGAAAAAGATCTTTACTTGACCGCTAAACGTAAATAGCAGGACAGACCGGGTTCTATAGTCTTGGATGGCAACTGGTCTACCGCAGAAAGACATAACTGAATTGGAGAGCTGGAGCATCGAATTCCACTTGAATCCATTACATTCACTTACGTGGTGATACCCTTGCAAAAAGGTATGAATCCTTTTCTTCTCCCCCAGATATGGGTAAATAGCAGGACAGACCGGGTTCTATAGCCTTGGATGGCAACTGGTCTACCGCAGATAGAAATGGCAACCTACTGCAGAAAAAATTAATGGATAGCGTCTTGGTCAGGAATCAGAGAAAAGAGTTCAATTCCACTTGAATCATTACTAAACGTGGTGATACCCATGGAAAAGGTATATCCTTTTCTTCTCCCAACCAGCTATGAGTAAATAGCAGGACAGACCGGGTTCTATAGTCTTGGATGGCATTACATTCACCGCAGAAAGACATGGCAAATACCTTGGAAAAAGGGTAATGGATCCTTGGATTAAGGAATCAGATATGGGTTAAATAGCAGGACAGACACTTAGTTGGTGATAGCCTTTGGAAATGTATGAATCCTTTTCTTCTCCCAACCAGATAGAAATAGCAGGACAGACTGGTTCTAAAGTCTTTGATGGCAACTGGTCAGTCATGCAACCTATCGGGAAAAAAGATAATGGATCGCCCTAAACTTGTGTTAAGGAATCTGAATTGAGAGCTGAGTTCGAATTCCACTTGAATCCATTACATTCACTTACTTGTGGTGATACCCTGCAAAAAGGTATGAATCCTTTTCTTCTCCCCCCAGATATGGGTAAATAGCAGGACAGACCGGGTTCTATAGTCTTGGATGGCAACTGGTCTACCGCAGATAGAAAAGACTACTGCAGAAAAAATTTGTCTCGTGCGGGAAAAGATACTTGATAATGGAACGTGTCACGCATGGATTAACTGAATTGGAGAGCTGAGTTCGAATTCCACTTGAATCCATTACATTCACTTACGTGGTGATACCCTTGCAAAAGGTATGAATCCTTTTCTTCTCCCCCCAGATATGGGTAAATAGCAGGACAGACCGGGTTCTATAGTCTTGGATGGCAACTGGTCTACCGCAGAAAAATTTGGCAACCTAGTCTGCGGGAAACTTGATCGTCAAATGGATAGCGGCTTGGATTAAGGAATTGGAGAGCCGAGTTCGAATTCCACTTGAATCCATTACATTCACTTACGTGGTGATACCCTTGGAAAAGGTATGAATCCTTTTCTTCTCCCAACCAGCTATGGGTAAATAGCAGGACAGACCGGGTTCTATAGTCTTGGATGGCAACTGGTCTACCGCAGAAAGAAATGGCAACCTACTGCGGAAAAAAGTCAGTAATGGATAGCGGCTTGGATTAAGGAATCTGAAGAGAGCTGAGTTCGAATTCCACTTGAATCCATTACATTCACTTACGTGATGATACCCTTGGAAAAGGTATGAATCCTTTTCTTCTCCCCCCAGATATGGGTAAATAGCAGGACAGACCGAGTTCTATAGTCTTGGATGGCAACTGGTCTACCGCAGATAGAAATGGCAACCTACTGCAGAAAAATTTGTCTCGTCAGTAATGGATAGCGGCTTGGATTAAGGAATCAGAGAACTGAGTTCGAATTGAGCACGAAATCCATTCCATTCACTTACGTGGTGATACCCTTGGAAAAGGTATGAATCCTTTTCTTCTCCCAACCAGATATGAGTAAATAGCAGGACAGACCGGGTTCTATAGTCTTGGATGGCAACTGGTCTACCGCAGAAAGACATGGCAACCTACTGCGGAAAAAGGTCAGTAATGGATAGCGGCTTGGATTAACGGAATCGGACATAACCGAGTTCGAATTCCACTTGAATCCATTACATTCACTTACGTGGTGATACCCTTGGAAAAGGTATGAATCCTTTTCTTCTCCCAACCAGATATTGTAAATAGCAGGACAGACCGGGTTCTATAGTCTTGGATGGCAACTGGTCTACCGCAGAAAGACATGGCAACCTACTGCGAAAAAAAGGAGTCAATGGATGGCGGCTTGGATTAAGGAATCGGAGAGCCGAGTTCGAATTCACTTGAATCCATTACATTCACTTACGTGGTGATACCCTTGGAAAAAGGTATGAATCCTTTTCTTCTCCCCCCAGATATGGGTAAATAGCAGGACAGACCGGGTTCTATAGTCTTGGATGGCAACTGGTCTACCGCAGAAAGACATGGCAACCTACTGCGAAAAAAAGGAGTAATGGATAGATCGGCTTGGATTAAGGAATAATTAGAGAGCTGAGTTCGAATTCCACTTGAATCCATTACATTCACTTACGTGGTGATACCCTTGGAAAAGGTATGAATCCTTTTCTTCTCCCAACCAGATATGGGTAAATAGCAGGACAGACCGGGTTCTATAGTCTTGGATGGCAACTGGTCTACCGCAGAAAGACATGGCAACCTACTGCGGGAAAAAAGTCTCGTCAGTAATGGATAGCGGCTTGGATTAAGGAATCAGAGAGCCGAGTTCGAATTCCACTTGAATCCATTACATTCACTTACGTGGTGATACCCTTGAAAAGGTATGAATCCTTTTCTTCTCCCAACCAACTATGAGTAAATAGCAGGACAGACCGGGTTCTATAGTCTTGGATGGCAACTGGTCTACCGCAGAAAGACATGGCAACCTACTGCAGAAAAAAAAGGTATCGTAATGGATAGCGGCTTGGATTAAGGAATCAGAGACCGAGTTCGAATTCCACTTGAATCCATTACATTCACTTACGTGGTGATACCCTTGGAAAAGGTATGAATCCTTTTCTTCTCCCAACCAGCTATGAGTAAATAGCAGGACAGACCGGGTTCTATAGTCTTGGATGGCAACTGGTCTACCGCAGAAAGACATGGCAACCTGCGAAAAACTGCGGGGAAAAAGGATCGTAAATGGATAGCGGCTTGGATTAAAGGAATTGGAGAGCCGAGTTCGAATTCCACTTGAATCCATTACATTCACTTACGTGGTAATACCCTTGGAAAAGGTATGAATCCTTTTCTTCTCCCAACCAGATATGGGTAAATAGCAGGACAGACCGGGTTCTATAGTCTTGGATGGCAACTGGTCTACCGCAGAAAGACATGGAAAAAAAACCTACTGCGGGAAAGATAGTAATGGATAACGGCTTGGATTAAGGAATCAGAGAGCCGAGTTCGAATTCCACTTGAATCCATTACATTCACTTACGTGGTGATACCCTTGGAAAAGGTATGAATCCTTTTCTTCTCCCAACCAGCTATGAGTAAATAGCAGGACAGACCGGGTTCTATAGTCTTGGATGGCAACTGGTCTACCGCAGATAGAAATGGCAACCTACTGCGGGAAAAAATAATGGATAGCGTGGATTAATGTATCGAAAGTTCGAATTCCACTTGAATCCATTACATTCCTTACGTGGTGATACCCTTGAAAACGTATGAATCCTTTTCTTCTCCCAACCAATATGGTAAATAGCAGGACAGACCGGGGTTCTATAGCCTTGGATGGCAACTGGTCTACCGCAGAAAGACATGGCAACCTACTGCGGAAAAAAAAAAGGAGTAATGGATAGCGGCTTGGATTAAGGAATTGGAGAGCCGAGTTCGAATCACTTGAATCCATTACATTCACTTACGTTCTGATACCCTTGGAAAAGGTATGAATCCTTTTCTTCTCCCAACCAGCTATGAGTAAATAGCAGGACAGACCGGGTTCTATAGTCTTGGATGGCAACTGGTCTACCGCAGAAAGACATGGCAACCTACTGCGGGAAAAAAATTTGTAATGGATAGCGGCTTGGATTAACTGAATCGGAGAGCCGAGTTCAATTCCACTTGAATCCATTACATTCACTTACGTGGTGATACCCTTGAAAAGGTATGAATCCTTTTCTTCTCCCAACCAGCTATGAGTAAATAGCAGGACAGACCGGGTTCTATAGTCTTGGATGGCAACTGGTCTACCGCAGATAGAAAAGACATGGCAAAAAACTGCGGGAAAAAGTATCGAAATGGATACTTGGCTAAATTGTGGAATCACAGAGCCGAGTTCGAATTCATTCCTTGAATCCATTACATTCACTTACGTGGTGATACCCTTGGAAAAAGGTATGAATCCTTTTCTTCTCCCAACCAGCTATGAGTAAATAGCAGGACAGACCGGGTTCTATAGTCTTGGATGGCAACTGGTCTACCGCAGAAAGACATGGCAACCTACTGCGGGTGTGTAATGGATAGCGGCTTGGATTAAAGGGAATCGGAGACCGAGTTCGAATTCCACTTGAATCCATTACATTCACTTACGTGGTGATACCCTTGGAAAAGGTATGAAATTTTCTTCTCCCAACCAGATATGAGTAAATAGCAGGACAGACCGAGGTTCTATAGTCTTGGATGGCAACTGGTCTACCGCAGAAAGAAATGGCAACCTACTGCGGAAAAAAAAGTGTAATGGATAGCGGCTTGGATTAATGAATCGGAAGCCGATTCTTGATTCGCCCTAACGTGAATCCATTACATTCACTAACTGGTGATACCCTTGGAAAAGGTATGAATCCTTTTCTTCTCACCCCAGATATGAGTAAATAGCAGGACAGAAGGTTCTATAGTCTTGGATGGCAACTGGTCTACCGCAGAAAGAAATGGCAACCTACTGCAGAAAAAAAAGGAGTAATGGATAGCGGCTTGCCTAAATGTAATGGCACATCGGAGAGCTGAGTTCGAATTCCACTTGAATCCATTACATTCACTTACGTGGTGATACCCTTGGAAAAGGTATGAATCCTTTTCTTCTCCCAACCAGCTATGAGTAAATAGCAGGACAGACCGGGTTCTATAGTCTTGGATGGCAACTGGTCTACCGCAGAAAGACATGGCAACCTACTGCAAAAAAAAAAGTCAGTAATGGATACTTGATCGCCTAAACTTGGATTAAGGAATTGGAGAGCTGAGTTCGAATTCCACTTGAATCCATTACATTCACTTACGTGGTAATACCCTTGGAAAAGGTATGAATCCTTTTCTTCTCACCCCAGATATGGGTAAATAGCAGGACAGACCGGGTTCTATAGTCTTGGATGGCAACTGGTCTACCGCAGATAGAAATGGCAACCTACTGCGGAAAAAAATGGATTTGGTCTCGTCAGTCATGTATCGAAAGATACTTGATCGAATCCTTTTTTCTTCTCCCAACCAGCTAAACGTGTGTTCTATAGTCGCATGGCACATAACTGCGGGAGGAGTAATTGGAGATTGAGCACGAGAATTCCACTTGAATCCATTACATTCACTTACGTGATAATACCCTTGGAAAAGGTATGAATCCTTTTCTTCTCCCAACCAGATATGGGTAAATAGCAGGACAGACCGGGTTCTATAGTCTTGGATGGCAACTGGTCTACCGCAGAAAGAAATGGCAACCTACTGCGGAAAAAAAAAAGTCAGTAATGGATAGCGGCTTGGATTAATGAATCGAGAACTGAATTGAGAGTTCACGAATTCCACTTGAATCCATTACATTCACTTACGTGTGATACCCTTGGAAAAGGTATGAATCCTTTTCTTCTCCCAACCAGCTATGGTAAATAGCAGGACAGACCGGGTTCTATAGTCTTGGATGGCAACTGGTCTACCGCAGAAAGAATGGCAACCTACTGCAGAAAAAAATGGGTAATGGATAGCATGGCTTGGATTAAGGATCAGACCGAGTTCGAATTCCGCTTGAACATAATTACATTCACTTGTGAGACCCTTGGAAAGGTATGAATCCTTTTCTTCTCCCAACCCTATGAGTAAATAGCAGGACAGACCGGGTTCTATAGTCTTGGATGGCAACTGGTCTACCGCGAAAAACACCTGGCAACCTACTGCGGGAAAAGGAGTAATGGATAGGGCTTGGATTAAGGAATTGGAGAGCCGAGTTCGAATTCCACTTGAATCCATTACATTCACTTACGTGGTGATACCCTTGGAAAAGGTATGAATCCTCTTCTTCTCAACCAGATATGAGTAAATAGCAGGACAGACCGGGTTCTATAGTCTTGGATGGCAACTGGTCTACCGCAGAAAGACATGGCAACCTACTGCGGGAAGTAATGGATAGCGGCTTGGATTAAGGAATCGGAGGCCGAGTTGAATTCCACTTGAATCCATTACATTCACTTACGTGGTGATACCCTTGGAAAAGGTATGAATCCTTTTCTTCTCCCAACCATATGAGTAAATAGCAGGACAGACCGGGTTCTATAGTCTTGGATGGCAACTGGTCTACCGCAGAAAGACATGGCAACCTACTGCGGGAAATTTGTCTCGTCAGTAATGGATAGCGGCTTGGATTAAGGAATCGGAGAGCCGAGTTCGAATTCCACTTGAATCCATTACATTCACTTACGTGGTGATACCCTTGGAAAAGGTATGAATCCTTTTCTTCTCCCAACCAACTATGAGTAAATAGCAGGACAGACCGGGTTCTATAGTCTTGGATGGCAACTGGTCTACCGCAGAAAGACATGGCAACCTACTGCGGGAAAAAATTTGTCTCGTCAGTCAATGGATACTTGCGCCTAAACTTGGATTAAGGAATCAGAGAGCCGAGTTCGAATTCCACTTGAATCCATTACATTCACTTACGTGGTGATACCCTTGGAAAAGGTATGAATCCTTTTCTTCTCCCACCCCAGATATGGGTAAATAGCAGGACAGACCGGGTTCTATAGTCTTGGATGGCAACTGGTCTACCGCAGAAAGAAATGGCAACCTACTGCAGGAAAAAAGGGTAATGGTCAGCATGTATCGAAAGATACTGGATTAAACGTGTGTCACGCATCATAACTGAATTGGAGTTCTGAATTCCACTTGAATCCATTACATTCACTTACGTGGTGATACCCTTGGGAAAAAGGTATGAATCCTCTTTTTTCACCCCAGATATGGGTAAATAGCAGGACAGACCGGTTCTATAGTCTTTGATGGCAACTGGTCTACCGCAGATAGAAATGGCAACCTACTGCTTGGAAAAAATTTGTCTCGTCAGTCATGTATCGAAAGATACTTGATCGCCTAAACGTGTCATGATGGCACATAACTGAATTGGAGAGCCGAGTTCGAATTCCACTTGAATCCATTACATTCACTTACTTGATAATACCCTTGCAAAAGGTATGAATCCTTTTCTTCTCCCCCCAGATATGGGTAAATAGCAGGACAGACCGGGTTCTATAGTCTTGGATGGCAACTGGTCTACCGCAGAAAGAAATGGCAACCTACTGCAGAAAAAAATTTGTCTCGTCAGTCAATGAAAGATACTTGATCGCCCTAAACGTGGACGCATGGAATAACTGAATTGGAGCTGAGTTCGAATTCCACTTGAATCCATTACATTCACTTACATTTGATAATACCCTTGGAAAAGGTATGAATCCTTTTCTTCTCCCCCAGATATGGGTAAATAGCAGGACAGACCGGGTTCTATAGTCTTTGGATGGCAACTGGTCTACCGCAGATAGAACATGGCAACCTACTGCAGAAAAAAAATCTGCCTCGTCAGTCATGTATCGAAAGATGGATCGCGGCTATGTCACGCATGGCAATCAGAAGAGAGCTGAGCACGAATTCCACTTGAATCCATTACATTCACTTACGTGGTAATACCCTTGGAAAAGGTATGAATCCTTTTCTTCTCACCCCAGATATGAGTAAATAGCAGGACAGACCGGGTTCTATAGTCTTGGATGGCAACTGGTCTACCGCAGAAAGACATGGCAACCTACTGCGGAAAAAAAAGTAATGGATAGCGGCTTGGATTAAAAAATCAGAGAGCCGAGTTCAATTCCGTTGAATCCATTACATTCACTTACGATGATACCCTTGGAAAGGTATGAATCCTTTTCTTCTCCCAACCAACGTAAATAGCAGGACAGACCGGGTTCTATAGTCTTGGATGGCAACTGGTCTACAGAAAACATGGCAACCTACTGCGGGAAAAAGGGTAATGGATAGGCTTGGATTAAGAATCAGAAGCCGAGTTCAATTCCACTTGAATCCATTACATTCACTTACGTGGTGATACCCTTGGAAAAGGTATGAATCCTTTTCTTCTCCCCCCAGATATGGGTAAATAGCAGGACAGACCGGGTTCTATAGTCTTGGATGGCAACTGGTGTACCGCAGATAGAAATGGCAACCTACTGCGGGTAAAAAATTTGGTCAGTAATGGATAGCTTGATCGCCTTGGATTCACGGAATCACATAACTGAGTTCGAATGAGCACCACTTGAATCCATTACATTCACTTACTTGATAATACCCTTGGAAAAGGTATGAATCCTTTTCTTCTCAACCAGATATGGGTAAATAGCAGGACAGACCGGGTTCTATAGTCTTGGATGGCAACTGGTCTACCGCAGAAAGAAATGGCAACCTACTGCAGAAAAAATTTGTAATGGATCGAAAGATGGATTGATCGCCTAAACGTGTGTCACGCATGGCACATAACTGAATCAGAGAGCTGAGCACGAGTTCCACTTGAATCCATTACATTCACTTACTTGATAATACCCTTGCAAAAGGTATGAATCCTTTTCTTCTCACCCCAGATATGGGTAAATAGCAGGACAGACCGGGTTCTATAGCCTTTGATGGCAACTGGTCTACCGCAGATAGAAATGGCAACCTACTGCAAAAAAAATTTGTCTCGTCAGTAATGGATCGAAAGATGCTTGATCGCCTAAACGTGTGTCACGCATGGCACATAACTGAATTGAGAGCTGAGCACGAATTCCAGTCTTGAATCCATTACATTCACTTACGTTCTAATACCCTTGCAAAAGGTATGAATCCTCTTCTTCTCACCCCAGATATGGGTAAATAGCAGGACAGACCGGGTTCTATAGCCTTGGATGGCAACTGGTCTACTCCCAGAAAGACAGGCAACCTACTGCGGGAAAAAGGGTAATGGATAGCGGCTTGGATTAAGGAATCAGAAGCCGAGTTCGAATTCCTTGAATCCATTACATTCACTTGGTGATACCCTTGGAAAAGGTATGAATCTTTCTTCTCCCAACCAGCTATGAGTAAATAGCAGGACAGATCCGGGTTCTATAGCCTTGGATGGCAACTGGTCTACCGCAGAAAGACATGGCAACCTACTGCGGAAAAATCCTCGTCAGTAATGGATAGCCTAAACGTGTGGCATGGCATTAACTGAATCAGAGAGCTGAGTTCGAATTCACTTGAATCCATTACATTCACTTACTTGATAATACCCTTGCAAAAGGTATGAATCCTTTTCTTCTCACCCCAGATATGGGTAAATAGCAGGACAGACCAGGTTCTATAGCCTTTGATGGCAACTGGTCTACCGCAGATAGAAATGGCAACCTACTGCAGAAAAAAATTTGTCTCGTCAGGAATGTATCGAAAGAATCCTTGATCGCCGTGGTGATAAACGTATGTGTCACAGCTACAAGGTAAATGGCACATAACAGGTTGAATTGGATGGACTGGTCTACTGTGAGCATGGCGAATTCCACTTGGAATCCATTACATTCACTTACGTTCTAATACCCTTGCAAAAGGTATGAATCCTCTTCTTCTCCCACCAGATATGGGTAAATAGCAGGACAGACCGAGTTCTATAGCCTTTGATGGCAACTGGTCTACCGCAGATAGAAATGGCAACCTACTGCAGAAAAAATTTGTTCTCGTCAGTCATGTATCGATACCCTTGGAAAGATACTTGATCGCCTAAACGTGTGTCAGCCTTGGCATGGCACATAACTGAATTGGAGAGCTGAGCACGAATTCCACTTGGAATCCATTATTCCATTCATCCTTACTTGATAATACCCTTGCAAAAGGTATGAATCCTTTTCTTCTCACCCCAGATATGGGTAAATAGCAGGACAGACCGGGTTCTATAGCCTTGGATGGCAACTGGTCTACCGCAGATAGAAATGGCAACCTACTGCAGAAAAAAATTTGTCTCGTCAGTCATGTATCGAAAGATACTTGATCGCCCTAAACGTGTGTCACGCATGGCACATAACTGAATTGGAGAGCTGAGCACGAATTCCACTTGAATCCATTACATTCACTTACGTTCTAATACCCTTGCAAAGGTATGAATCCTCTTCTTCTCACCCCAGATATGGGTATCCAATAGCAGGACAGACCGAGTTCTATAGCCTTTGATGGCAACTGGTCTACCGCAGATAGAAATGGCAACCTACTGCAAAAAAAAATTTGTCTCGTGTCATGTATCGAAAGATACTTGATCGCCCTAAACGTGTGTCACGCATGGCACATAACTGAATTGGAGAGCTGAGCACGAATTCCACTTGAATCCATTACATTCACTTACTTGATAATACCCTTGAAAAGGTATGAATCCTCTTCTTCTCACCCCAGATATGGGTAAATAGCAGGACAGACCGAGTTCTATAGCCTTTGATGGCAACTGGTCTACCGCAGATAGAAATGGCAACCTACTGCAGAAAAAATTTGTCTCGTCAGTCATGTATCGAAAGATACTTGATCGCCTAAACGTGTGTCACGCATGGCACATAACTGAATTGGAGAGCTGAGCACGAATTCCACTTGAATCCATTACATTCACTTACGTTCTAATACCCTTGCAAAAGGTATGAATCCTCTTCTTCTCACCCCAGATATGGGTAAATAGCAGGACAGACCGAGTTCTATAGCCTTTGATGGCAACTGGTCTACCGCAGATAGAAATGGCAACCTACTGCAGAAAAAATTTGTCTCGTCAGTCATGTATCGAAAGATACTTGATCGCCTAAACGTGTGTCACGCATGGCACATAACTGAATTGGAGAGCTGAGCACGAATTCCACTTGAATCCATTACATTCACTTACTTGATAATACCCTTGCAAAAGGTATGAATCCTCTTCTTCTCACCCCAGATATGGGTAAATAGCAGGACAGACCGAGTTCTATAGCCTTTGATGGCAACTGGTCTACCGCAGATAGAAATGGCAACCTACTGCAGAAAAAATTTGTCTCGTCAGTCATGTATCGAAAGATACTTGATCGCCTAAACGTGTGTCACGCATGGCACATAACTGAATTGGAGAGCTGAGCACGAATTCCACTTGAATCCATTACATTCACTTACGTTCTAATACCCTTGCAAAAGGTATGAATCCTCTTCTTCTCACCCCAGATATGGGTAAATAGCAGGACAGACCGAGTTCTATAGCCTTTGATGGCAACTGGTCTACCGCAGATAGAAATGGCAACCTACTGCAGAAAAAATTTGTCTCGTCAGTCATGTATCGAAAGATACTTGATCGCCTAAGCGTGTATCACGCATGGCACATAACTGACCGATATAATACACACGGGTGCAAAGCGCAGGCAAACAACATATTTTGTTATATATCACCTACTGGTACATAATACGCACGTGTATAATACGGCTTAGAGCAACGGCACGTCATTTTGCTTTTACTTCGCACTAATACTCTTGGAAAAGGTATGACTCAACAATTGATTTTTTTTTGATCGCGTTACCTTTATAAAGGCGATTCAACTTAGACGTCGGACTGACAACCCGGTATAGTAAAACTTTATATTTCTAAGAAAAAAATATTTTCCACATTCGAACCTCTCTCACGGACGGGATGTGACAAGCATCTCGCTCTTCTATCGCTACTTCGATGGAAAGTGCTCAGACGAACTATATTCCTGGCCTCCGTCAGGTTTAGTCCATCGACGTGAAGTAAGTTCCACTCGAACAGCTTCTTCCTACGAGCAACGCTCTTTCAATTTTGAACCGAACCCCTGTAGTACGAGTGTAATGAAGTGGCAGTTGCCTATACGTGGACCTTATATTCTGCCTGCGATGTGTGGGAAGCTGCCGGGTACTGTCTGTACGGCTGTTTATATAAGCGTGTATATTACAAAATCTTTTCCTCGCTTGCAAAACGGATGGAAATACAAGTGCGTTTCTCTTCGGAGGCCGGGACTGATGCTAAGTCAATACCCTAGTGCATCCTTGATGTCGGGCGTGGATTGCTTGCAATGTTCATTCCGGTTTCATAGCACACAAACACGGACATCGGAAGAAAGCCGGAGAGTATAAGAGTCAAATCAGTTTGAATACGCGATTCTCAATGGCGTGGGTAGGAACTCCTGGGGTCCACATACATTCTGATCCCTGCAATAGACACTTTACGTTCTACAACTATGGAACAGACTCCCTAGAAGATGGTTCCCCGATCACTGCAATGTTAAAGTCTACAGTTATCTCCCCGTCCACTATTCATATAAAGTAACCAATAACTTAACCCTCTATCTCGAGTGGCCTCCGAGGTTTGTGCAGGGTGAAACTTACTGTTATATCTCGTGCAAGATATAATAAACAAAGTAAACCCGAGTGTTGGTTTTCAATAATAATTTTATAATCGGATGTAGGTATGTCAAAATACAGAGACAGAGTCAGGAGTAAGCTAACCTCAATAGGTGTTAACAAACGAAGACCTTTTTCTCTCGACAGTCCGCTGTGGTCGTACTTAATCGGCAACCAGTCCGTCCATTATCGTGAAATGGGAAGTTGGGTTATCTCATCAACACCTCCCCCGAAGCTGAAATTCTCCCTTTTGAAAATTTCTGCTTCTAATGTCGTCTTCTTTTTGGATCCGGACTAAAACGCTCCACTGGTTTTCTTTCCCGTGTGCTCCTTCTTTTAGACGTCACAATTAGATCCTTTTTTGGCGAAGATAATTTCCGCTTTTCAGCCCGTAAGGCTGGTCCATGCGATACAGGTTCAAATACACTATTGGGTAGTGTTATGTTAAAAGCATCGCATAACACTTCATCGGAATTTCTTCTTCGCTTTTTTCACCATATCGTGGTCTAATCTGATTGACGTGTCTTTTACACGTAAATTTTTTACTTTTAATCGTGTAGACCACTTTACCAATCCTTTTCTGGATTATGCCATCCATCCAATAGCTTTTTTCCTTTTAAAATTTTTGAAAAAAAAAACTTTTGTCTCCTGAAGTGTATTTTTTTATGTTGATTTTTCCTCTTTCTTAGCAACTTTTTGTTTTGATAGGGTAACAATCTATCGAAAATTGATCTAATTTTCCTTGCGAACATAATTTCCGCCGGTGACATTTTCGCATCGTTGTTCTCATTAGGAGTTACCCTATAGATTGCTAAGAACTTTGAATAGTTCTTTCTTCCGTGTCCATACCTTTATTTTTACGTAAAGCACGTTTAAAAGTGTCAACAAATTTCTCGGATTGACCGTTCGACCTGGGATGACACACTGGTGTAGTTATGTGTTCAATGTCTAAGGCAGTACAGAAATCCTTAAACTCCATACTTGTGAACGCCGTACCATTGTCGCTCACCAATGTCCTGGGAACCCCGAAACGACTGAAAATTTCATCCAATGCACTGATGGTGTTCCTAGATGTAGGATGCTTGCACTTGACTACCTCAGGCCATTTCGATAAAGAGTCCACCAATATCAAATAATAGTACCCATTAATTGGTCCAGCATAGTCTATATGTAGACGTGCCCACGGCAAATCCGTTTTCGGCCAAGGATTCATTTTGACCAGAGGTGCCCTTGCAGCCAATTGACAACATCTACATAGTCTTACAAAACCTTCAATATCCTTGTCCATTCCTGGCCAGTATACGTAACCACGCATGAGTGATTTCATCCGAGACATTCCAGGATGACCGGTATGAAATTCTTTCAGCATATCTGTACGTAGAGATTGAGGTATAACAATTTATCTGCGTACATCAACGTGTTGTCGCAAATTGAAAAAGGTGAAATCCGAGTTCCCTTTTCTGTCTTTTGTTCCATCTCGTCTGGTTCCTTAATTTCACAATATAGTGATCTTTTTTCCGCTTCTTTTTATTTAGACCAAAGTTACCGGCAATTCCCTGATTGTATTCAACAAGAGACCTGATATTTCTTTTTCCTCAGTTAATGCTGCGATAACCGTCTCTTCTAAAATTTCTTCATTTTTTGGAATCAGCCTTGACAATCCATCCGCATGCCCATGTTCTTTAGATTTGACGTATTCCATCCTAAAATGGTAATTAAGCAGGGTTACACCCCATCGCCGTAAGCGATTAGCTGTATGCGTAGGAATGCCTTTTTTAACTCCAAATATTGTAAGTAACGGTTTATGGTCCGTTTGAAGTACAAATGATCTACCATGTAAAAAACGATGGTATTTTTTAACCCCGAACACAATCTACAAAGCCTCTTTTTCGATCAGGCTATAATTTTTTTCAGCCGGAAGAAGAGTCCTCGACGCGTGCGCGATCGGTTTAGTAGTGCCATCTTCATATTTGTGTAACAGTGCAGCACCCACTCCGTACAAACTTGCATCAGTTGCCAGAATGATCTCTTTCTCAGGATCATAATGTGCTAAGTCGAGATCTGTGAGTAGGCATTTTTTTATTTTCTGAAAAGCCGTCTCGCAATCTTTTGACCAAAACCATTTCTTGTCTTTTTTCAACAATTCGTTGAGGGGGGCTCTTAAATCATACATTTTAGGTATGTAGATTGCATAATATTGTGCCAACGCCAGAAACGATTGTAGTTTCGCAACTGTGTCGGGTGCAGGCATGTTCTTAATTGCATCGGCTCTCTGTGGGTCCGGTTTCCTGCCTTCACTGTCTATTACCTGTCCGAGGTATGTAATTCTTTCCATGAAGAATTTACACTTCTCGTGGCTTAATTTAAAACCAAAATCTTCTAGTTTTTTGAATATCGCTCTGATGTGCGTTTTATGTTCTTGAACATTCTTACTTTTGACTAGAATGTCATCTAAATAGGCGGTACCAAACTCAAGGCCTGCCAGCATAGTGTTCATCACCTGTTGAAAAAAAGCTGGGGCGACCTTTAAGCCGAAAGGAAGCCTATTTAGCTTATAAATACCTTTATGTGTATTTATACACAAATATTTTGAGCATTCGTCACTCACTTTAATCTGCAAGTATGCGTCAGACAGGTCGATTTTTGAAAAAATCTTCCCACCATTCAATTTTGAAAAAATATCTTCTGGTGAAGGTAGTGGATAACTGATTTTTAAGGCAATCATTTAACCCTGTTGAAAAATCTGCGCACACTCTTATTTTTCCGTTTTTCTTCTTAACATAAACTGTGGGTGAGGCCCAATCCGAATGGTCAACCTTAGATATCACTCCCATTTTTTCAAGTCTTTCCAATTCCTTATTAATTGTGCCTAAGTAGGAAAAAGGAACGTTTCTCTTAGGTTTAAAAATTGGTTTCATATTTTCCTTGAGTTCAAATTTGACTTCCGTCTTAGTACATAAACCTAGCTACCTCCACGAAATCGCTAAAAAAAGAGCATAGCTTGATGAAAAAGACGCCAACCTTGCCGAAAACAACATTTTATTGTCTAAATGCTTATGTTATTATTAAGAGGAAAGACCAAAGTTTTTTTTTTTTAATTATTTATAAAAAATTTTCCTTCTTTTTAGAACATTCTAAATTTTGATTAAAAAAACCTTGTTTCTATTTGTATCAGCGGAACTAGTAAATAACAGACAATTTTTAGCACGTTTTTTTGGTATGACACACATTAATTTGAAAAATCGTGCAAAAATAGAAATAATTATCGGATGTTATGAAACTTTCAGGAACTATTCACAGATGATCGAAATTATTATATGTTTTTTTTATGAAAGTCATGGTAGAAATATTTTTTAAAATATTTATTACCCCCCCATAACTAATTTTATGAAAACGCTAGAAATTCGATCGCATCGGTTTTAGTGATTACAATAATTAAAAGCACAGGGCTTTGAGGAATGCAAATCATGTTTTTTTTTGTTTTTAATTGGAGCCAACGTACCTGAAAATCAGCTCTGAATTGTAACATACAAAACTCAATAAAACAAAGATATTATTTAATTTCAAATGCTTTTATATGCTTTTAGTTGTTTTTATGAATATGGACAATATTTTCTGAAAGCAAAAAAATTTTTCGATGAAAAATGAATTTTTAATACAATTATTTGTTATTTCATTAATTATGATAGATTTTACATTTAAGTTGTTAAAATATTATAAAATTAGTTAAAAGCCGCATCGGCTTTCATAAGTGTCCTTATGAGATAGATCTTTTTTTAGCGCGTTGTAAATTGTATCATTTTGACTAATCAGAAGATCCACAGTAATTAAGAAATGTAATTTTGTGCTTATAACTGAGCTGTAATTATAAAGTACGGAAGACCAACCAGAATATAATTAAGTTGCGTTATTTGAGTTAAGCATTGTTCTCCGCTGTTAAGGCCTTTACTTTTGCTAAACACGTGTGGAGAAGTTAATTTGATTTTTTTCAATTTCAACTGAGAAGGGTACAAGTATCAGTATCATCATATGAAATTTATATGATCTATTTTTATATTAATCTCAGTTACGACATTTTTTCCATAAATGAAATATCAAAATTAATAATAAAATGAATGCAAATACAAATAACAGTAAAATGTAATAAATGTACATAAAATTATAGTATTTTATGTACAATTCTGATTCTTTTGAGATGGGTGTGACATTAGGTGTAGTTGATGGAGTCCAGCCAGTAGGAGTCCTTACCGGTGAAGGTTTGGACGAATGAAGTGATTTTGCTGGAGTGTTAGATATAGATTTGGGCGGAGGTGGCTTCCTGAATGTATTTTTTGATGAAGAAGGGGAAGACGGGGCAGAGGAAAGGGGCCCGGTGCCCCGGCGATTTTTTATCTTTATCCCGCTTGGCCTCCAGTTTTTCTTTAAGCTTTTTTAGGGTCTAAAATTTTCTGCCAGCTTGGCTCATTTGCTTTTTGCGTTTCACTTGCATTTTTTTCATAAGACGCCGAGGCGTCGCCTTCAGAGCTGGTAGAGGGAATGGGGCTGTAGGTGACTTTGTCATTGGGGTCATGCTGGGACTGAGGAACCGCTGTTTGGGTCTTCCCCTTGCCCCTAACTACGAGGCGCCATTCCCCTCATCCTTATCCTTATCCACACTTGTGGAAGGCGTCGTTTAGGGGGTAATGAGGGTCTGGACCCAACCGAGGATTTTCCTCATCGATCCGCCTCGCAGCTAGGCCCATTACAGGCGCCGCGGATTTTACTTTCTCGGCCAAGGGGGGATTTTGGTCACCTGCGACCGGACCTCCATGGGCCTTCTTCCCTGGGCAGGAGGAGGAAAGGTGACCAGTCTCTCCACACCTCCAGCAAGTTGGTCTCCTACCGGTCACTATGACCAGCATTTTCCGGTCGCCAAACACCAAACAGTTGGGGACGGACTTGAAGGCCTTCTGGTCGAGCATTATATCGAAAGTCCATCCCCCGTTCAAATTGTCAGAGAGAGCCCCTAAAATTTGGCCAAACTGCATGAAAAATGCAGCCAGGAGCTCTCCAGAAATTTGAGGAGGAACCTCGAAAACGGCCACCCTGGTCCGCCTGCGGCCTTCATATTCGGTTCTTAAAATTAGATATTTCGTAATTAATTCTTTTTTGGCCATGGCCAGGCAATCTTCTGGTGTAGCAGAATGTCCCACATGAAGAACCCAGTACCCTTAATTACTCTTTGGGGTTTTATCCCCAAGGACAAAAGTGATTTAATCACAGTGTCTTTTGTGGAGCGACAAATCTTACGAGTTTTCTTGTCCACCACAAAAACGGTCACCATTCTTTTTGCGAACATATCGAGTTCCTGGACAACATCGACGAACCCATCTTTATTAACAAGATGGGCGTAGCCTTTCGCCTTATCCAGAAAATCCGCCATGTTCAAAATACAACTAGGGGGGGACTTCCAGCAGGAGGGCAAATCCTCTGCCGTCTTCACTT
This sequence comes from Acanthosepion pharaonis, assembly GCA_903632075.3. Classification (NCBI taxonomy): domain Eukaryota; kingdom Metazoa; phylum Mollusca; class Cephalopoda; order Sepiida; family Sepiidae; genus Acanthosepion; species Acanthosepion pharaonis. The sequence continues at coordinate 1,034,033 of CAHIKZ030000428.1, forward strand.
GTGCCTCCTTTGACATCTGGTCCTTCTTACTACTATCTCCTTTCTTGGCGCTACTAGCACTATCTAATTTTGGGCTATCATCAACCCGCTTTTTTTCTGACTTGTCAGGTGGGTTGGCTTTAGCAGCCGTCCCGAAAAGATCTTTCTTCACCGCCGACCGACTGGCACCGTCGGCCATATTGAAATAAAAACGTGGAGACTACCACTAGCGGGTCACTTAAATTATGTCCAAATTTAGGGAAAGGAGTTGGGAGGAAAAGAAAATTAAAGAAAGAAAAAGGCCTGGATGCACCAGTAAAAAAATAAAACCTGGGAAAATTAAAAAAAATAAAAGACAAACTTGATTAAAGAAATAAATAGGTAAGAAGAAAAAAAAATTGGCGCCCAAAGGCTGCCGAAAATAAAAGAAAACAAAAACAGAAACTCCTCTCTATTTTTCCAAAAATTCACAAAATTTACAAAAAGAAAATGTCTGGTTTACAATCAGAAAAAAAAAAAAAGTTTGCGGCCGAAGCCGCTAAAGAATATAAATTAAAAGAAAAAACAAACTAGTCAAACCAAAAAAAAAAAGAAGATAGCGACCGAAGTCGCTAAGAAAAGAAGGAGGGTATAAAATAAAAGGAAATAAAAATGAAGCTTTCTTTTTCTTTTGTCTGAAAATGTACTAACTTTTCTTTAAAAACTGAAAAGAAATAAACAAAAAAAAAACAAAAAAAAAAAACAGTCGTCCGGTAAGACTTTGTCAAACTGTACTAAAAAAAAAGATGAGGGCCGAAGCCCCAAAACAAATTAAAACAAACAAAAGAAATGGAAAAAATTAAAAAGAATAAAACTTAAACAAAGACTTAACTAGAAAAGACTTGATATGTCAGTAAAAGTTCGTCCACAAAAAGGTAGGTAGAGAACAGGGGGAAATCCTCGCAGATCAGCAAACGCTTGTCACACAGCAGTACACAAAAAGAAAAAATTAACACAGCCCAAACGCGACCGGTCAGAAAAAACTCTGAACAAGAACAAACGAAGACCTTTTTCTCTCGACTGTCCGCTGTGGTCGTACTTAATCGGCAACCAGTCCGTCCATTATCGTGAATGGGGAAGTTGGGTTATCTCATCACGACACTTACTATAAAAAAAAACTAATCCATAACTTAACCTCTATCTCAGTGGCCTTCGAGGCTTGTGCAGGTGAAACTTCCACTAACCCATAATAACCGTCTATCTCGAGTGGCTTCCGAGGAGGCTTGTGCAGGGTGAAACTTACTATAAAAAAAAAACTAACCCATAACTTAACCCTCTATCTCGAGTGGCCTTCGAGGCTTGTGCAGGGTGAAACTTACTATAAAAAAAACACTAACCCATAACTTAACCGTCTATCTCGAGTGGCTTCCGAGGCTTGTGCAGGGTGAAACTTACTATAAAAAAAAAACTAACCCATAACTTAACCCTCTATCTCGAGTGGCCTCCGAGGCTTGTGCAGGGTGAAACTTACTATAAAAAAAACACTAACCCATAACTTAACCGTCTATCTCGAGTGGCTTCCGAGGGTGCAGGGTGAAACTTACTATAAAAAAAAAAAAACCCATAACTATCGAAAAAACTTAACCGTCTATCTCGACCTTACTATATAAAAAAAAAACTAACCCATAACTTAACCTCTATCGAGTGGCCTCCTGAGGCTTGTGCAGGGTGAAACTTACTATAAAAAAAACTAACCCATAACAACGGTCTATCTCAGTGGCTCCGAGGTGCAGGTGAAGGCTTATGCAGGGTAACTTTAACCCTCTATCTCGAATGGCCTCGAGGCTTGTGCAGGGTGAAACTTACTATAAAAAAAACACTAACCCATAACTTAACCGTCTATCTCGAGTGGCTTCCGAGGCTTGTGCAGGGTGAAACTTACTATAAAAAAAAAACTAACCCATAACTTAACCCTCTATCTCGAGTGGCCTCCTGAGGCTTGTGCAGGGGTGAAACTTAAAAAAAAAAAAAAACTAACATAACTTAACCCTACAACTTAACCCTACTATAAAAAAAAAAAACACTCATAAGTGTCTATCTCGAGTGGCTTCCTGAGGTTTTGCAGGGTGAAACTTACTATAAAAAAAAACTAACATTAACCAGCTATCTCGAGTGGCCTCCTGAGGCTTGTGCAAAAAAAAAAAAACAATAAAACCGTCTAAGTGGCTTCCGAGGCTTGTGCAGGGTGAAACTTACTATAAAAAAAAACTAACCCATAAAATTCTATCTCGAGTGGCCTCCGAGGCTTGTGCAGGGTGAAAACTTACTATAAAAAAAACACTAACCCATAACAAGTTATCTCGAGTGGCTTCCTGATGCAGGGTGAAACTTACTATAAAAAAAAAACTAACCCATAACTTAAAAGTGGCCTCCGAGGCTTGTGCAGGGTGAAACTTACTATAAAAAAAATCAACCCATAAAACTATCTCGGACAGGTGAAACTTACTATAAAAAAACACTAACCCATAACTTCAACCGTCTATTGGCTTCGAGGTTGTGCTGTTACTATAAAAAAAAAACTAACCCATAATCTCTAACCTCTATCTCGAGTGGCCTCCGAGGCTGTGCAGGTTATAAAAAAAACTAACCCATAAAACCTCTATCTCGAGTGGCCGCAACTTGTGCAGGGTGGTTCCATAAAAAAAAAACTAACCCATAACTTAACCCTCTATCTCGAGTGGCCTGAGGCTTGTGCAGGGGAAACTTACTATAAAAAACACTTGGAGGCTTTGTGCAGGGTGAAACTTTATAAAAAAAAAACTAACCAAATTCTTAACTAAAAGGGGTGAAACTTACTATAAAAAAAAAAACACTAACCCATTAACCGTCTATTAGTTTCTGAGGCTTTGCAGGGTGAAACTTACTAAAAAAAACACTAACCCATAACTTAACCCTCTCTCTCGAGTGGCCTCCGAGGCTTGTGCAGGGTGGAACTTACTAAAAAAAAAAAAAAAAAAAAAAAAAAACAACAACAAATTATTTGTTCGTCATGGAGTTTTTGGGAAATGAAAACAAAAATCAAACGACACGGACAGCTACTGAGTAATCATATTGGAGAGTATCTGTTCTAGTATGCACACAAAGATTTGAAAATTATATGATGGTCACGCAACTGTTTCTCGCATTATTCAATATGGTTGGATCAACTAAACCGCATATATTTGTGAGCATTATTTCATTTCTGTTTTGTGGTTGTCGTAACGACGCCAAAGAACATTGTCTTCTTCAAAAACTATCGTCTTTTATTTTTTATGCAGCCTTTCCGCCATAAATCATTTTATTTTTAATTTCCCTAAATCCACGTCATATTGTTTGGCGTCTTTTAGATATTCTTAGCAACAAGGAAAATCTAAGACTTTTCAGAAGTAATTCTTGTATATGTATTATAAGTTTTGCTATTCGGACCAGCAAGCTCACCACGCGTTATACACTTCGGTCGTTGGATTCTCCAGCCTTCTTCAAGTATTTTTCTTCGTACTTGGTAACCTTCTTTGAATTTTGAACCTAAACCCTGTAATACGAGTGTAATGAAGTGGCAGTTGCCTATACGTGGACCTTATATTCTGCCTGCGATGTATGGGAAACTGCCGAGTACTGTCTGTACGGCTGTTTATATAAACGTGTGTATTACTAAATCTTTCCCATGCTTGCAAAACGGATGGAGATACAAGTGCTTTCCTCTTCTGAGGCCAGGACTGATCTCAAGTCAATACCCTAGTGTATCCGGCTTCCTTGATGTCGGGCGTGAATTGCTTGCATTCCGGTTTAATAGCACACACACGGACATCGGAAGAAAGCCGGAGAGTATAAAGGTCAAAGCAGTTTGAGTACGCGATTCTCAATCGCCCGGGTGGGAACTCCTGGGGTTCACATACATTCTAATCTCTTCAACAGACGCCTTATGATCTACAGCTAAAGTGAAACTTCGATTTAAAGAACTAATTGAGCGTGTTCTTTAAATACGGCAGTTCCTTAAATCTAATAAATAGATAATTTTGTCATTGTTTTTTTTTTTGTTTTTTTTTTAAATCCAAGACAGTCAACATGCAAAGGATCAATGTTAAGACAAAGTGAATATAATATAAAAATAAAACTATCGTACATACTTATTTTTCTCATACTGAGAGCAAGTGATGCTGTAGATGTAACCTGCGATACAACATACTTTGTACATGAGTTCAAAGTAAGTTACGGTGCAGGCTTAGACAATTTCCAAACATTCACACGCAAATAATCATATCCGTTTCCACGGGTACTAGCTTTTAAAACAAAGTTGAGATATTCGAGACATGTACTTTTTTTTTTTATTTTACTGAAGAAATGAAATGAAATCGCAGTTATACAACGTACTTTACAGTTTGAAAACATAAAACAATTTTTATCTTTATGATCCAAATGATCCCCGAGTAGTTCCATAAATCCGATATTTATTCAAATTATTATTTAAATTTTTTTAATATTGTACTTACAGAGCATCAATCCTGATGCGCGTCTGTTCTCTGTAGCCATCCAGAACCTGTTCTACGGGTGCACGGGTGTTCACCGTGACCAATATCGAATCGGTGTGTCGTCTGACATGCGCAGCAATTCTCTGAAATGGCAATCCGGCCTTTCAAAAGGTTCACGACGTTAGATGACTCCCCCACCCTGCTTTCCCTTGGACTCTTTTACGCACTTTAACCGTATTAGAACACGTGCCACTGTTTGAAGCACAGAAACATACGTGATAATGAGATGACATCAGGTGACCGAAAACTTGGCAGATTTTATAAGAACATCTACTTTTTTCTACTTGCCCACGTGCAAAACTCAATTTCTAAAATAGATATTGTCTTTCAGGATATCTGTCTATATCTCTGAGATGAGGTATTATAATTATTTGCATTATTCATATTATTCAGACAGTTATCCTCATCTTCATTCCCATATTCACAGCGTTTCGGCCGTTGTACGCTCCGGCCTCCTTCAGGTGATTGGGTTTCTGAGATGAAGTATTATAATTATTTACATTATTTACATTATTCGGAATGTTATCCTCATCGTCATTGCCATATTGACAACGTTTCATCTGTTATACACTCCGGCCTTCTTCAGGTGATTGGATAATGTAAATCATGTCCTACAGGATGTTGAATGCCGAGACTGACGCTTTGTAAGGACGGTTGTCATATCATTATTTAAACGCATCTGGAATTTTGGGATGAGTTTAGACTGTTCTAGTTCCACGTGCCATGTCCCACGTGACAGGACCCAAAGAGTCTGAGTTCAATACATGGTTAAGACGGTGGAGGACTTGGAGACGGGAATTAACAGGAGATAACTTATAACTTACATCCATTAGACATGGCACGTGGAACTACCTCAGTGAACGAAATAAAGGTTTCAGTTCGGCATTCCAACCACCTGAAGAAGGCCGGAGCGTACAACGGCCGAAACGTTGGGATAAATACGGCAACAAAGATGAGCATGATAGTTCAAGCAATGTAAATAGTGTATATAATACCTCATCTCAGAAATATAGACAGATACTCAAGGTAGCGGATTCAACTGACCTGATTTTTAAAGTATATATATATATATATATATATATATATATATATATATATATATATGGTGTCCATAAAGTTTGTGTGCACTTTAAAAAATTATAACTTTATTTGTATTTGCAAAGAAATAATCTGTAAAAAAATGTTATAGTTTAATGTGCCTAGTTTTAAGTATAGATATTGAATAATTCTTTACCCCAAAATTTGCAACAATTTTTACATGAGTAAAAAATATTTTCTTCTTTCCAGAATCAATTTGATTCATGGCTTCAACTGAGAAAAAAGTAAACTGTGTCCTTTGGTTGGCTGAACTGAAATCTACTATTGCTGTACAAAGAAAGTTTAGAATTGAATACTATAAAGAACCACCTCATAGGAACACTATTGCCAAATGGATGAAAAAAATTAAAAAGACAGGCTCCGTCCATGATAAGCCACGGTCTGGAAGGCTATGTATCAGCGACGAAAGTGTTGCATCCATAGAAAAATCCTTTACAGCAAGTCCAAGAAAGTCTGTAAGACGTGCATCATTACAGCTCAGGCTCCCAAAGTCTAGTGTGCATAAGATTCTGCAGGCAAAATTTCACATGAAAGCTTACAAAATTCAATTACATCAACAGTTGTTAGAAGAGGATTATTATGCACGGATAACTTTCTGTCATCAGTTCAATGAAAAATTAAACATTGATGATGCATTTGTGAGTAGTTTACTGTTCTTTGATGAAGCAACATCTCACATTAGGGGCAAGGTCAACAGGGATAAGTGCCGAATTTGGGGAACTGAGAACCCAAATGAAACTGTTGAACATGAAAGGGACTCTCTTAAAGTTAATGTGTGGTGTGCTTGTGGAAAAATCGGATCATAGGGCCATATTTTTTCAATATTGTGTTATTAACAGTGACAGCTATTTAGATATGCTGCAGAATTACTTGATTCCGCAGCTTTAACAATTAATCTTGAAAGATAATCCAGTGTTTCAACAAGATGGAGTTCCTTGTCACTTTGCTCTGCGTGTTAGAGAGTTTCTAAATCAGGAATTTCCTAACAGATGGATTGGAAGGGGTGAAAAATTTTATTGGCCTCCATGTTCGCGAGATTTGACTCCATTAGATTTTTTATGGGAACATGTGAAAACAATTGTGTATGCAACCAAACCTAGTTCATTAGAAGATTTGAAAGCCAAAATAACTAATGTGATTTCAGGCATTACTGTAAATCAGTTGGCAAATGTTTTCCGTGAACTGTAAAATCGTATTATCCTTTGTATTGCTAATGATGGAGGACATGTGGAAACTTTGCCTTGTACATTGAGTTCTACCTGGATTCTATTCTCTTGAGAATATATATATATATATATATATATATATATATATATATATATATATATATATATATATATATATTATATGCGCAGTACTTAGTGGAAAGCGTTCAATATCAGTTAAAGAACTAACATAAAAATGGTATCAACGTAACCACCACCATAAACACAGACCAATAAAACTATCAATACTATTACCTACACTACCATTAGTCCTATCTTTCACTTTATAACCATCTCCTCTACCATCAGTACTACTTTTTAACACCGCCTTTGTTTTATCATCATTATCATTATATTATCTGTAATATTATCATCATTTTCATGGTTACTACAATTATTATCATATCTCCGTTTGTCATTATTGATTTCACTTCTTTTATAATTCCCTCATTAAGGCTAAATTTACCGTTAGCACATCAACATCTATTATTAACATTATCAATAATAATTAATATCACAGCTCTTATCACTGTCAGCATCATCACAACCATCAACAACAAACAAGCAATTAGCGTTGAAAATACAAACATCATCATCACTTTAACCACAAATAGAACCCAGCTTAAGTGGTGATGAAAAGGCCCAGACCAATAATAGTGTATGTGCGTGTCTATATACGTCTCTATGTGTGTGTGTGAGGATCTGAAAAGAGTCAAGAACATTCCTATCCGCTCCTTGTTGAAACGAACGTCGCTACGAAATAGATTTACAACTGCGTATGTATATATGCCCGAACGCACGGATATGTATCTACGCTTAGCCTGCAATCTCTTATATGGATGTATTTGTGTGAACAAAAATGCGTACACCTGTATGTATGTGCCTATGCGTATGATACTACCTCCCCAATCAAATAGAGAAGTATATTCCCCTTCTCGCCACCAAACATAGTCAAACAAGCATAAATAGATCCATTTAAAAAAATAACCCATTTTGTCTGATGATCGCAAAAGCGTGAAACCCAGGGTCACAAACTCATATCCATACATCTGAATATGTTAGCTCTATCACTGATATTGAGCGTTTTCCATGAGTACTGCGCATATAAAATAATATATATATATATATATCATTAACACATTATGAAATGGACAAAGTTCGACAATTATTTTAAGACATTTTTTATGTTTATACATTCTTTTTATGGATACAAATATTTAAGTAAATGCTCTGTTCATAATAAACATATCATAAACATATATCATTAAATAATTTAGACAAGTTTTGTCAACTTATTTTTGATAGGATCTTCTCATAATTTCGGACAAGCTTCTCAATATCTTACTAAAGGAAGGAAGAAAATCACGATGTTGATGCGTATTCGGTTTATTCTGAGTACTTTCGACATTTACACAATGTCATCATCAGGGTCTTATTTTTTCTACGACAAAAAATTTGACGTGTTCATCATTTTTCTAAGACAAAATAGTTGTGTTCATTAGAATTGGTAAAAATTGGTTAGGGACCATCTTGTTTAATTGGTAGGGGACACTCAATTTTAATTGGTAGGAGACATTACGTCTCGAGAAGCACAAAAACCCTTGGGAAAGTTCTGAATCTACCTCCCCCAGCTATAGGTTAAATAGTAAAACTTGTATCAGTAAACTGTTATCATCTCAAAAACTTGATGACTTGTATGTGTGGCTGCTTCTCTTTCTAACAACTATATATTTTCTCCTGGTTAGTCCTTTCTTCTTGCTTTCCTTTACCAGAGTGGTAAACAGTAAAATCAAATGATTTAATCATCATTCATTGTGACTTACAGCCATATCACGTTGAAACACCGGTTCCTGTACGATCATCGGGGTTAAGCAGAGTTGAGACTGGTCTGTACCTAGATGGGTGACCGCTTGGAAATATCAGGTGCTGTAACCGTGGATGTGCGGATGGTGTAATGAATAATGGCTTGGAATTGTCAATTGGAGAACCGAGTTCCATTTCCACTTGACTTCGTTATATTCATTTACGCGCAACTACCCTTGGGAAAGGCATGAACCCACCTCTTCTTCCCACGTGGGTTAATTAAAGACCTGTATCATTATTATCTGAAAAATTTCTTACAATCTAAAAACATTCTCTGGCTCTAAATAAACTTCAAAGCGTTGATATCAATCAATCAATTATTTATAGAATTTTTTAAAAATAAGGCGACCACCATCGGGTTTAGAGGTTTCATACCTTGTCTGATCCATTGATATAACTTGTATTCTTATATTTGACTTAAACAGAATATAACTTGCAAATGATTTTCAATTGTTGATTCTAATACTTTGTATAGGTTGGCTATTTTATAAATTATTATAAAATAAATATTATAAAATATTTACATTTATTTAACAAATAAAAATACGACGTGCTGTAATGGTAAGTAGAAAATATCAGAATTCTTTAATTTTCGATTCTTGTCTATCATAAAATCATATATAAAGATTTTCTATAGTAAAATCAGCAATGAAATTAACGAATAGTATTGAAGGACCTGAAAAAAATGAAGTAAAAATGAATAAATTTTTATAAAGAAATAAACACTTCATTTAGACAGGAATTCCAAGCGCCTTTGTTTTAGAGTAATTTCATTTAATATTTTGTCATTTAATTCTTTTTTGACGTTCTGAAACAAATCTCCAGATTGGGGAGGACTTGGGAACCCCGGTTGATGTAAACAACTACTTACATTCTGAAATAATTCCGTCTGAATTTCTGGAATGAGGAGTTATCATAATGTACACTAATTAGATACAGACTATTATTATCACAACGTTTCAGCTGTTGTGCTTTCCGTCCTTCATCAGGTGTATATCAATTTAGACTCCCTACGTGGAACTCCGAAGAGAACCCTTTATTTAATCTACGGTTGTAGACTGTTCTCGTTCCATGTCTATGGATATATCGTCTAGTTTAGTACTCCTCAGCTATTGCTTGCCTTGTTTCCACTGAGTCCAAGTACACACTGCCCTGCCAAGGGATTGAACTCACAATTACTATGTCACCAAATTCAAAAGCTACCACTTTAATCCACTAGGTTAGGCTACTCGGATCGACATATATTCCTGATGAAGGCCAGAGGGCACAACGCTCGAAATGTTGTGATGACAACAAGAAAGATAAGGACAATAGTCCATATGTAAATAGTATAAATAATCTGAAATCTCTTTTAAATTTGAATCGTCCAGGGTGTGGTAAAAAATAAATTAATCAAACTAAAACAATTGTCTGTTTCTCGATGCAAATACGAACCAATGAAGGCAACCCTCTTGATCCATTGAGTTTTTGAAAGAATGTCCGAATTTAATTTAAAAAAACAAACTATATTAATTAGTGTCAATTAAAATTAATATTGAACAACATTAAAAACAATATTAGAAGCTTAATTATGGCATATTTTGTGCTTTTCAACTTATTTTGCTTATTGTTATGTAATTTGATGAGTAGAATCACATAGTGTTAATTAAAATTAATTTTGAGCAATATTAATAACAGCACAAATTGCCAAACCCACATTGGAAACATACTAATAGAAAATACAAGTATAATAGAATCATACACATGTAAAAAAAAAAGATTAAAAATAAAGGAAGCCCTAATAATAAAAATAAGTAAACATAAAAACTCAATAACATTAACTGCGAACACAGCCACAATGTGCTGACCGTGTTTGGGAATTATAATATTCATATGACTTCAGGCACATACATAAAAAAAAACACACACATGCAGTTAAAAATAAAAATCGTCCTTGATAATGGCTAGTAGAATAGCCGAAAGCGTTTGGATGTATAACAGTCGAACAGTTTTTACCCACTTTGTGTCCAGAAAAGAAAACACTTGTACGAACACAATAAAAATTAAATAAAAAGCTTCATTGCTGTACCTTGTCTGTCGTCTTTAATGAAACACACACACACACACACACACACACACACACACACACACACACACACACACACACACACACACATATATATATATATATATATATATATATATATATATATATATTCATAGTTTCATCCCAAGCAAAGCGGGGATTGAGAAAAGGACAAAAGCTGAACGTGATTCAAGAAGATACAAGATGGCGATTGACGTTGCATTTAAATTTTTGAAGATTGTATTTGTTAGAGAAGCAATTAAAAAGAAAGGATTTCCACAGGTCGGAAGTGCGAAAAAAGAAACTGTTGGTGTAGAAGTGCATTTAGTTATTTCAACAGTAAAAGGGTGGGACCTAGATGCCAATCTAGTAGCATGTTTAAATTCATGCAGTCGGGGCACATTGATTTGGAAATAATTTAAAAAATCAGATAATTGTGGAATTCTTTTTTGGTAATTTTTTTTGGTAATTTTTTTTTTTTACATCTGTTAATCCCCCCTCCCACTTATTTAATTTAAGTAAGGGGTCGTCCGCTGCTTACAACACCGATCAAAATCATAAGTGGCGACCCAGAGACATTAGATAAAGAATTGGTCAGTATACGTAGTACCCTACAACGTAACAACTACCCTGGGTACATGGAAGCAGCCCCAAAAAACTGGGATAGGCGGGTACAAGAGGAGGAGGACAACAACACTCAGAAAACAGTCTGCCTGTCTTATGTGAAGGGGTTATCAGAGAAAATACAAAGAATCTGCGGTCCATACGACATCAGGACAACATTCAAAGCTTGACGACACTTCGCAGATATCTCTCCCGAGTAAGACCCCCCCCATAGAGGTGAACATGACTAAAGACTGTGTGTACACTATCCTGTGCAGCTGCGGAAAGAAATATAAAGGGGAGACAGGCCGCCTCCTTAAGGAAAGGCTTCAAGAACACCAGAAAACTGTAACACGAGAGGAAGTAGAAAAATCAGGCGTGGCTGACCACATATGGAGAGAAAAGTGAGATCACCACCCTCTGTGGGATCAGGTTGAGATCATAGACAAGGAACACCATTGGAAAATTCGTAAACTTAAGGAATCAGCACATATGCTAGGCCACAAAAATCTCCTGAGCCGACCAAGCATAGAAGTGAATACAATATTAATAAGGAGTGTCAGAGAAAAGCGATAATAACAACAAAAGTTGCAATATGAGCTCTGGTAAAAACATGCAACGATAACAACAAAAAAATTGCAATATGAGCACTGGTAAAAATGTTTGCTGAAGACATTAAGTTTATAATACCCAGAAATTCATACATAGATGTCCTCAAGGACACATGGCACAGTGGATAAAGGGTTAGAATCCTTTGGAGAATTTAAATCACCATTTGTTTTTGTAAAACACGACCCCCAGTTACTGAAGATCTGCTGAGTTCAGTTGGAAAGTGGATTGGGGAGACTAACATTCCCTAAATGGTATAGCACGTCAGATCAAATGACGGTTTCCGTATAGGAATACAGGTTCGAATACTATCGGAGAACGCATATTTTCTAGAGAATTTCTCGACGATCCAGGTCGGTAAATGCAATTAATTAATTAATACTGCTTAATTAAAAAGAGGGCATTTACTTAAATGAATTGCATCTATAAAATTAACGTATAAGCAGAAAATATATTCAAGAATTTTGAGACTTATTCCATTTCATTTATATATATATATATATATATATATATATATATATATATATATATATATTATAAATTAATTGATTTAAAATATGGTTTTCTGCTACACAGTTCTAACCATGTTTCAAAAATGGAAAGTCGAATTTAATTTTGTAATTAAATTAAAGACATTAGTTCCATTTCATCCTCAAGCGAATTTTGGAGTAACTTTTAAAATTACTGGGTTTTAAAGACACAGCTAAAATCATAATTCACCGCCCTCTGTTAAATTTTAAAAGTTACTCCAAAATTGCTTGAAGATGAAATGGAACTAATGTCTTTAATTTAATTACAAAATTAAATTAGAATTTCCATTTTTGAAACATGGTTAGAATTCTTGTATTGGAAAAACCATATTTTAAATCGATTTAATTTATAATATTAATGCTCTTAAATTTACATTTGAGCACTATTTTGTAAAAATAAAATATCTATAAGAACAGCGGATTATATATCTTACTGTTCTTTTTTTTATATATATATATATATATATATATATATATATATATATATATAATAATAATAATAATAATAATAATAATGATAATAATAAATCCTAAAGAGCCAGGAACAACCTACCTAGGTTTCACCTAAACGAATCTTCAGGATAATCTGTTTTTTTTTTTCTTTGGACTAAAAACTTAAGGCGCTGGACGATTTATTTTGCCCTATTCGGATGTTTGTAGTTCTTTCTTTGTTTTACAATTTTTTCCTCGGGTACCAATTTGTTTTGATAGACTTGCAAGTTGTGCTATCGAGGTTTTTTACCTACTGAGTACTAATATTGGTATTAGTAATTGTATATATATATATATATATATATATATATATATATATATATATATATATAATAGATTGAGGAATCAGGGAACCGATTTCGAATTCCAGTCGAATCCATTACATTGACTTATGTGCTAATAATACCCTTGTGAAACTTATTAATCCTCTTCTCCCTCCAGCTATGGGTAAATAGCAGGATAGACTGGGTTCTATAGCCTTGAATATGGCAACTGGTCTAGGAGAAGGACAACTCTGAATTCAAAACCTGCGGAGGGTCATTTTGGGACATTGTGGCACGTAGTGTTCCAGGTCTCTGTGTATTGGGCCCTTCAAAAAGTGTGGATGGCTCTGCACAATACCTTCACCATTATAATTAAATCACATGTGCTGGTGTCTACGCTGTCGGTTCCTAGGAACTGAGTTGGTTGACCCTCATACGCCGAATACGACGGTAGAGTCCACCATATATTTTTCGTTTTAACCTTTGGAAGTAAAGTCTGATAATCCAGAGCCCTTTAAAAGGGTTGTGGTGAAATAATTTATTACATGGAACCTTAAAGTGGTCTGTTTTTTATTCAAACATATTTGCTCTGAATTTACATTGAGCTCTCTGGATTTTATCCTCCTTGGTTCTACCCATACGGATTACCTAGTTTTCATAGACTTTATATATATATATATATATATATATATATATATATATATATTTAAGCATTCCACCCCAAACAAGGCGGGAAGCCACTAGCACGCAAGGGGTCACAGAGTTGGAGCGAGAGCAAAGAGGAGTGATAGAGGAAAGGATGAAGAGACGGCTAGGGGATAGATCAGGGCATCTGGAGATGTCGATTGGCATTACATTTGAATAGTTGGAGATTATAGCTATCAGAGAAACAAGAAATGTGGAGGGAGTTCCACAGGCGAGAAGTGTGAGACATGATATATATATATATATATATATTACTTAAAGGTTATTTTTAGTGGATACCTATATTTGAATAGATGCTCGTTTAATGATTAAACAGTATATTTATTTCCATTTAACGGCCTGAATATTCGAGAAATCCTATTAAATAAAAATATGTGCTTGAATCTGCGAGCCCCATAGGCAGGGGAAATCGTCGTCAGATTCAATGTGATTTAGACTGGGTTGGCTACGAAACGTGCTATGATCAAGCAAATTTGAATAATGCTTTATAAATATATATCTTTCTGAGACCTTCAAAACATTCATATCAGCTCAGTTTTGTATCCTAAAGTAAACAAAGCAATTTCTAAAGAAGTGGTGGATTATTGTTTATTAATCCAACTGATTTTATTCCTTAAACACTATTTTTAGACAATCGTACCATGCGTGATACACGCTTAGGCGATGATGTATCTTTTGATACATGACTGACGAGGCAGATTTTTTCCCGCAGTAGGTTGCCATTTCTTTTTGCGGTAGATCAGTTGCCATCCAAGGTTATAGAACCCGGTCTGTCCTGCTATTTACCCATTTCGAGGGGGGGAGGATTCATACCTTTCCCAAGGGTGTTAACACGTAAATGAATGTAATGGATTCAACTGGAATTCGAACTCGGCTCTCTCATTCCTCAGTCCGAGCCGCTGTTAGTTACCAAAATTCGAAAAATCTTCGCTCCCCGCCAGGATTCGAACCTACGTTCTTCTTAGCAGGAGAAACCGTTGTTAGAGCCGACTTTATTTAGAACGTCTTGGACACGAAGTGGGTGGTTGATCAAAGAAATAAATAAACGGAGCGTCTATTCAAATACGGGTATCCAGTAAAAGTAACGTTTTATTTATTAGTCTGTCGGACTAATAAATAAAAATTCATCAGTTTCACATTCTCTCTCTCTCTCTAACCTCTCACTCATATACCTTCTCTCTCCCTTTCTCCCACTCTCTCTCTCTCTCTTTCTGCAAATGTCCATCACGACGTATACACATATCTGCTTATCCCTCTCTCACCTCCTCTCTCTCCGTCTCTATCACACACCCTCTTTCACTCTTTCTAATTATCTTTTCTCTCTCTCTCTCTCATTCTTACTCTCTGTCCATCTCTTTTGCACTCCCTCTCCCCTACTTCCCCCATTCTCTCTTTCTCTCTCTTTTTCTACAAAAGAATTCATCCCGACATATACACTACGACGTATGTGTTGATCATATCTAATATCGACACAATCTTTTCTCTCGTGAAATGAAAGGTATCCATACCTGACGCTAAATAATCTTTAGAAATACGAGATTATAATCTGTGGGTTGTCAGTTTTATGTACGCACCCATCTTAGATTACTTTCGGCTTTCTTGTCAGACCTGCTTTCCACAAGGGTAGGGCTCACATTGGGTATGGCTTATCTTGATCGCCGGATGTCTTGACGCCATTCCTTATGGACTGGGGTCAATTTAAGAGACAAAGATGACCTTTTTAAACAATTCATGGCAAGAGAAGTAAGAATATTTTAAAATTTTTTATTTTAGTGCTGCGTGAATATTTCTATAATTCACTTCCAAGCCTGTCAATCTTTTTCTATCTATCTATCTATCTATCTATCTATCTATCTATCTATCTATCTATCTATCTATCTCTTTACATATGGAATGATTCGCATCTTCTTGAAATTACACACACAGACACCCTCCCACATATGCAGACAGACACCCTCCAACATAGAGAGACAGACCCCCCCACACACACACACCTTTGGGTACCAGTTTTGGATATCTATTTAAGTCTGAACACGCACCCCGCGAAGTGCGCTCCAAATACGTGCCTGTGAGTGGGCGTCTATGGTGATTTTTTTAAGCGTAGCTTAGTTGTGGCATAAGGCCGAAAGTATGGGGCACTCAGTGTGGATCGAACTCACTATTCAGTCGTAAATGACCTAGTGAGACAAGTTAGCTCACCATTACATCACGTTGAACTGCTCTGATTTACTAAGCGTAACTTAGATGTGGCACAAAGCCGAAAGTAGGGGTCACCCAGTGAGGATCGAACTCACTACTTATTGGTAATTGAGAAGCTTGTTGACCATAACATCACGTCGAAGTGCCCACGTGAGTGCGCGTGTATCTGTTTTTTAATCACTGCGTACGCACAAACATGCTTGTGTCTGTGTGTCTGTCTGTGTGTCTGTCTGTGTGTCTGTATTTGTATCTGTGTGTGTTGGGTGTCTGCCTCTGCGTCTGTGTTCTAGTGTGTGTCTCTGTGTGCCTGTATATGTGTCAGTGTGTCTGTAAGTGTGTCTGTTGTCTGTGTGTGTCTGAAAATTTTAAAATTATTGCGAACAACGACCTTGGCATAATAAAACGTCGATATTTTTACAGTTGCATTTATAAATAGCAATTTACAAGTGTTAACTTACACGGCAGGAAGCCAGTGAGGATCGACTTCACTAGCCTTATAAATATTGCTTTACCACAAGTAACCTGATTTTTAATTATGGATATTTACTAAGCTTAATTAATCTGGAACAAACTCACAATTTTCGAGCACTCAGTAGTAAGAAGAAATTCTGCTGTTCTGATTTGCGCGCCATTTCGTTACGGTGAATTGAAAATGCTACATTTAGTGAATACACGTGTTTGAACTGAAATCCTTGGCCTGTTTTTAAAGTGGAATTAATTTTTACCGGCCTAGTAATCGAAAGTCATATTAAAACAAATATCAAGATGCTCATTTTCTTTAATAAGACTTTCGATCTCTAAGCCTGCAGGCATTCATTTTTCTGTTTAAAATAACGTGTCAACTTAAGCCCAGGAACTAACTGAATATAACGTTTACATTATAAACAAAATAACGTCAGATTAAAAATGTCCATTATCTATCTATCTATCTATCTATCTATCTATCTATCTATCTATCTATCTATCTATCTCACTCACTTTGTTTATTATCTATCTATCTATCTATCTATCTATCTATCTATCTATCTATCTATCTATCTATCTATCTCGTGGTGACTTAGCAATCAGCACTGCATGGTAACTGTCAGATGCACACCTAAATGCGATCTTTACATCGAGTGGCATTACTCCTTATGCGGGCTGTATATATAGTGAGCTGTGTATATATGACACTGGGGGATTTAAGTGAAGTGGGGGAAAAGAGGAAACTAACTTTTCCAAGTTTTTTCTGTTTAAGGCTAATCCCTCCTTAGATGACATGTATGCTTGGGTGATATCAGATCTATTTTCGATTCATTATTAACTTGGAAATAGGTTGCCATTACTTTCTGCCGTAGACTGATTGCCAACCAGGGATATATGACCCAGTCTAACCTGCTATTTAACCCATAGATGGAGAGAAAAAGACTTATTTATGGTCATAGGAGAAATTGCTTATTTATTAATGATTTTATTTATTTATTTGATTTTTATCATTTTTCTGGGGGGTTCTAAGTTTGAAATAAATTCGTTAGATATAGGTTAAAGAGTTTTATTTATTTTTTCAGTGAGGATGTGGTTACTGAGATTGTAGTCGGGATTTGCCTTCTCTGTTTGCAGTTACAAACGAGCTCTGATCGAATTTAGGTATGAAACTGTCAGTCAGCATGCAATGTTGATTCCTATGGACACACTGTTGATATTTAAAAACACTCTGTCTCCGATATAAATATAGAAAGTTTTAACCATTATATGTTTGTGTACATGTTTCTGTGCGCGTGTGTCTGTCTATGTGTTTGTGAATGCATCTGTGTGCGTGTGTGTCAACCTGCTGATAAATCGTTGTACATACAAATATCTGAATATGTACCTCTGTATACTCGTGGTCGTTTTGTTTTTAGTCTGTACACATAAACACACACACACGTGTGTGTGTTTGTGTGTGAATATGAATATATAAATATTGTTGGAACAAATACGTTCATATATAATCCAGATGCTCATAAACTTGCATCTATATATATATATATTTACATGCTATATATATATATATATATATATATATATATATATATATATATATATATATATATATATATATATATATATATATATATATATATATATATATATATAATATATATATATATATATATATATATATATATATATAGCATGTGATAGTATATATATATATATATATATATATATATATATATATATATATATATATATATGCAAAAGAAAAAAAGAAAAAAAAGAAAGACTGAAAGGTTGATATTTAAGATCGTCGGAAGGGAAATGATGGTGGGACTTGATTCTGATAAATCCTTTGCTGTGATCGATGGGAGATTAATTGAAGACATGTTGGATGGACCAGGAATACAAAATAAAAAATATGGTGGTTATATTTTGTGCTATTTTTCTTTTCTTTTTCATTTTTGCTTTTCTTTTATTTATTCCTATTTTTTTCTCCTCTTTTCAGTCGACCAAATATATTTGCCGGGCCGCAGTGCAATCGCCGTCCAGTATAGCCTCTCTGTTTTTATCCAATGATCGATCGAGCTGCGATGACGTCAGGGTGTGGATCTCTAAGGCCAATATGGCGTCGACATTGCCATGTTTTACATCGGCTCCTCTCTTTACTAGCCATTGTAGAATCTTTGTCTCAAACCCAGAGACGTTTGTCTTCCTCTTGGCTATTTATTTCTACGTCAGCTTTGTGCTTTGGCCTTTGCATATAGCAGTGATTTCATATTTCCAATGTCGTCTTTTATTTCAACTGATTGCTTTCACGTTTCTCTCTCTTTGCGGCTGTGTAGGGTGGGCGAGCGGAGAGGAAGAGAGAACATTATTCCACTTTTCCTTTAATATTTCTGCAGTTTTTTTCTTTCTTTTGTTCCTTTTTCTCTTTCATACCTTTGTCTTCTCATTTTTCGTATATGGCATTTTTCTTTTCTTCCTTCTATACTTTCTTTCTTTCTTTAACAATGTTTGTTTCTTCTTTGGTTGATCTTCTTTCTTTCTTTCTTTCTTTCTTTCTTTCTTTCTTTCATTGCGTTCTTCCTTTTATTCCAGTTTCTTTTCTTTTATTTTCTTTCATAACTTTGTCTCTTCCTTCATTTTTAACTCATTTTTTCTTTCTTTTATGGCATTTTTTCTTTTTTTTCTTTCTTTCTTTCTTTTTTATGGCATTCTTCCTTTCTTCTCTCCTTTCTTTTTTCTTTCTTTTTTTTACCGCATGTTTTGTAGTTCTTTCTCAGTTTCTTTTTTCTTTCTTTCTTTCTTTCTTTCTTTCTCATGTCTTTAATTTTCTCTGCCTATTTCTTCAATGAAATTCTTTCTTTCTTCTTTTCCTTGTTTCTTTCTTTTACCGTTTTTATTATTTTATTCTTTCTTTTCTTCTTTTCTTTCTTTTTGTTCAATTTTTTCTTCTCTTCTTTCTCTCTTCTTTTTTCTTTTTCATTGTTGTTTCTTCTTTAGTTGTTCTTTCTTTCTTTCTTTTTCTTTCTTTCTTTATTTCCGTCTCCCTTTCATTCCCGTCTGTCTGTCTGTTTGTTTGTTTGTTTCTTTCATTCTTTCATTCTTTCTTTCTTTCTTTCTTTCTTTCTTTCTTTCTTTCTTTCTTTCTTTATTTCTCATGTCTTTAGTTTTTCCTGCCTATTTCTTCCATGAAATTCTTTCTTTCTTTTTTTCCTTGTTTCTTTCTTTTACCGTTTTTTTATTTTTTTGTTCGTGCCTTCTTTCATTCTTTCTTTCTTTATTTTCTTTCTTTCTTTTTTTCTTTCTTTTGGTTCAATTTTTTTTATTCTCTGGTTGTTCTTTCTTTCTTCCTTTCTTTCTCTCTTCTTTCTTCTTTTTCATTTTTATTTCTTCTTTGGTTCTTCTTTCTTTATTTCTTTTACCTCATATTTTATTTTTTGTCGTTCCTTCTTTCTTTCATTATTCTTTCTTTATTCTCAACTTTCTTTTTTTTTACGTTCTTGTTTCTTCTTTGGTTTGTTCTTTCTTTATTCCTTCCTTCCTCTTCTTCTTTCCTTCCCTTCTTCCTTCCTTCCTTCCTCTTCTTCCTTCCTTCCTTCCTTCCTCTTCTTCCTTCCTTCCTTCCTTCCTTTTCTTCTTTCCTTCCTTCCTTCCTCTTCTTCCTTACTTCCTTCCTTCCTCTTCTTCTTTCCTTCCTTCCTTCCTTCCTTCCTTCCTTCCTTCCTTCCTTCCTTCCTTCTTCCTTCCTTCCTATTCTTCCTTACTTCCTTCCTCTTCTTCCTTCCTTCCTTCTTCCTCCTTCCTTCCTTCCTTCCTTCCTCTTCTTCCTCCTTCCTTCCTTCCTTCCTCTTCTTCTTTCTTTCCTTCCTTCCTTCCTTCCTTCCTTCCTTCCTTCCTTCCTTCCTCTTCTTCCTTCCTTCCTTCCTTCCTTCCTTCCTTCCTTCCTTCCTTTCTTTCTTTCTTTTACATTTTTTTTATTCTTTGGTTTTCTTCTTTACTTCTTTTTGTCATGATGTCTTTAGTTTTCTCCGCATAAATTTTTTCTTCATTATCCTCTGAATTTTTTCGCTTATTTTTTTCGTTTTACTTTATGCTATGGCATTCCTTTTTCGGTTTTATTGTTACTTCTCTAAGTCCAATTTAAGTAAAGACCAAATGACGAGAATTGAGATAGTCTTTCACCAAACAGAGGAAGTCAGTTTTGAATGCCAGCACTCAAAATCTCGTTTTAAATCTCGTTTAATTTTGCTCAATTCGCAAGCATTGGGTTTGTTTGTCCGATGTCTGTCCGATGCCTGTTTGCTGCTTGTCGGATCAGATATTTGTATATTCCCAACTGGCACGAACGGTCAGGTTTCGAGCCCAGGTAAAAAGTATGAATTTTACATACTATTATTTCGAACGGTAGACACAATTGAAAGATTGGCAAAACACAATTTACATACCCCAGTTCTGATTTTGTGTAGTTTTTACTATGTCGACAATCGTTGAGAGAGTAGTTTAGAAAATTAGCTGTTTACACATGCACACACACAAACACACACACATACACAGACACACACATACGCAGACACACACACACACACATATATATATATAGGTTTCATTGAAGACGTCTGACAGGGCACCGCGATAAACTTTTTCTAAATTTTTCTTTCATTCGTCCAAATATTTTCTTTTCTGTACATAAAATATATAAAAACTGTTCAAATGATAACTGCTATCATATATATATATATATATATATATATATATATATATATATAAAAGTGAACATAAGTCAACACTTAGAGCCTCTAAGTGTTGACTTCTATACTTTCACTATTTACACACGCTCTATCTCTGATATCGAGCACTTTATCCATAAATATAGCACACCTTAAGACTATATTTCTTCATATATATATATATATATATATATATATATATATATATATATATATACACAGTGTGTCCATAAAGTTCGTGTGCACTTTTAAAATTTATAACTTTATTTGTATTTTCGAGAGAAATAATTTGTAAAAAGGATAAGAAAAATCTATATTTTTTAAGGTTTTATTGAAATTTTATTTAAGTTTCCACATGTCCTCGATCATTAGCAATACAAAGGTTAATATGATTTTGCAGTTCACGGAAAACATTTGCCAACTGATTTACACTAATGCTTGAAATTACATTAGTTATTTTAGCTATACTTAAAACTAGGTGCATTAAACTTTATAACATTTTTTACAGATTATTTCTATCGCAAATACAAATAAAGTTATAAATTTTAAAGTGCACACGAACTTTATACGCACCCTATATATATATATATATATATATATATATATATATATATATATATATATATATATATATATATATAATTATTTATCTAAAAATTATAACATAAATATGTTATAAAAATCATTACAAAAATACCGATTTTGTTTCAACACCTCTGGTGTCTTATCAAGTGATGATGTTGAATATAGATTGTAGATGGCTATTTTTGTAGTGATTTTATAACATATTTATGTTATAATTTTTAAATAAATAATTATATATATATATATATATATATATATATATATATATATATATATATATATATATATATAGAGAGATGTGTGTGTGTGTATCAAAAATAATTTTACAAACTTTGGTCCTTTGGTGGAGCGTTTCTCACACCAAAACAGGAACAAAAGTCCGTATAAACATATGTCATAAAATCCTTTGTTTATGAGTTATTAAGTTTAAAGAAAGTTTACGTTAGATGGCGCTGTGTTGCTATTTAGGCTAGGTTACATTTGTCATTTGTGTACATTTTTGGTTAGTCTGTCTTCACCGTTTAACGTGTGTAGCGGTGATTTATCTAAGAAGTGTTCCTTTTAACAATGACACGATATTCATATCGTGAGCAGGCAGATATTTTGCATACAGCCTCACGAATGGTAATAGACGAGAAAGTTGCACGGATGTATGAGATTGCGTTTCTAGACCGAAGGCAGCCGAGTCATCCAACCTTTGCTGCTGTTTATCATCTTGTTGCTGAGATAGAATCCGTGGCACCACAAACTATGGTAAAAGTATTTTGGATTGTATCTTGGATTGTACATTTAACAGCGTCTACCGTAAACTTTAAAATTAATAACACAAAAACCAATAATTTGCGAATATGTGTTTATATAAACTTTTGCCCTTGTTTAGTGTGAGGAACTCCCTCACCCAAAAATTTTGTAAAAGTATTTTTTTTTATTTCTACAAAGCTTGTCTTCTCGCGGTCGATGGCTTAAATTTTGACGATAGAGAGTCCAAATATGTTTTCCTAGCGAACTGAGACTTTCCTGATTCAGTCACAACTTCCCTGAGCTGATCATGTTGCAAGGATGTGTGACAACAGAATATCTAAGGTCCTCATGAATAGCTAGCTTGACAGTGGACAAAGGTCTATTGGATAGTTGTGGCTGAGATATAAAGACAAGCTAAAGAGGAAACACTCGGTTGTCAATGTGAGATGTTTGTGCCAGAGTGGTGTCAGAAATTTTGAAATCAGTTGTATTGACCAGCTAAGAGATGAAAGACAATGGCGAAATGTGTCCAAAACCTGAATGTGGTAGTTGGATCCTCATAGGATGAAATGGCTTGGGTTAGTTGGAAACATTTATATATATATATATATATATATATATATATATATATATATATATATATATATGAAGAAATATACTCTTAAGGTGTGATATATTTATGGGATAAAGTGCTCAATATCAGAGATAGATCGTGTGTAAATATAAAAGTGAACATAAATGTTTACTTATATATATATATATATATATATATAATATTAGTGGGTGATACACACACACACACACACACATATATATATATATATATATATATATATATAAATATATATACATACATACATACATACATACACATACATATATATATATATATAAAGATTTCCAAGAGGATAGAATCCAGGGAGAACTCAATGTCCAGGACAGAGTAAGAATATAAGAAAAAGGCCTAAACACTAATATTCCATGGTTATAATTCATTACATGTAAAAATGGTTATAATTTATTACTGTAATAATGGATTTATAATTTATTACATGTAATAAATTATAACATATAATATTAGTGTTTAAGCGTTTTTTATTTATATATATATATATATATATATATATATATATATATATATATATATATATACGTAAATCCTTGCAAACAGCAGGTCTCAAATAATTCTCTTTTTTTTTTTAATTATTTCGCTCCAATCAAGATGATAATGTCATTAAGCTGCAAGTGGTTACTGAGACTGAAAGAGAATGAGAAGACTTTAATGAGGAGAAAGAGCAAGAAAAACAGGTTTCAGGAAGACAGGAGATGGCCACTGTCGTTGCATTTAAATTTTTGAAGATTGTAGTTGTCCGGGAAGCAAGAAATCGAAAGAGAAACGTGTGTGATAAGAAAGTATTAGAAGAAAACTTATCTCTAGCAATTTCAAGAGTCAAACGATGAGACCTACTTGCCAATCTAGTATAGCGTTTAATTTAATGAAGTTGTGGTACCAAGGATGAGAGCTTATTAGAACAATTGACATGAAAATATTCATAGAAAAGTCAGAGGGAAGCCACGTTGCGGCGGTGGGAAAGATACTGAAGACGAGATGCCAGGTCAGGACCGATAACATTACAAACCGTCTCTTTAGATTATGTCAAGAATCTTGAGATATATAACAGGAGGACCAGACCAATTATGGTAGCAATATTCAATGCACGAACGAATGGGAGATTTATAAATGTGTAAGATGGATTCTGGGGTGAAAAATTGTCTAGCAACTTTCCTATCAGCAGACCCCGGAGCAATATCATCGCCCCACGTCATGTCAGTGGTAAAACGTGGGCCGAAGAAAGCGCAAAAAAGTTTCTCACCAGATTAACAGTTTTTTTCCGGGGGGGGGGAGGCCTCAAAATAGAGAAGCCATTCCTTGCCCCAGTTAACAATTGATTAGAGATCATTTTTGAGAGCAGATGCCAGTTTTACTTTGTCAGGCCTATTGGACTTGAAACAGGAGTAAATAGTTGTGTTATCAGCATCAGAAAATGTTAGAAAAAACCGAGCCGACTGTTATTTTAAAATCTTCAGCAGTGGATCGCGTATATGAATCCCATTTTTGGTTTGGGGTCAACTTGAAACTCAATAGACCTTCGGAGCCTGGAAAATCATTGAGAGCTTAACCGTCTGTCGTGACTGGACAAAATTGGGAGTCTTAACATTGGTGATGAGACAACGCTAACTTGATTATAGAGATTGTGAAAGTTACAATCAAGCTATCTCCATTTTGTTGTTAGGGGAGAAAGCGGTCGCAAGACCTTTTCAGCACCCACTCGTAAACAATTTAAACAAAAGCGAAAACAAATCGTAACAAATACTTAAGCGAAAAGAAATAAATTAAAAACAAAAATTCATTATTAAATATAAAAATGATAAAAAAAAAAACAAAGAAACAAGAGACGAAACCAAAATGTCCGAAGTGTGTGGTGTTAAACATGGCGACAGTATCATTTTGTAGTGTATGGCTAATTAAAAGCGGTCACCGCTGTTACGGAATGACTGGCATTATTTCCAGTTGGTCAGCTCGACAAGTGAAGAGCTAATCTAATAAATGATAAGAGTTCAGGAAATGGAATGAAGTTGAGGACATGGTAGGAACAAAAATAAAGGAATAAAAGTTGGAGGGAAAAGAAACATGGACGATGTCCTTTTTTTTTACTGTATTACATATCAGAGATAATTGTCTTAAGGCTATTTTTTTTCTTGACGGTTTTTTAAATGAGTGATGACGCATAAAAAAACAAGCGGTTGCAAGTGCTTGTCTTTTCCTAATTAATGAACACAAAAATAAGAATACTGACACTGTATACTCGTATATAAGTCGATTTATTTATATACTAATGTTCACCCACTACAAGGCCCAACAGCCACTCAAGGTGTAGGGTTAGTGTGTGGAGTTATATTAGCGTTACAAAGGACAAGCGTTAGGAGTATCGAGCAGAAATAGACTTTAGAAGGAACCGGAGATCCAATTCTAAACAAGAAACAAGGGAGAAACCTCTAGTCTTGTTCAAATGGCTGTCGAGCAGTGCGAACCGGGCGATAGACGAACCTATCTACTCCGGTTGGTAGAAGAGAGAAAAACATAAAATGAAACAAATAATTATTGAATAAGATTTCAGAGTCCAGGCGCACACGTTAGTAGTACAGAGCTGAAGCAGACTTTACAAGGAACAGGTGATCCAATTCTAAACAGGAAAACCTCTAGCCTAGACCGGGGAGAAGTGTGAACAGGACGATAGGCGATCATATCTACTCTTATTGGTGTGAGAGATAAAAATAATGAAAAATAGAATAAAATAAATAATTAGTGAATGAAATTACGATGTTCAGGCACGGCAATTAGCGCCGAATATATTCGTTTGGGTAGAATTAGTTATGGAACGGACAGTAAATTAAAATAAATTTTAATATAAATTAGCATAAGTTCGAATATCCTCTACCAAATTCAAACATCGAACATGGAATTAACATTATTTGTACTTTTTCTGGTGATAAAAACAATGAGGATGGTGAAAAACATGCACATACATGCCTAAAATTTGTCCAAGCTGTTCTGGATGATCACAAGCCAAAATATTCATTCATTTAGCCATTCCTACTGTATACCTAGCCTGGTGGAATAGGCGATATACCCGATATTCGTATATCGTATATATCACGTACTAGCAGCATGGCCCGGCGTTGCCCGTGCTTGATTCAAAAATCGTTCGAACCATACAGCAATCGCTATCACTTGACTTTAAATATTTTTACCCATCCTTGCCTTTAAAGGAGTGCCCTTTGCCGTGCTGATGTTGCTACATGCCTTACTTCTTGCCTATCTCACACTGCGAATTTTTTCTAAACTCTATACTAAACATTAAATCTGTTACGAAAAAAGAACTAAACAAAATGAACACAAAACGATCAGCTTTAAAAAAAGAACTCGTAACTGGAAAAACCGAATGAAAAAAGAATGTTAGCAACAAATACTTTTTCACACCTAACACATTTCTGCGGAATCAGAATCAACGCTGAGTTTAAGCAAGCGAATGAGCCAATTGGAGTAAAGTGCCATGCAGATTTAAATTTTTCCCACTTGTGACGAATGCAGCTATCGATTTTTTTGTATGCTAGCATGCTAGTTAACATTCATGTCAGTCAGCTGTTGGCTCTCACGCTGGCCAATAGAATCTTCCTGCCTATTCGTAGCAGCCAGCTATTGGCTCTCATTCTGGCCAGTACAAAATGGCCGCAAACTACATGAAAACTGCCGTAGAAGCATGAAAAAATCGATTATTTCCACTATCGATGGGAGTTGGGAAATACAAAGTCGGTCTTGGCCTTCTCGCTAACTTGGAGCATGTGCCTGTAAGTTTTGGTGCAAATCCGTCGAAAATTGCGGCCGTGCATTCGTCACACACACACACACACACACACACACACACACACACACACACATCCTACCTTTTATAGATAGAGATTAATATAAAAAAATGTCCCCCCCCACACACACAAAAAAGTAGGGGTCTGTTCAGGTATAAAATGTGAACTTTAAATCCTGTGGTAATTGACAACATCCTGTTTCTTTTTTTCGATGATGATGAGCAAAAACACAACTGGATGTGTGTCTCAAGAAGCCGTTTTAAAGATTGCATCCGAGTTGAGGGGAACGAGTGAATGTTTAGTGGGGAAAAGTTATCCGGGCAACCGTAATAGCCTAGCGATAACACAGCACCAACTCATGAGGTATTGCAGATTGTGTTACTTCTCCGGCTGTTAGTCATTCTCTGCTGACATTTTTCATTTGTTAAGTTTGCTGCTAAGAAAGTTGTTTCACTGTTTCGTGTTGGACAAATTTTGGTATTCGTTGCAAAAGTTTCCCAAAGTGTAAGATTGAAAATAGATTCCATTCTTTTTTCAATTTTTGCTCTTTTTCATTTTTTTTATTTTTTATTCTTCTGTCAAGTTCCAGTTACTAGGCTCAAAATATCTCGGCATTTTCATGTAGAGGTGAGAAGAGCGTTTAAGACAGTTTTGTAGTCGTTGAAGAAGAGTGTTGTCCTGAAAAGGACAGTATATCACATATCGTTGCTGCTCACCAAGATGGCTGATTGGAGGCCTACTGGAAAATGTCTGGATTCAGGATCGTAAAGGGACGTTTTTTTTATGTCAAAGATCATAATTCAGAATTTTATAATAAAAATCATTGAGTTGTAAAATGAAAAATAAATAAAATTATTTAGCCATTCCTAGATTATACCAAGCCTGGTAGAATAGCCGATATACCCTATATATCCGATATTTGGATTTGGATTAATATTAAAAATGTCCCCACCCGGCAAAAAAAGTAGGGGTCCGTTCAGGTATAAAATGTGAACCTGCAATACTGTGGTAGGTAATTGACAAAATCTCGCCTCCTTTTTTCGATGATGTTGAACAAAAACACAATTAGATGTGCGTCTCAACAAGCTGTTTTAAAGATCGCATCCGAGAAGAGTGGAACGAGTGGATGGTTAGTAAGGAAAAGTCATCCAGTCAACCGTAATAGCCTAGCGATAACACAGCACCAACTCATTGTAGATTGTGTTAGTTAATTGACAGCATCTCCACACCATTTTTTCATTAGAATTTGAGTGTAAAGAAAGTATATACTTAATGAATTTATTTAATAAATTCAATACAGTTTAAAATACGATTTGGTGGGGGATGTCTTATACCTTTAATCCATAACCCGAAACCGCCATTTTAACTTGAAAAATTTGGGGATCGTCTTATACATCTTAAACGCCAACATACACGGTAGCCAATACAGAAATTCAACAGTAACTGAAATAAGTTATGAAATTTGCAGGTTAAGTTTCTGCTGCCAGAAAATCATTTACAAAGAGAGACCTCATCAAGAAGTGCAAGCTAATTGCCGTGTCAGCATTATATCCCGAGAAAGGGGAAGGTATTGCAAAATGTCAATCGCTCACACACGATGTTACAAAAAAAAGTAGCCGTACAATGCAGACAGAGTAATTAGCTTGCACTTCTCCAGACTGCAAAAATACTGGACAACTTTTTATTCGAAGAATGTATAAAATTTATACACGTATGAAGGTCGTGTTGTCCTGTAGCATTTAACATATTTTTAAGGAAATTAAAAACATGTTAATATAAAATTGGAAAAAGATTTCACAAACGTAATGTCTTTCTATACTACTGTTCTCCCTACGAGGTGGGGTTTTTCAAGAGCCACTCAAGGTAGAGACTTACTGTGTGGTATTTTATAAGCGCAAAAAAGGACAAGAAGTGAAGCTCCTTAGAACGATTTCCATGAGAATATCTATAGAAAAGGCAGAAGGAAGCCACGTTACAGCTGTAGGAATGAGACTTATGCCGAGATGCCAGGTCAGGGTTGATAAATTTACAGATTCTTCTTTGGATTTATATAGCAGGAGCTATATATCTTCAACGCCCTTCTCCCCCTGACATGCAGCAATATTTTTTGACCAGTGTACCGTAAACTTATTTTTATCGATGTATATTTTTAAAATTATATCAACTTAGCAAAATATTTTTTATTCAAGTCTTCGTTTTGTTTGTTGTTGTCTCCTGTCATTCAATATCTGTTTGCCAGCCAACCATTTGCAAAAGATCCTTGCACTCATTACGGTGGAGTAATGGATAGCGGCTCTGATTGAGGAATCGGAGAGCCGAGTTCGAATTCCACTCAATTCCATTACATTCACTTACGTGCTAATACCCTAGGGAAAGGTATGAATCCTTTTCTTCTCCCTCCAGCTATGGTTAAATAGCAGGACAGACCGGGTTCTATAGCCTTGGATAGCAGAAAGAAATGGCAACCTACTCGTCAGTCGTGTATCGAAAGATACATGACCGTCTAAGCGTGTATCACGAAGGCACCTAACTGACTGGTAACAGGAGCACCAGATCAGATATGACAGCAATATTCAATGCGCAGACAGATGGTGTGTGTGTATATATATATATATATAATTAGGCAAGATGGATTCTGACCAGATTGTCTGATACGACACAGTGGATCAATAATCATAGCAGTAGATCTAGTAATTGATTCAATCAAATATAACTGAGTACCTCCAAAAAGAAAGAAAAAAGTTATTCTTCAAGCTTTTATTTTAATTTTAATTTCAAGCAAATAGATTGAATTTAATATTTCCAATAAGCAAAATACTAATTCTGTATTTCAAAACTTAAATTGAACATCAAATTGCCTCTATTTAAAAAAAAAAAAAAGTACAGAAAAAAAACAACAACAACGCAACGTCGAGCCTAGTTAGTACTTAGATGGGTTGGGAACACGAGGTGCTGTAAACTTGGATGTGCGGATGGTGTAATGGCTAATGGTTCGGAATTATTAATCGGAGAACTGAGTTCCAATTCCGATCGAGTTCCTTATATTCACTTACACGCAAATGCCGTTGGGAATTGTATGAATCCAGCTCTTCTCCCCCCAACTATGGGTTAATTAGTAAGACTTGTATCCCTAAATCATTATCATCTGAAAAAAATCTTTCTGGTTTTAAATAACCTATAAAGGGTTGATAAGCCGTAGAAAACAAATCAGTCAGTTAAAAATATCAACTTAAAATATATCTCATGTAGCCAAGAAGAGATTCCACATTCATCATTAAAATCCAGGGTGACTCATTTTTTTTCATGTGGATATTTAGTTGTCTGTCATTTTAGAGTTGAATATATTAAAATGTTTCCACATATATATAACTGACTTTGTCAAAAGGAATAAAAGTATACACGTGTTTTTAACTTGTTATTTTCTAGTGGTAATAATCTAACGGACACCAATGGAGATAGCTTAAATTCTAAAGTTATGAACATTTTATAAAACTATGAAGGTGATTCTGTTAAGTTTTACTCTTCCTTACGTTGTTTGTAAATGTTTATACACTTTTTCTCATACATCCTTAAATTTGTTCTTGGCTTAGGATTTGTAGGACTTGTATCAGTAAATTATTATTATCTCTAAAAAAATCTTACAATCTAAAAATATTTTCTGGCTTTAAGTAACCTGCAATGGATTGATAGACCGTAAAAAAGAAATCAATTTCACGAAACTTTATTACTAGTCCTTGGCCGCCGGTTGGTTACTCATCTCTCTCGACCATCCCCCAGACGTTGTAGTTCAGGGTGTCTAAATCTAGGAGGTAACATATTCAGAGGGAAATGATCGGGAAAATCCTTTACTGGGCCAAGTGGATGCGAGTAGAATCCTGCTAAAACAAGTATGGCATTTCATGGTCACTATTCGATCCAAGACTTGAACATTGTATCCAGAATGTAGGCAGTAAAATTGACCAAAAAGTTGAGCGACAAAACAAGGCCTTCAGAACCGTTCACTGATGATGTGAACCCGGGGTCGAAACCTCACCCTTGGATTTGTGCCAACTGTTGTTCATCTGCTGTCAGTGGGGATTAATCAGAACGTTTAGGGTAACTTGAACAGCCATCTTAAGTATCACAAGAACTCCATGTCTGATAAGGGATTCCGCCATTTTAAGATGGTCAGTTCCCGTTGACTTTATGCTTCCGTGGCTAAGAAGGAGTTCGAGGAATTCGACTGGCATTATGTCTTTCTCTTCTCTGTGAATGTTACGTTGCCGTTCGTCGCCTGTAACTTGAAAAAGAGAGGATTTAGGAATAAAGGAAGGACTTTAGAATGAAAGCGACATACTGAAGAAAAAGGAGAGGAGAGAGGTAGACAAGCGTAAGAAAGAGAAGACGAAGGAAAGATAAAAAGAAGGAAAAAGAAATGATAAGAAAACGTAAATAATATGCAAAAGTGGAATTTGGAAAAAGAGTGAAGTATTGAGGAATATTAGTTGATTTAAATTATAATTAATCTGATTTGAAACAAATATTCTTTTACTTTAAGTTTAAAATATCGCAGAAATGTATTCTTTTAACACAGCGGTAGTTGTTTATTTAAGGTGTTGATAATGGATGTTTATGTAATTTTTTTTCTAGGGAGATTTATCTGTAAAAATAATTGAAGAATATAACGTGAGCGCCTTTTAATATAATTTGTATGTACTGAGTAATTAAAAAATTTAGGAAAATATTCTCCGTAATCTAATATTTTATTCAATTCTAGATAATTTGTCTTTAAATTTACTATAGTTACCGCTCTTATTTTCTGATAATGTCGTGTATGGTCGTCCATATCTGCAAAGATCGACATAAAAAAAAAAAAAATGATGATTTAAATTCTCCAAGGAGTTCTACTTTTAACTAATATAAATATTAAGTGTTTGAAAATTTAATTTTTTCAAAATTTCATAAAATTAAGTGTGTGTATGTTTAACAGATATTAAAAAATACTTTACCAAATTTTTTTAAAAAATAAAATGTTCTAAAATAATTGAATTTATTTTCGAATGTCTCTTGAAAGTTTCATTAAAATCCGAAAATTTTTAACGCAATAAGGACACTAAAAGTACCTATTCTAATCTTTGATCTCCCAGCCCACCTAGCTGACGAAAGTGCTAGAAAGGATTAAAAATATAATTAAATAATCAAAAATCATTTGGTCTTTCTTGTTAATGAGTTCTTGACAGTAAAACTGCCTTTTTTTTTATCAAGTTTCGGGCATTTTTTTCATCACGGTATGCTCATTTTTCAGCGCATTAGTAGAGGTACCTACAGACAAATGGGAAAATATCTATCTATCTATCTATCTATCTATCTATCTATCTATCTATCTATCCTAGTCTGATCCTATCTATCTATCTATCTATCTATCTATCTATCTATCTATCTCAGTCTGATTCTATCTATCTATCTATCTCAGTCTGAATCTATCTATCTATCTATCTATCTATCTATCTATCTATCTATCTATCTATCTATCTATCCCAGTCTGATCCTATCTATCTATCTATCTATCTATCTATCTATCTATCTATCTATCTATCTATCTAAAAAAAACAAAACGAAATGGTGGAGAAAGACGGCCTGAGACACAACCAAGAAAGAAGAGAGAAACAAATTCGTGGAAGCCAACTGAGAAATGACGGTAAGTGAATGATGAAAAGGAATTAAAAAAAAATCAGACGTAATAAAAAAAACCCCCCAAAAACGAGGGTAATGGGAGAATTAAAAGAAAAGAAAAATGAAAGGAAGCAGACGACACGAAAATGATGGCGAAACAAATGGAAAAAATGTATTAATTTCATTTGAACTTAAAGGATTTTCCGACAATTTTTAGTGTATTACACACTTTGTTTTAGAATTCAACACGCGCAAAGATCACAATCACACGAAAGCGCACACAGAATATATATATATATATATATATATATATATATATATATGTGTGTGTGTGTGTGTGTGTGTGTGTGTGTGTGTGTGTGTAAGGGATAATTTCGATAAAAGTGTTATTAAAAAATACAGTTGCTGGGCATGAGGCATATAACAGAAATACGAAACGAGAGATGGAAAAAAAGTAGATGGAAGAGGTGAAGAGAATAGGAAGAAGGAGGAGGCCATGCATATGGATGCGGCTTGTTCAATATGTGTAGCGGTCTAAAATGACGAGCTTAATATGTGTTTCTCGTTTTAATTTATTCCTTTTACAAACAACCATCAAAAGGGAAGATTACACAAATGCTAATATTTACATTTGCACACACGAACATCTCTTTTTTCTCCCTCTCTCTCCCTATATATATATATATATATATATATATATATATATATATATATCTACTAGCATTATAACCTGTCCTTGACCGGATCTTTCATTACTAGGTATTCTTGCAGTTTAATTGGAGCAATTTAAATTTAAAGTCAGCCCAAATATGTGGGGGGGTAACAATTTGTATGGGAGGACCTGAAAAGGGGACTGCATAATAATAAATAATTTCATTGTAATAATTTAAACTATTTATTATTATTAAAGTTTTTATGAAAGGTATATATTCAAGAACAGATAGTAAACAGTAAAACGTTGCTGAGAGTTATAATGGACAGAAAGTAGTGGAGAGCTATTGTCGCCAGCAATTTAGACTCAAAGCCGACACTGAAGAATTATATATCAAACAAAAAAAAATCATCAAAATCGGATGAAAACTGTGGAAAACAACCTCCGATCACACACATTCATACATACACACACACATTTTGAGAATATATATATATATATATATATATATATATATATATATGTGTGTGTGTGTGTGTATATGAACCTAAAGTGGTCTGTTTTTTTTATTTAAATTATTTGCTCTGGATTTACATTGAGCTCTCTGGATTTTATCCTCCTTAGGTTTACCATACGGATTACCTAGTTTATCATAAACTTTATATATATATATATATATATATATATATATATATATATATATATATATATATATATAATAGATGCTTTTAAAGATTCGTTAAAAATGAGCTTGCATAAAAAATGCCCCAAACTTAATAAAAACAAAGTTTTATCGTGAAAATCTTTTTGGTGTTATGAGAAAAGACCAAAGGATTTTTTGATTATTAAATTAGATTTTTTAATCCATTTCAAAATCTTTGAAATTTAGATTGAAGATTTTGTTTTTCTTGCCTTAGTGGGTGACCATAAATTAATATGGGAGATGGTAACGACTTTTTTTTTTTGCGGCGCAAAATTCTTGCAAAAATCTGATAATTGCCGGATTTTAATGAAAGATTTAAAACTTATTCACAAATGAACTAAATTATTTTTTTTTTTTTTTAAAATTCCTTTCTAAAAAATCTTTGAAAAATTATTTTTTAAAATTTGTTAAAACACACGTTCGTTTTAAACAATGCGAATTAAATTTACCACCCTGTGCTTTCGAGACTCTTAATAAAGGAGGGATGTGCCGGAAGGCTGTTAAATATAATTCATATATGTATCCGCGAAAATATATCGTTTGAAATAATTAATAACACACACACACACACACACACACACACACACACACACACACACACACACACACACACACACATATATATATATATAGAGATTTTCGTTGTTGGAAGTGCTATCTGATGATCCGGCGTCCTTTTAAAAGGACTCTGGTGAAATAAATTATTATAATGGTACCTTAAAATGGTCTGTTTTTCTTTTAAATATTAGCTCTGGATTTACATTGAGCTCTCAGGATTTCATCCTCTTTGGGATTACCATACGGATTGCCAAGTTCTTCATAACAACTATATATATATATATATATATATATATATATATATATATATATATATATATATATATATTATAAAATTAATTGATTTAAATATGTCCTTTTCGTTACACAGTTCTAACTGTGTAGTAAAAAAAAACATATTTAAATCAATTAATTATAATATTAATGTTCTGTTAATTTACATTGAACACTATTTGTAAAAATAAAAATATCTATAAGAACACGGATTATATATCTTACTGTCCTTTTTTTTATATATATATATATATATATATATATATATATATATATCAGACAACCCTAATCTACCTGCAAACACAGCACCATTTAACCTAAACGTTTTTAAAACTTAATAACTCAGAAATGAACGATTGACATATGTTTCTAAGGAGTTTTTATACATATATATATATATATATATATATATATATATATATATATATATATATATATATATATATATACACATTTCATTAAATAATATAGACAAGTGTTGTCTATTTATTTTTAAAATTTTTCATAACATCTGATAAGTTTAATAGCATTATCGTTGAACGAAGAAAGAAATTCACAATAGTGATCCATATTTTTTTCAATACAATCTAAGCTTTCGGCTTACTTAAGCCATTATCAAAGATGTCAATTACAACATATTAAACAATATACGGACAAGACAGTGATGATAGTCTGTCAATTTTTACATAAACTTAAGTGAAAAAAATATTAAGCTTTATTTTCCATAATTTTGCTACACGTGTTTCCGGTCTCGCGACCGTCATCAGGCAAAGCGTGCAGATTTTCACATATTAAAAATAATTAATTTTTTCTGTTTTTCGATGTTAAATATTCTTGATAGGAGACATTGTCTTTTTTGTGTGTTAATCACCCAAATGTCTTTCTTCAACTGCTTGATGAAGGTCGCGAGACTGGAAACATGTGTAGCAAAATTATGGAAAATAAAGCATAATATTTAAAAAAAAAAAAAACAACAACAAAAAAACGTTTGTGGTTTCTCTCTTCTTTTTACTATAAACACTTTTCTCTCGAATTCGACTTATGAGAGTCAAGCAGATCAGTTTCCAGGAAAACGACAGCCAGACACCGACACATGAGATTTGATTATAGTGGTGAAGGCTTCGTGCAGGACCATCCACACTTTTTGAAGGGACGAATACAGAGACCTGGTGCACCAAATGCCACAAGGTTCCCAAACGACCCTCCGCAGGTTTTGAATTCAGAGTTGTCCTTCTCCTAGACCAGTTGCCATCCAAGGCTATAGAAACCAGTCTGCTTTGCTATTTACCTATAGCTGGGTGAGAAGAAGAGGATTCACACCTTTCCCAAGGGTATTAGTACGTAAGTGAATGCAATGCATACGACTGGTATATATATATATATATATATATATATATATATATATATATCCACTCTTAATTTAAAAAAGTGTAAAGTGATGGAGATTCTTGTTATAAACAATGAAGAAAGCAGCTCTTAATAACATTAATTATGCACACAACCACTATTTATTGGCCATATATGGAAATATAGACAATATGTACTTTTGAACACTTTTTAAAATAGCACTTAAAATCATCCTTAAAAATTAGCCGAAACTTCATGGAAGCAAGCAACTTATTAGTAATTCTACATTCACTGTCCCGAAAAGAAGAAACTTGTACATATACAAGAAAAAAACATAACAAAAATACTAAAACGTACTTTGACAGTTCTGTTCAACATGTTCAACATGTATTAAAGAGTGTTTGTTACCTCAGTAAGCAGTTATATATCCCCCATTTTCAATCTGTCTTTTATTGTTTCTTTCAGTTCCGGGAAGGCCGTAACACTGAGAGTCATTCGTGATTTCATCCGACCCAAAGGAGAAACGTAGAGAGAAGCGTGAAGCGAATGATGGCTGGAAGATTATTGTCGGTCATAACATCGAAACAAATGCAAAAATCGATACGTTTTTTATGTCTTTAGAGACATCGGCTTTCATTTTGCAGCACTCAAAGCGGAAAGCATGAGACGTTGAAACGTGATGCGTATATAAAAGAAACATATGGCCAACGAAAATAGAAGAGAATTTGATGCCTTGTCTAAAATAATTGAGGCTATCATTTTTGGTTTTTCTTCGTTATCGACCCAAGAAAAAGGCATGTTCCAGATGCTCCCTTTAGGAAGATTCGTCGCTTGTCAGTAGGGTCTTTGGGTCAAGAAAGGAACTCGAACTAATAACGAAATTTTGAAACTAATCTTCCTTAATAGACAAGAGGGCTCCCATAGGAATCGTTAGAGGGTCTTTTTCAAGGGGAAAACGAAATTTTGAAACTAATCTTCCTTAATAGACAAGAGAAAGGCATGAATTAGATGCTCCCTGGGGGAAAATCCCTTACTCGTCAAAATGTGATTTGTATTGACGAATAGAACAAGTGATGCTAGATTTTTTGTATTAATGGTTGAGAGAAAGTTATGAACCGGTTCTTACCTAAGTGGTTTATTGAAGTGATGAATCGATGAAAAGAATTAAAATTCTTTTACTTATGCCCCTGATTCGCCAATTCTCTAACACATACACAGATTACTTAACAGTAATTTCTCTAACAATATAGTTGATAAAAAATTAAACAACCTTAGAAAAATAATTTGAAGCTAATTCAAAAAGTAGAAATGTACCAAAGTAAAGGAATGAAGTAAGCAGAAACGAAACAAAATAATTAAAAAAATTCTCATTCATAGATACAAAGAGAGAGTAAAATGTCAAAACTAAACAAATACCACTTACCATTTATTGCAGAAACTAAAAATCGCCAATATGATAATCCCAAATTGCACAACAATAATTCAAAACGCCAATAAACCAACGTTTTATGTTAACCTAATACAAACAACACATATTAGGTACCTTCAAAGAAAAATGTTATTCCGGTATCTCTAAAGAAAAATGGTATTTAGGCAACTCCAAAGAAAAGGGATATTTAGGTACCTCCAAAGGAAAATAGTATTTAGGTACCTCCAAAGAAAAGCGATATTTATGTATCTCCAAAGAAAAAGGATATTTAGGTACCTCCAAAGAAAAATAGTATTTAGGCAACTCCAAAGAAAAGGGATATTTAGGTACCTCCAAAGAAAAACGGTATTTAGGTACCTCCAAAGAAAATGGATATTTAGGTACCTCCAAAGAAAAATAGTATTTAGGTACTACCAAAGAAGAACGGTATTTACCTACCTCCAAAGAAAAGGGATATTTAGGTACCGCCAACGAAAAGTGATGTTTAGGCACCTCCAAAGAAAAGGGGTATTTAGGTACCTCCGAAAAATGGTATTTAGGCACCTCTAAAGAAAAATGGTATTTAGGTACCTCCAAAGAAAAACGATATTTACGTACCTCCAAAGAATAGGGATATTCATGTACCTCTAAAGGAAAGGGATATTTAGGTATCTCCAAAGAAAAACAGTTTTTAGGTACCTCCAAAGAAAAATTGTATTTAGGTACATCCAAAGAAAAACGGTATTTAGGTACCTCCCAAAAAATGGTACTTAGGTACCTCCAAAGAAAAATGGTATTTAGGTACCTCCAAAGAAAAAGTATATTTAGGTACCTCCAAAGAAAAATGGTATTTAAGTACCTCCAAAGAAAAGGGATATTTAGGTACCTCTAAAGAAAAGGGATATTTAGGTACCTCCAAAGAAAAATGGTATTTAGGTACCTCCAAAGAAAAGGGATATTTAGGTACCTCTAAAGAAAAGGGATATTTAGGTATCTCCAAAGAAAAGTGTTACCCAAGATTTAAAATGAATTTAAAAACTAAAAAATCTTTCTTGAAGCTTTCAGTTTAGTTTTAATTCCAAGCTAATAGATGAAATTTAACCTCGCTTCAATAACTCATAAAATAATCATGAAAGACTGAGGCTGGTTCAAGAATCGTATAAGTGCACATTGTCGTGCGGTGATCAGTGAAGAAATGTCGTTTTTTCCAACAAGAGTGTGCAATCATAATCTATCTATCTATCTATCTATCTATCTATCTATCTATCTATCTATCTATCTATCTATCACATCGTTGGGAGGACTCATTCGAAATCCTGGTTTATGTTATGTTATCATGTAATTTAGCTCGAACCATGTTCTCTGGAAACGGAAGGATGTTTTTTTTAACTAATGTTCACCCAATACAAGGCCCAAGGGCCACTCAAGATAGAGGGAGTTCTGGTGGTGTTATATTAGTGTAAGAAAGAGCAAGATAACACGAAAGATAGCTAACACTAGAATTGAAGAGGTAAATATTTAATTAGCGAATAATAGTTCAGAGTTCAGGCGGAGACGTTAAGAGCTGAAGTAGGCTTTAGAAGGAACCAGAAACTCAATTCTAAGCAGGAGACAAGGGATGAACCTTTATTTTTGTGAAATGACCGGGGAGGGGGAAGTGTGAACCGGACGATAGGAAATCTATCTACTGTTGTGAAGAG
The DNA here is from genome assembly GCA_903632075.3 of Acanthosepion pharaonis. Lineage (NCBI taxonomy): Eukaryota > Metazoa > Mollusca > Cephalopoda > Sepiida > Sepiidae > Acanthosepion > Acanthosepion pharaonis. Next base: position 1,073,424 of record CAHIKZ030000428.1, read on the forward strand.
AAAAAATAATTAGTGGGGCAGAGTCTTGTTCGGGGAGGTAGACAGACCCTAACCCGTTTATGAAGGTTCTACGGGGATTTTTGTCCGTGCCTACGGGATCGGATGACGCACGTTAAACTTGGCCTTGAGCCACATATAACCCTCATGGGGGGGGGGCTGTTAAATATAACAGTGATACAGGCTGTTCTTTCGAGGTTGTGACTGTTTGCAGTTCCTGTCGAGCTCTCTCCATCTTGCACGTCGCATCATTTCTCTCTCTCTCTCTTTCTCTCTCTCTCTCTCTCTCTCTCTCTCTTTCTATTTCCATTTTCCAGTTTTCTTCATTTGTTTCTTTCTTTGGTTTTATGATGAGTTTTATTCTTTCTTTCTTTCTTTCTTTCTTTCTTTCTTTCTTTCTTTGGTTTTATGATTAATTTTATTCATGCCTTTGTGTGGCCTTGTCCCACATGTGCGCTCGTGTGGGGGTCACTGAATATAAAAGTGATATAGACTGTTCTACCGCGGCTGTGACTGTTCGTAGCTCCTGGTGAACGCTCTGCTTTGGGCACAGAGGAACCCGGACGAAGCTGTGTCGAAGGGCAGAGTTTCGTCCGGGGAGGTAGACAGATTCGAACAGTTTATGCAGGTTTACGGGGATATTTTGGCCGAGTGTACGGGCTCGGATGACCCACGTTAAACTCGGCCTTGTACCATATGTACCCTCGTGGGGGGGGTACGAAATATAACGGTGATATACTGAACGCTCGTCAACCGACACACACTTCAAACTCGTGTAACACACTTCTGTTGTATTTACTGCTCAGCAACCTCTTGTTTTGGTATTTCTTTACCAATTACGTGGTTACAACAATAAGACATCAATTTATGGCTGAAAATTGATGAAAAACTGCTTAAAAAAGAAAATAAAAAGCATGAAAAAATATTCTTCTTAATGACTGACCTGTTGAAGATTACATTTTTCTGTTCATTGTACACAAAACAAGACCGGGACTTCTTACATCGTTCTATGTCAAACTTCTTGAAAAAGTAATGTCTACATTTTGTGACGACAGAATCCGTAATTATATCAAACATTGATCAGGCACACCATACATAATCTCCAAATAATACGCACACACTAGAAATACGCGCACATATGCAGACACGCACAACATTCACCTGTATTTTATATCAGTTTCATATAAACCTAAAGGCACATTGTTATACTCTTAAAACTACTTGTATGGAAGCAGACTCACACACTCATATTCACACACTTATATGTCCTTAATAACTCATTAGGATACACACACATCTAGAGACACGCACATGAAAACCATTCGGTAAAATGTGAACGCGGGCTGATGGGCGGGCATATAGTCATCCATATATAATATTCATAGGCTGATGGTGCTAAGTGTATACGACCGGCCCTTTTCCCTTTTCCAATTCCCGTGAACGGCGGCCAGTCTATAAAGCGAGGATCGAATTCCAGGCTCATAAATAGTTATGGCCAAATTTCTCAATCTTTCCATCAAGTCGACCTCATCAGTTTCATCCGTGCACCATTTCTGCACTTTGCTATCAGCTGCCATCGCAATTCTCTCTGTGGCCATGTTTATGGTCATCATCACTGTAATTATTACAGCCGTCTCGGCCTTTCACATCCATCTTGCACACCACACCATCTCTCTCTTTCTCTCTCTCTCTCTTTCTCTCTCTCATTCTTTCTCTCTCATTCTTTCTCTCTCTCATTCTTTCTCTCTCTCTTTCTTTTCTCTTTCCATTTTCCCGTTCTCTCCATTTCTTTCCTTCTTTCTTTGGTTTTATGATGAGTTTTATTCTTCATTCATTCTTTCTTTTTTTTTCTTTCTCTCTTTCTTTCTTTATTTCTTTCTTTCTTTCTTTCTTTGGTTTTATGATGAATTTTATTCGTTTGTTGTTTGTTTGTTTCTTTTTTTGTTTTCTTTGATTTTATGATTAGTTTTATTCTTTCTTTCTTTCTTTTTCTTTCTTTCCTTCTTTCTTTCTTTCTTTCTTTGATTTTATGATGAGTTTTATTCTTTCTTTCTTTCTTTTTCTTTCTTTCCTTCTTTCTTTCTTTCTTTCTTTGATTTTATGATGAGTTTTATTCTTTCTTTCTTTCCTTCTTTCTTTCTTTCCTTCTTTCTTTCTTTCTTTATTTCTTTCTTTGATTTTATGATGAGTTTTATTCTTTATTTTTTCTTTCTTTTTTTTCTTTCTTTCCTTCTTTCTTTCTTTCTTTGGTTTTATGATGAGTTTTATTCTTTCTTTCTTTCTTTTTTTCTTTCTTTCTTTCTTTGGTTTTATGATGAATTATATTCTTTCTTTCGTTCCCTGGATTTTTTATGAATTTTATTCGTTTGTTTGTTTGTTTGTTTGTTTGTTTCTTTCTTTCTTTCTTTTGTTTCCTTCTTTGATTTTATGATGACTTTTATTCTTTCTTTCTTTCTTTGGTTTTATGACGAATTTTCTTTTTCTTTCTTTCCTTCTTTTATCTTTTGTTTTGTTTTCTTCCTATCTTTGGTTTTATGATGACTTTTATTCTTTCTTTCATATTTTAGTGACCTTTCTTCTATGTAGGCTTTAACTTTAATTCTTTCGTTTATGATGAGTTTTTACTTTTTCCTTCTTTCATCTTTTAGTTAATTTACTTCCCTATAGAATTTTCTTTCTTTCTTTCTTTCTTTTGCTCTCCTCTTAAACCCAGTCATTTTTTTCCAAGTCTCTTCATCACATGCTTCCTCTCTTTTTTTCTACCTCTCTTTTAGTGTATTAACTCTGTTTCTTTCAATCAGAAACCCTGCTTCTCTCTATATATCACTCTCACTATCTCTCACTCACTATTTTTGTAGGCGATTTGCCTTCCAAACCGAGTTAATAGTATCGACAGCCATTTTGGATTGTAAACTTCAGCGTATAAATAAGAATCGCCTGGAACGCCTCCAATATATTTGTCAAAGTTCGTCAGAAAAAAAGTCAATTTAGTTTTCACGGCCAATTCGACTCCGTAAAGGTTTTTCACAGCCATTCCAACATACATAAATATATATATATATATATATATATATATATATATATATATATATATATATATATATATAAAAGAGAGAGAGAAAGAAAGAGAGTGACTGAGATGGATAAATTGTCGTCTAAATTACGCAAAAATAAAAATAACAGTAACATCTCATTTTAACAGATATATTTATGCACAAAAATATCTTGAAATACTAAAGACTAAATTTATTCAATATAATCGCCATTGGCTTCAACCATGGCTTCCAGACGACTTCGGAATCTCCTGTAACTTTTCTGGTTTGTTTTCTTGATTAATTTAGTGAATGCTAACATAATCCTTGTTTTCACTTCATCTTTGGTGTTACAAGAAGTTTTGTTGGTCTCTTGTTCAACTTTGCCTCACACATAATAATCAAGGAGTCTAAAGTCTGGGGAGTTAGGTGGCCAGATATAAGGGGTGATGTGGTCACAGAAATTGTCTGATAGCCATGATTATATAGTATATATTTGAATCGCACATAAAGTACTGATATTATAGAAACAGTATTCTCAGTGTTGCATAACAGAACTAGAAAAAATATATTAATGTATATATATATATATATATATCCCACACCTTTAACACATCTCAGAATTTCATGCCAAAAGCAATCTTCAGGTGCTGAGTAGAGATTAACCGTTAATCCAATCTTATTTAAAATTATGTCAGTTTATCGTAATGTTGTCTTAGTTAAGAACTATTTGTATAATAATGTAAAATTTAAAAAAAACTCCCCTAAAAAAATTAAACTTAAAAAAAAAATATTTGAAAAATTAATTATATTTCTTATGACACGAAATCTAGAAACTAAATTAATGGGTATTACCATAGAAATAAGTAATTATTAATTTAATTAAATTTTAGAGTGGTGAATTATCAACTATAAATATAACTTATTAATTATTAATAATAAAAGGGAGCTAATTTAATTGAATTTAATATGGTAAAATTACTCGAGAAAATATAAATATATAAAAATAAAAATATAAATAAATATAAATAAATGAAATAACTAATAAAAACCATGAAATCTATAAAAAATAACGGATAAATAGCTAAAATAAAATAGATAAAAAAAACAGGTTAAAATATGAATAAAATATAAAAAATCTATATTTTTTAAATATATATATATATATATATATATATATATATATATATATATATATATATATATATATATATATTCATAATGCTCCCTCATGTATATATGTGTGTAAGGCCATTAATAATTTTTTGATTTAAACATTTAGCTCATATATATATATATATATATATATATATATATATATATATATATATATATATATATATATATATATATATATATATATATATATATATATATATATATATATATATATATATATATATATATATATATATATATATATATATATATATATATATATATATATATATATATATATATAATGTACAGCTAATACATTACATGCATCCATTTACATAAATCCCACATCAGCATGAACGTATATTTACACAACGGTTTGACAAATGGCTCACGGCGACTTCTGAAATAAAATCTCTCCATTTTTTTAGGTTATTACCATTTGTTTCATATATATTCCTGTTGCCTGGCCCTCGTTGCTTCACCTAAAGGCCGGGCTTTTTTTTATGGCGATATTCCCCCCCCCTGTATTTTTTTTTTATTTCATTCATTTCTTTTTTTTTTCTTTTCTTTTTCTTCTTTGCAGCACAGATTAGCTCATTCAGAAGTCAGTCAGCCCGTCTCAGGTTATTTTGTGAGTCGAACGTAATGGCGTCCATTGCCTTTACGTAGAACAAGGGGAAGCACTTTAACTTTTCTTTTCCAAAATAAGTTCCAGAACTAGCAACTAAATTGGTTCTAGCGAGCATCTGCAACTTTTCATGAAAACTGCAGGCCAACGTCAGAAATAGGCGTTTCCAATTGAAAAGAAAAACTGACTAAGCTTTAAGCGTTTAATGAAGCTTTATTTAACCCATAAGTGGGGGGTCTGTGGTTGCCTACACCACACAAATATATTTTTTTCGTAAGATTATAACAAATACAAGATAGGAAGATTGTGAAACAAAATTAATAACCACAAGGATTTTTCTCTCATTGTCGAAGGCTGGTGTTTCAATTTATATGAAATCAGGCTGTCTACCTGGCAGATTGCATAGCAAATGTTATTTTGATGAATTTACTTTTCTGATATCTTTCATGTTATAAATTAACACTATCTACTTAATTTTAATTTACGTGCCTACAAATTGACTAAAGTAGATTTTACTATGTGCATGTGGAAACCATTTTCCTTTTTAAAATTAACACAAAATTACATAACATACATTACATAATAACATAAATTACACAATAATATAAATTAACACTATCTAGATAATTTTAATTTACACTCCTACAAACTAAAGTAGATTTTACTATGTGCACGTGGAAACTATTTTACAATTAACACTAAATTACATGACATAAATTACGTAATAACATAAATAATATAAATTATAACATAATTACATAAATTACATAATAACATAATAACATAAATAACATGATAACATAATAACAAAAATTAAAACAATTACATAAATTACGTAATAACATAAATTACATGATAACATAAAAAACATAAATAAAAAAATTAAACCATAATAACATGAATTACATAATAACATAAATTACATAATAACATATTAACATAAAATGACATAATAACACATAATTACATAATAGCATAAATTAACACTATCTAGATATTTTTTTTTGGAAACTATTTTACAATTCACACTAAATTACATGACATAAATTACGTAATAACATGTGTAAACTATTTTACAATTAACACTAAATTACATGACATAAATTACGTAATAACACAAATAATATAAATTATAACATAATTACATAATAACATAAACTACATGATAACATAATAACATGAATAACAAAAATTAAAACAATTACATAAATTACGTAATAATATAATAACATAAATAATATAACATAATAACATAAATAGGAAAAATTAAAACATAACATAAATAACATAATAACATAAATGACATAATAACACATAATTACATATTAACATAAATTAACACTATCTAGATAATTTTAATTTACGTGCCTACAAACAGACTAAAGTAGATTTTACTATGTTCATGTGGAAACCATTTTCCTTTTACAAATAATGCTAACAAACAATCTTCAATTGCTGGATAAGTTTGTAAATGACGGCAGAGGAATAACCAAACAAGAAAGGGTTGAATAAACTTCAATGAATTTTGTAAGCTTTTTCTACCACATTGTAAATGATGGCGATGAAAACTTTTGCTCGATGAACCGGCAAATCAATAACTCTCGGTCATCATCATCATCATCATCACCCTCTTGTTCATCATTAGTCCAGTGACTGCTTAATTTATCGGGAGTGGAGGGGGTGCTAAGGCTAGAAGTAACAGGCAACCTTCACCAGGATGATCACTTGTTGGTGTCTCTCAGTAGTTCCGGAATTGTCCTGTCCGTCCACTCTTTGATTTCTAACCAGCTCTTACGTTGCTGCTCCGGCTTGCGTCCACTTTCAACAGTGCCTTGTATGTCGTGTGAGGTGGCCAAACCATACCATCTTCCGACACTTAAACAGTGGCGCAGAGAGATTACTATCTCTCCACAAGACTTTTGACCTTGCTCCATAAGTCATTGGTTTTATGTTCCCAAGAGATGCGGAGAAGATTTCTCTATCATTTGTTCTCGAACGCCCGGGTTCTTTTCCTGCCTGAACCAGGAGTGTACAAGTCTTACTCCTGTAGAGAAGGATGGATACCACCAGCGATTTGTAGAGCTTGAACTTGGTCAGGAAGCTGATGTTGCTCTTCCATATCCTTTCCAGTCCGGCCTTCACTACTGTGGTTGTGGCAATCCGTGTTAGGATTTCTGAGTTGCAGGTGCCGTCTTTTGACAGGGTTGCTCTCAAGTACTTGAAGAGGGATACTTCTTCCAGTAGTTCACCGTCCATGGTGACGCTGCAACTGGTGTTGCTTATGCTGTTCACCATTACTTTGCATTTGAGTTCCATTTCATGTGCGTCGGCTGTTTCTTGGTCAGGTCTCGCAGCTCAATAATACTGCCCGCAATAAGGTCAATATAGGCAGAGAAACGCAGGTTGCAGACAGGTCTATCACCAATAGAGGTGAAAATGCAATGATCCTGGAGGGTTTCCTGCATCATTCTCTCCAGAAACAGGCTGAAGGGTGTTGGAAAGAGTAGGCAACCCTGTCTCTAGCGGTTGTTCACCCATTTTTATTTTTTTATTCGGTCAGGCTAGCTCAGACATCCATGAGCCTATTACGCTAACCACCACGGCTCTACATTAAGATCGGAAGTTCATTAGCGCGGTATTCTTTGTCATGACATATCTGATCAATGTAAGTGAATGTTTGGCAACCAACTCGTCTTGCTCCAAGGCTGGGTGTCCAGAGGAACAGATCACTCACGAGCTCTTGATTTGCTCGCCATCAGTGTCCTACAGAGCGAGTTTTGTGTTTGCTTAAGATGGTAGAAATGTCAGGGATAGGTTCATATAACTTTTTATTTCAAGATATGTATAGTATAAGTGTGTAGGTTCCATCAAGCTTAGGCTGTAGGGATTTAGCATAACACGCACGCCCCAGTCGATCCTGGGTTTCAGGAGAAGATATTATGGCCACTGCCACACGCCGCCTATACCAGAAGATGTATCAATATCCGCGATCTTCTCCTCGGGGTCGTAGTACGAGGATTTAATCACATAGTTAAATCTACATGGGTCAGTACCGTCGTCTGTCAACTGGTTGTTGGTCGCTGGGTGTTTTGATTCACACTAATCTGCCAACGCTGTGTTCTTTGATCTCAGAGCAGTGGGGGTCGAATGTCGTCTGCAATTCGGAGCACTGGTTCGAGTCACGGAGAAGGTGTATTATGCAAGAAATAAAAATATTCCCGCAGACGAAATAAGAACGGAAGATTCATCGTGTTAGGTTTAAATTGGTTTATATAGTTCCTTCCCTCTTAAATTTCTATAGTGACACTTTGCTCTTCTAAATCTTGGAACGGGGGTTCAAAGTCGGGAATACTCCCGGCAACAGGTCCCACGGGCTTTTGCTAGCATTTCGCCGACACTTTTCCGCTCGTCTCGTCTCTCTATAACTCTGCCTGAGTTGCCAACGCAATCTGTTTATATCGAGTCTGGCACAAGACTGGGGTTGGGTCGACTGGTCTGGGGTTTCGGTAATTCCCCATCTTTCGGATTTAGTTGCAGATATCCTCCCGCCTTTATAACTCATACTTTCTATTTTATGCCTCGCACCATTACTTCCAAATGGGCGGGGGGTAAATTTTCTACATTTCTCTTCCTCTCTCCGTATTCGACCTGACACCAACCCCAAAGGGAGGTGTTTACTGTCTTTTTGACAATTCTGATTTTTAAACCGAATTGGCAAAGAGCTGGTCTTATTTTAATCATTGATTTTCCATAACAAATATTATTCCCCAGACTTTGTTTTGTTTTATTGTATTGCATCTCAACCAGTCATACCGCTCCCACAGCCCTCGGGTTATCATGCGGATAAACCCTTACAGGTTGTTTCTCATTTTAGTTTCCTTTTCGGATGACAAATTAAGTTTCCTTTACCGAGTTTATGTTTCAGATGACCTTTTGGCCTCTCAATAACTCCCATTTTTGTTGACGGCCATAACTTAATTTTTCTCAATTCTGTTTTTAATTCTCACATTTAACGAATAACCCTAAATATACCTGAGCGATTTCCTCCTTAAAGTTGAACTCTCGTAATCCCCCCTTCTTCTCCTTTCATATTCCTAGCTCACATTTTTACATTAGGTCTTTTCATTCCACCAGTGTTAAATAGTATCACATCAGTTTATGTCAAGGCAGTGACACCATACATTAACAACACCGCCTCTACAGTGGCTCGTAAGAATCTCCATTTGAGGTTGTCTGGTAGATTAGATTTTTGAGATTTTATCCACTTTAGGCTTTATCTATGCGAATTTCACATCCTTTTCAGTAGAATCTTTCTCGCTTTCTAGGTATGTTAAAGATGAAAGATTTTATTGATTCACCTGAGACAATTTGAATTGTGCCTTGCTGGTTGAAGCTTAAGAATTCAAGTGTTGTCATAGAGTCCGGGATCGTTAGAAGACTTTTCCAGATGATGTAGGAGAACTGTAACATTGCTAATGGTGTCTGCAGGTATAGCTAGGTCAGCTGTATTGTTAATATTTGTAAACTTTTTTGCAGATATCGAGAGTCTTGATGATAAAAATCAAACCTACGTAATGATATTTATTAAGGATTTTTGAGATTTCATCCATTTGAGGCTTTACTTATGCGAATTTTCACATCTTTTTCAGTAGAAATTATCTCGCTTCCTAGGTATATAAAAGACTAGCAGTAGAGCCCGGCGTTGCCCGGGGATGTAGCAGTAAGAGATAGATCAAGTATCGAACATCATAAAGACTGAAAAATAAAATTGACAAAGATTATTGTTTAAGGTTGACGGACACGCATGTCTTAATTAGTTTTTTTTTTTTTTTGGTCAAACGCAAACTCAAACAAAAACATTGTTTTCAATCGTTATGAGTCTATCGATTGAATAGAATTTTATTATAAACAATTGTCTTGTAAATGGAATTTTTAAAGCATTCTGAATGTAAAAATAAAGAAAAAAGTGTGCAAGACAATAAGAAACACTACCTGCCAAAAAAAGTGAAGTTTTGTTGAAATCAGTTGAAAAAACCTGGGTTTTTATAATAAGTATAACTCGATATGAGTTGCCCCGCCTTTCATTTTCGCGATGCCTCCTAGTCGTGTTTTCAAATTGATTTCGTGCAAAAACAATTGTGTTTTTCACATTTTTGGCGCTGTCAGAACCACCGCAAGGTAATTTTACGTAGTCCTGTGAAGTTTTGTTGAAATCGGTTGAAAAATGTAGGAAATCCGATCCAATATATAAACGTACAGACACACACACAGAACCTGGGTTTTATAATAAGTATGATTACAGAGATTTTATTGATTCCCCCGAAACAGTTTGTATTGAGCCTTGTTGATTGAAGCCTATGAATTTTAGAGAAATTCCTACAGAGACCAACGTTGTCAGATTTTTCTAGATGATGTAGGAGAACTGTGGCATTAGTGATGGTGTCGGTAGTGATATCTAGGTCATCAGTATAGTCAATATCTGTCAACTTATTTGAAGGACATCGACTTATGAGTCTCGGTGATAAATTCAAATCTAGATAATGATATTTGTCGAGTGACGTTCTCAGTTGATATTAAGAAACGTAAAATAATACACAAAACCTAGGATGAAACATTCAGTTTCGATCAAATTAGTCATCGTCTGTATTTTTTTTTGTTGTGATGAATATCGTTTTAAGGGCAAGAGACCTCCCTCAACTTTTTGTTTTTCCTTTTCCTCACAATCCCGCTAGATGTCGCATTGATAGCATTATCTCCGATATAAGAGTTAATTGTGACATGCGATTATCAATGCAAAAGCGTCATTTATAAGGTAATTAGAAAAACATTAAGTGTAAATATTAAAATCATTTTGATTATAAATTACATGTTAACATGTGTAATTACAAAAACATTGGAGATAAGTTAACTTTTTAATATGAATTCTAGAGAGACAATTTCCCTATCAGTGACTGTTTTCAGGAATCTATCTCCAAACTATGCATAGAGTTGTCCATGTGCATGTAATATAGGGCTAGTACAATACAGGCCTTCTTACACACGCATACATTTAGTCAGAATGTATTTATATGAGAAAATACCATGTGAATATTATATTATCCTTTTTTATTAGAATTTTTTACGATTACTTGGCTTGCAATTTTTTTATGGAAATCAATAATTTAAGCAGAGAAAAAGCTAGTCACCAGCCCCTGTGGACTGGAGTAACAGTGATTGATTTGTCTGTTTAACGGTATATCAACTCCTTATGGGTCATTTAATGCCGAAATTTAATCTTTTTGGGAGCTTATGATATATGTTATTCTGCTTTCACAACTGAATACGTGGTAGATAATACTCAGCTTTTGTGCAGATACATGTTTGCGGGGACATAATTACTAGAAGAGGTGATATGTGTGTTTTATGTTGTGGCTCTGTTGAAATTATATTTGGAATACAGTTTGATTTCTTTAAGAAATTGTCAGATATTATATGGATTAATGTCATGAAAGAGTTCTTTCATGTTGCCTGTTTGGTTAGTTGATTATGTTTAGCGGCATATCAATCTTTATAGGTTTTTTTAAAAACTGAAATCTAAATATTTTGAACACAATTTTATTGCTTCAGCTCAATATATTTTAACCATAATTGAATGCCTTCAAATACAGTTAAAATCTAAAAATACAATATGTTATTCTACTTTCACAATTGAATACATGGTAGATGATACTCAGCTTTTATGCATATAAATGTTTGCGTGGACATAATTACTAGAAGAGGTGATATGTGTGTTTTATGTTGTAGCTTTGTTGAAGTTATATTTTGGAATAAAGTTTGATCTCTATAAGAAATTGTAAGAAATTATACGGATTAATATCCTGAAAAAGTTCTTTCATGTTGGTTGGCTGTTTGATCAATTTCCGACGATCAAAACATTTCTTGAAGGTTGCATATTTGATGATTATGTATGTATGATTGGTTTGTTTGCTTAACGGCATATCAACACCTTGTGGGTCATTTAATGCCGAAATTTAATCTTCTTGCGATCTTTGAAGTAATAAAAATACTATATATTATTCTGCTTTCACAGTTGACTACATGGTAGATGAGACTCTGCTTTTGTGCATATACATATTTGTGAGGACATAATCACTAGACAGTGATACGCATGTTTCATTTCTTTAAGAAAATTGTAAGATAATATATGGATTAATGTCCTGAAATGTTCTTTCATGTTGGTTGTTTGGTTAGTTTATTTTGTTTAGCGGCATATCAACATGGGTTATTTAATGCCGAAATCTAAACATTTTGACTTCAACTACAGATAAAATGTATTGTAGGTCATTTTGCTATAAAATTTATTGTTAGTAATTCTACTATAAATATGCATCGTTGGTAATTTTTTACATAAAAATGTATTGCTGGTACTTTTACTATAGTAATGTATTTTTTATACTTTCATAGTGCTTGGTGGTTCATTATTTGCGCATAGCTAGTGACTTAACAAATGTTACCAACCTGGTTCAGGGTAGACCTGGGAACAATGACAATTAAGAGGTTCCATACACCTTAAAACCTCCAATCTCTCCAATACTGCCGTGATTTGTTCTTCTTTCTCACTTAAAAAAAAAAGAAATGCATATTTGCCGACAATTCGAAATAGTTTAATTCCTTTTATTTATTCTGTTATTCATGTCCTTAAATTTTATAATTTGTAGTTTCTCCCCCCTGTATTCATTGCTATATCCTCTGTTTATCTTTATAGCTTATTTATTATATACCGTTCGACTAATAGTGTTTTTTGTTTCATTTTAAATTCCCATATATTTTTGACATGACGTTATTCTTCGATTTTTCGTATTTGAATGAAAGAAAATGGTTTCAATATCTTGCCTTAAGTTCTTTTCCATTTGCTCCGATGTAAATTATATTATAAAAAAACGAAAGATCTGAGCATATTAAGAATAAACCGTCATATTTTCTGGAATATAGCTCAGCGTGAATTAGTTCTGTTAACGATTAAATAAGTATAAAATGTTATTTTTATGCGTATTAAAAAGCTGTTTTGAAATATTATAAAATGAGCTCACTCTTATATGTGTAAGAAAAAGAATTCAAAAATACTATATATATATTCTGTCTTTCTGAAACCTGTTCTTTTATTGTCCTCTCTCCTAACTAAAGTCTTCTCATTCTCTTCCACTCCGAGTAACATATTGTGTCCTAGTTCCATTATAAATTTTATCAAATTTTATCAATTATAAATGATTTATATATATATATATATATATATATATATATATATATATATATATATACGTTTCATTAAATAATATACCAACGGCTTTCCTTACTTCATTCTACAATTCACTCTCGTGTAGTCATGTGTGACGTCATTTGATGCTGTGCGATTTTCGCTTCTAGCGTCTTAAATGCGCGTGTTTATCGTTGCTTAGTGATTAACTATGTAAACAATGACAGACTATCATCACTGTCGTGTCCGTATATTGTTCAATATGTTTGTGATTTACATCTTTGATAATGGCTTAAGTAAGCCGAAAGCTTAGATTATATTAAAAAATATGGATCAATATTGTGAATTTCTTTCTTCGTTTAATGATAATGTTATCAAACTTATCAGAAGTTACGAACAAATTTTACATAAAATAAATAGACAACACTTGTCTATATTATTTAATGAAACGTGTATAAATGAAAATATGCTGCCTAAATACACACAATATATATATATATATATATATATATATATATATATATATATATATATATATATATATATTATTATTATTATTATTATTTAAAAATATGTATTCATGGCAACACAGAAATTATTATGTTTCAGGACTGAAAAACTTAAATTAAAATTGAAGTTTTTGTTCCATTCTCAAGCGATGTTGAATAACTTCCGAAAAAAAATGACTTACTTTTTTTTTTAGCTAAATAGTATTATATGGGTTAAATTGGAGGGGGAAAGGGATTATAACATCTTAAAAGTGTGTTGCCTTTTTTGAAGAATCAAGAAACAAGTCAAATTTAAGATGGTAAAGTGTAAATATATGTTAAGAGTTAGGTGTGGTTTTGTAATTTCTTCTTGTCGATACTGGGTTCCTTATAAGGTAATTATGGTAATGGACACCAGGCTGCACGACTTTATCAGATTGCGTTTTCAGACCGAAGTCAGCCGAGTCATCCAACCTTTGAAAGTGTTTATTGTCGCGTTGCTGAGACAGGATCCGTGGCACCAAAAACTGTGGATCGAGGAAGACCGAGATCCACTCGTACACCTGACCACGAAGAACACATTCTATAGGCTGTTGGGGACGATCCAGGTATCAGCACACGTCAAGTGGCCCTAGCATGTCGTACATCTCATAGTACCGCGTGGAGGGTACTTCAAGAACAGCTCCTGTATCCGTCTCATTTGCAACGTGTGCAGGGTCTTTCGGCCTCTGATCAATCACCAAGGGAGAACTTTTGCCGATAGTTTATTGCAATGTTTGTCTCTTCAGTCTTGTTTATGTAGGGGGTAACATTTGGAAGGAGATGGAATAACAAATTTACACAACCATCGGAATCCCCATGGTACAATAGAGTCTAGACACTGACATCAGTTTACGAATAATGTGTGGGTTGGAGATTGTAATTGGCTGTCTGGTAGGTTCCTATGTTCTCTCAGCACGTCTTACCGGAGCTTTTTACGGGGACTTTATTGGGAAGACACATTATCAGACCTACTAGTACCTCTGCCAATACTAAGACCCATGCATGGTTGGGCACCAGCACATTTTAGTCACATTGTTCACGGTGCACTGTCCGACATCTGTCATGAATGAGGGATGGGTAGGAGAGAACCGGTTCTACGTATGTCGTCGATATAGCATACCTATATGAAGAACTTGGTGGACTTATAGAAGACTCTGAACCTGTGTAAAAATTAGATAGAGTCGGTCGAAGGGTTGAAACCATTGCTAGTTTGTGGATTTGTTTGCAACAGACTAAGTGAATGCCATAGTTAATTTTGTTTGCGTTAATTTCGTTAAGGCTAATTTTATTTGTTCGTCGACAGTTAGGGAAATTATTTTTTTAAGGGTTTGTTTAATGTTGCGAAGTTCCCTATGGAATAATATGTCCAAAGAAGAGACTACTTTGGCTCGGTCAGTCATATTTTTTTTTTATAACAACTATTTTGTAACTGCGAAGACATTCACTTTTGTAGTTGAATAGACTCGAGTTTCTGCTAGTAGATTTTTTTTTTAAATAAAAGGGGTAAGGTTATGGCTGTTGGCATCGACTAATACGTCAAGGAAATGGATTTAATTGTTAATGTTGAGTTCGTAAGTAAAGTGTAGGAAAGTCGTATTCTCAAATGTTTCTTTCAGTTTTTTTAATTGCTTTTAAGCTGTTTGCTAATCTGAAGATATCGTCGATATAGCGTGTGTATATTGGGGGGATTATTGAAGATCTTGTTTTCCATATTATTTTTTTTTAATTGCTTTATCTTCCCGTTTATAATTAGGGTGCATTTGGTTAGGATAGAATAAGTTAATGGTGTATTTATTTTGCTTGTGTCAGGGAGATGCCAGTCGCCATTTCTTCTAAATTTTGTTAAGGTTAATTATATTTGTTCCTGGACGACGCAGTTAGGGAAATTATTGTTAGTTAGGGTTTGTTTCTAAGTTCCTTCTACAATATCCGAAGAAGAGATTACTTTGGATCGGTAAATTATGTTAGTTTTTTTTTTTTTATAACAGCTATTTTGTAACTGCGAGGACATTCACTTTTGTAGTTGAGTAAACAGGAGTTTTGATACTTACATTTTTTTGTTGTTGTTAAAAGAGGTGGTAAAATTATGGCTGTTGGCATCGACTAATACGTCAAGGAAAGGGATTTAATTGTTAATGTTGAGTTAGTAAGTAAAGTGTAGGACAGAGTTACTGTCAAATGTTATTCTAAGCTTTTTGCTAATATCAATACGTAAGTCGTCGATATAGCATACCTATATGAAGAACTTGGTGGCCTTATAGAAGACTCTGAAACTGTGTAGAAATTAAATAGAGTCGGTCCATGGGTTGAAACTATCGCTAGTTTGTTCATAAATGTTGCCATAGTGGTCGTAAAATGGTAGTCGTGTTGTGCAAGATAGAAGAGGTTTTTGTAGAATAGGTGGTTTTATTTTAAGAGGTGGGGGGGAAATCGTGATTACTACTTGTCCTTAGAGATCCAAAAGGCATTTTATCTCACAGGCAATTTTGCCTTTCATTCTAACCTGAGGAAGCCAAAGAGACCAGATGCTCTGTCGAAACGCGTCGTTAATAAACACACACACATACGCACAGACACACACTAACAGTCACACATACACAAAAACACACACACACACACACACACACATATATATATATATATATGATAAAATATAGTTTTAAGGTATGCTATATTTATGGGTTAAAGTGATCAATATCAGGGATAAAGGATATGTAAATATGAAAGTGGACATTGAAATCAACACCCAGAGACAACATGACCTGATGATTGCAATTAGCATGAAACAGACTGTCAGCTCTGGCGGGGGTTGACTCAATGTCCACTTTATATATATATATATATATATATATATATATATATATATATGTATGTATTATGCACTGTTACATTAGAACATGTATATATATGTTCTAATAACAAACCTTTTATTTTTATTAATTCTACTTTCAGGCATGGTCCAGTGGCCGGTTTAAATTCGGGGGTCGTTTGCGTTATGATGGCGATCAGGTGTTCGCACTCATCAATATGGCTAGCTGGTGGGCGCTTCAGCAGATCAGGTTGATTAACGAGTTTCGGGCCGCTCGGGAGCGGTAACGTGCAGACAAATATCCCATGTCAAGCAGCTGTGGGAATATATATATATATGCCTGGTGTAACAGGAAAATTGTCCAAAACGTGTAAAAAACTTGTCCAATTGTTAGATTAAGCTTTGAACTGTTGTATCTTAGAAATGATTTAAAATATCTTACTAGAATTCTCCGAGACCATTATAACACTCTTGGACTTTTTTTTGTGCAATAAGGATGTATAATTACTCTCCAAGTTTAACAGAAGAACCGTGATGAAAACCATCATAAACGAAAATGACATTTTCACCAATAATCAACAATAGCTAAGGACCGGAAGCTCATGAAGTATTGAAATAAAGATCAAATATATATATATATATATATATATTTTCCAGGATCATTTTTCAACTTATTCATGATGGTCTTCGCCCTCTCTAACCTTCTTTCTATCCTGAAGTAACAAGTTACATTACAGGTTTCACGTACGATTTCATTTTCAAGACTTTTTTACACTGCTCTTTGTACTGTCATAGCTGAAACTCCTCTCTCATGGGCCAAATGATTTAGTTGGATCTTTCCTAATTGAGCTCTAAATTGAAATGATGATCCCTGTTGTTGTCACCTCCTGAATCACTTTTCTTCTTTAGTGTTTCCTCCTTTTTAATTCACCGTTTTCTTTATGGTCCTTGAATAAACTTTGAAGATGGAAGCCAGAGTATGAATGTTGGTACCATTACTGATGGCCTGAATGATCTTTTCCTCTCTCAGTTAGGAAGACAATGGAGCTGACACAAAACGATTTGAAACTGTTCTCTTTCTAGCTGAATAATTGAAAGAATTTTTCAGTGATTCTTACGACAGATGGTGTCAAGGTGGCTAAACGTCTTATCTGAAAACCTGGGAAATTAGTTTAGTGGATTTTAGATATTGGAAGATTTGGAAGAGATGGAATAACAAATTTACACAACCAACATTTGTGGGCGGATCGGAATCCCCATGGTATAATGTAGGCTAGACACCAGCATCAGTTAATGAAGTTAATATGTTGGCTGGAATTGTAGGTAACTGTCAGGTAGGTCCATATGTTATCCTAGGATGTTTTTCAGGAGTAGTATACAGGGACTTTATTTCGAACACACTTCCAGACCTGATAGCGGATGTACCTCTGCTAATATAAAGACGCATATGGCTCATGCATAATGGGACTTTAGCACATTTTAGTCACATTGTTTGAGATGCACTGACTGACATCTCCCATGAACGATTAATAAGTAAGGGAGGATCGGTTCCATGATTGCAAGTCCTCCAACCTCAAAACTTTGGATTTTTATCTGTGGAGACACCTAAAACAATTGGTTTATGCAGCAGACATTAATAATGCAGAAACGTTTGATCAGTGTATCATGGGGACCTGCGAAACCATTCGACACCGTGTGGGTGTATTTGAAAGGGGCGGCAGTCAATGATCCGACGGGTGTCTGCGTGTATATAAACAAGCGGAGGAAATTTTGAATATTTGTTATGAGTTGGTGTGTTGAGTTACAACAATGGCCCTTTGGACATATATTTATATGGACTTTTGTCCTTGTTTTGGTGTTAGGAACACGCCCCCAAAGTTTAAAACATATTTTTGATACACGCTGTGTGTGTGTATATATATATATATATATATATGAGGAAATATAGTTTTAAAGTGTGCTATATTTATAGGATGAAGTGCTCAATATCAGAGACAGAGCGTATGTAAATATAAATATAAAAGTGAACATTGAAGTCAACACTCAGAGGCAACAGGCTGTTTCATTCTGGACGCAATCGTCAGGCCGCGAATATTGGATTTTTGCCTCGACTATTTATATATATGGGTCAGTGGTGCATTGTGGGTAATCTATTATGGCGGTTATTTATGCGGGAGTGGCTTGTTTGTTTATTTATGAAAATGAAAAACAAGTAAAATAGATTAACCTAAACAAACAAATAAATAAATGAAGCCACTCCTCCAAAATAATCACCAGAATAGACTACCCACAATGCACCAATGACACTTATATATAAATAGTCGAGGAAAAATCCAACATTCGCGGCCTGACGATTGCGTCTAGCATGAAACAGCCTTTCGCTTCTGAGTGTTGATTTCAATGTTCACTTTCATATATATAATTATTTAGCCGCTGCCCCACGCAGCAAGATGTGACACAAGGACGAGTTTAAAGTTGTGTACCCGGGCAAAAATTCCCTATAGACCACGTAAAAACGGAGCGTCGTCTGGGGGGATAACCTCTGACATAATCAGGTATATATATATATATATATATATATATATATATATATATATATATATATACTCTCGACCCTCCCGTCCATATTCGACGTATGAGGGTCAAGCAGATCGGTTCCTAGTAAACCGACATTAGCACATGAGATTTGAATATAGTGGTGAAGGTTTCGTGTAGGACCATCCACACTTTTTGAAGGGCCGAATACAGAGACCTAATGCACTACGTGCCACAAGGTCCCACAAACGACCCTCCGCATGGTTTTGAATTCACAGTTGTTCTTCTCCTAGACAAGTGGCCATCCAAGGCTATAGAACCCAGTTTGTCCTGTTATTTACCCATAACTGGAGGAAGAAGAAAAGGATTCAAACCTTTCCCAAGGGTATTAGCACGTAAGTGAATATAATGGATTCGACTGGAATTCGAACTCAGCTCTCCGATTCCTCCCATTAGGCCACCGGTAGCACTCAACTTGTACTATTCCACAAAGAACATCATGGTTCTTGACAACAGATCATATCAACTGGCTCTTTTACGTAAGATCGAGAGCGGTTTAATTAATGTCCAAGAAGACAATAATAATCTGTTGTTTACAAGCCATATCTTTTAAAGACAAATGTCTTTTAAATTTATTCGACTCTTTATTCGTCATAAAATCAGCCAAGGTTTTGTTACTCCAAGTGATTTTTGACTCTTTTTTACCCTGGCACCTTATACTTGTGTCGTTCATTCACTATCAACCCCTTAATCATGTAACTCGATCTTTCCTTCTGATTTTCTTGCCTTCAATAGGTCCTGTGAGTTTTAGTTTCTCCCGGTCGTCTTTCCTCATAATGTGTCCCAGAAATTTCAATTGATTTTTCTGACTGTAAATATGAGTTCTTTTTGTTATTTGTATTTCCTGTTGTCCTTATGGCACATGTTCCGTCTGTGGTATTCTCCTCTTCATCTGTGAGGAGTCGGTCAAGCATACACTTGCATAGAGAGGAGGAGGAGGTTTGATATTACATCACAGTTCAGTACATATTTCTTTGTTTCTAACAGCATTGTCATGTATCCTTCTGGTAGGCACTTTTCGCTATTCCAATGCAGATTCGTTTGCCACATTTTCTGTTGTCTTTTAGTGCCTCTTATATTCGGCCTTCTTATAATTGATGCCGAATCCATTATTGATGATTTCTTTTAATACCTTCTCAAAGACTTCCTGTAATTTTCTATATTTGTACAATGTCATATACGTAGCTTATCTGAACCAATAATGCGTCCTGTTAATTCTTTCTATTTATTTTTAATGAGTTCACCCAAAGCAAGGCGATTATTCCGCTAAGACGCAAGGGACTATTAAAAGTGGAAGAGAATGAAAAAGACAGAAAACCAGCGATAAACCTCTACTGTTTAAAATACTAGGGAGATGTCTGAACGGGGCGATCATTTTTAATGAATTTTTTTTTATCGTTTATCTTCGGCCAGGTATTGACGAGAAAGTGGAAGATAGGTTATTTTTTTCTGTGTATCTATGCCTCTAAACTACATCGGCAAATGATGGTCGTGGCAAAAAGTGTGATCAAGAAGGAAAACGCTGATGCGGTAGTTTGGGGGGGGTCGAGTGTATCGGTGTGAGATGAAATGTCAAATGATGATGGATAGCCTAGAACATAATTGGAGAGAAACCAGTGGAACATCTGCTGGGAAATTGCAACGATGGAGAAGCCATTTACGTTTTATATTTTATTTATTTACAAGCAATTAACCGATCACAGAGGTAGGGTCTATCAGTTTAGTCAAATGAAGTAGCAAGCTATTCTATTATTGAACATATATGCGTCTCCCAGTTCTCTAATGCTCTCATATATATATATATATATATATATATATATATATATATATATATATATATATATATATATATATATCGATAGATAGTAAGGAACGTCCTATGATAATTCTTCTACGTCTTTTTCATTTATTGATGAAATACAGAAACGTTATAGGTGGGCTAGCTGAACGAGTCAGTCGACGTTCCATCATGTCCCATATGTATAGGAGATGTGTCTGTTGATTGTGCCGGACAGGGATGTTATCATACATTTTGCAGAGCATGTTGAGCAGCACTGGCATCACGTGGGCGTATATTGTCTTACTTGAAGATCACATCGTTTTCCTCTTGCAGGAATGTTAGCAGAACCGGTTGAACAATATTCTGTACGTGCGTGACGCTGTTTCACATTCTTCCGTTAAACACAAATGGTGAGCAAGAGTTGCGAATTATAGTACGACACACGATCTTTGATGTGAGGAGTTAGTCTACGTCTGCCATGTGCATATATACTTTTGAAGATGTAACGCCACATGCATACATCAAACATGCAAACAACCTTTACATGAACCAGCTGTAAGATCTGTTAAAAGACAATATGAATAAAGACAAAAGTAAAACTTTTATTACCGACGCATTTTGTCCTCTGAGGAAGCATTATTAAGGGAAATATAAGGATTTTATATTGGGACATGTTTTCAGAAAAAAATTAAAATGGAACATATATATATATATATATATATATATATATATATATATATATATATATATATATATAATTATTTATTCGAAAATTATAACATAAATATGTTAGAAAATCACTACAAAAATAGCCATTTTGTTTCAACACATCTGGTGTCCTATCAAGTGATGATGTTGAATGTAGAATAAAGGGTTTTAAAAGGGTCAAATCAATTAACCACTCCTCGCAAGGGGAAACACTGTTAAATAAACTGGAATGACCAATCAAAATACAAGTATTCAGAAAATTCAGAAAACTTGACAACGAACTAAGGTTATAATAACTATTTAATGCCTTAATGTTGGGCTTAGACTAAAATAGAATTTATTCTAACTAATAAGGATTAAATTATATGATAAAATTTGAAATTTAGAATTAAAAATTACCCATTTCAAAATTTAAATCTCTATTAAGTTTAAAATTATTAAATTACTTTGATATATATATATATATATAATTTTTCTTTTGTTCTTAATTCGTTGTGAACGCTGCAGCTACCGTATAAAATCTAAGGTATGCTGGTGTGTCTCAAAATTTATTCTTAACTGTCACGTAATTAGAATGATAAACATCTCTCTCTCTCTCTCTCTCTCTCTCTCCTCTATATATATATATATATATATATATATATATATATATATATATATATATATATATATATAGAGAGAGAGAGAATGTGAGAAATGGATGAAAAAAGAAGATATACAGTATAAAACGTGCACAAAAATATATTTTATTGATTATACCAACATATCAATAATAACATTAACATTGAATTACTTACCCACGCATTTTTAACTATATATATATATATTTTTTTTTTCTGATTTCTTTTTGAATTTGTAGGTCTGATGAATTGGATCGTGGTTACGATTCCAATGTAATAAATTATAACCATGGAATATTAGTGTTTGAGCCTCTTATATTATATTCTTACTCTGTCCCGGTCATTGAGCTCTACCTGGATTCTATCCTCTTGGGAATTTATATATATATATATATATATATATATATATATATATATATATATATATATATATTGACCCCTAATATTATCGATCTATCTATCTATCTATCTATCTATCTATTAGGGTTATGAATTTTTTACTTTTAGCTAAGTAATTGATTTTCTGTCTCCTGATTAGATGGACTTTTATTCAAAATTAATGAAGAAGGGTTTAATTCAGTTTTTTAATGTCACCAAACTCGGATATAAGAGAAACCCGGATATAAGAGACTTCTTCTCCGGTCCCGACAACTCTCTTATATCCGGGTTACACTGTATATATATATATATATATATATATATATATATATATATATGAAATTGGACACGCACGCTCCATTACTTTTATTGGGAAACTCTTACCCACGAATATCACAATCGCGAGTCCCGTAACTCATTAGAGTCATAAAGGTACCACACACACTGCAGCCGCAATAGAAGTGGTGTGCCATTGTCAAAACCTACGCTCTCCGGTATGGTTTTAATTTAGACTTTTCTTAGACTGGTAGCTACCCAAGACTATAGAACCCAGTCTACCTTGCTATTTTTCCATTGCTGGATTCAAGATATTCAAGGGTATTAAGTAACTATAATGAACTCAACTGAAATTCGAACTCGCCTCTCCAGTTCCTCAATGAAAACTTTCAATCCGTGCCTGACGATTGCCACGTGCATGAAACTCAGAGTTGTATCAAACGGCTAAGAAAAAATATATATTTATTATTAGTAGTATAAATTTTAGGTGTGTTATTTTACATCTATCAGTTTGATTACCACCAGCACTCACTGTGCGATATATATATATATATATATATATATATATATATATATATATATATATATAATAAAAAGGCTTAAACACTAATATTCCATGGTCATAATTTATTCCATTGGAATCGTAAATACGATCCAATTCATCAGACCTACAAATAAGTGAATAGGAATATTAGTGCTTAAGCCTTTTTTTATTATATCCTTACTCTGTCCTGGACATTGAGTTCTACCTGGATTCTATACTCTTGGAATTTTTTTTTAATACAAAATACATATGTATGTGTATATTTACCGCTAATATTATATGTATATATATATGTTTGTGTGTGTATATATATATATAAATATATATATATATATATATATATATATATATATATATATATATATATATATATATATATATACAAGGCCACAATGTGCTAGCCGTATTCAGAAATTAAAACAGTTCTACAACACACTAAAACATACACATAATGCACACACTCAAGCTAAAAAATTCAATCATTCTTGATAATGGCTAAAGGTATAGCCGAAAACGCTCGGACTATATAACATTTGGACAGTTTTTACATACGCTTTGTCCAGAATAGGAAGCTCTTTTTCAAACACAAGAAAAATGAAATAGAAAGCTTAACCGTAGTACCTTGTCTGTTGCTTTTAATGAAACATGCATAAACGACGTATTGCTGCCTAAATATACGACATATATATATATATATATATATATATATATATATATATATATATATATATATATATATACCAACAAGCAGAAATATTTCTCCTCCGATGATGGCCATTTCGGTCGAAACTAGTCGAGTAATCTAAATGAAAAATAATAATAAAAAAAAAACGAAAGAATATTAATCTCCAACCCAGTGTGTCTGAAGATTTTATTTTTTTAATATTTTTTTTATTC
Source organism: Acanthosepion pharaonis (assembly GCA_903632075.3). Lineage (NCBI taxonomy): Eukaryota > Metazoa > Mollusca > Cephalopoda > Sepiida > Sepiidae > Acanthosepion > Acanthosepion pharaonis. Next base: position 1,097,612 of record CAHIKZ030000428.1, read on the forward strand.
TTGAAAAAAAAAAAAAAAAAATATATATATATATATATATATATATATATACAGTGTAACCGGATATAAGAGACGCGGATATAAGAGAAACCCGGATATAGAGAGATTTTCTCTGGTACGAAATTAGAGCCTGTGTTTTAATGTATATAAAATAGACCAAAGCCGGATATAAGAGAAACCCGGATATAAGAGACTTCTTCTCCGGTCCCGACAACTCTCTTATATCCGGGTTACACTATATATATATATATATATATATATATATATATATATATATATATATCAGACAAACTCTTTGTCTGATGATCTTAAAAGCGTCAAAGCCAGTTCCCAAACTCATATCCATACAACTTATGTTAGCTCTATCACTTACAGAGCTTGCCATTAAGTATCGCGCGCACACACACACGCACATATATATATATATATATATATATATATATATATATAATGTTTGTTTGTGTGTGTCTGTGTGTGTGTATGTATGTGTGTTTGCTAATATATATGTTTGATGGATAGCAGACATCGTTAGGTGCTCAGAGAACGATTTTCAGTCCCTAATTAGAATGTCAGCAAGTACATGATTTGACGCCTTCATTTCTTTCTTCATAGAAACTCCACTGAGGGCCACTTTATCGTTCACAGCACCGCCTTTGTCGTCTTTCATCGCGGCTGTCGCGACACTGTGCCCTCAGAACAGTGACAGACCGGTCGCCATGTTGACGTGCATCTCCTTTGAAAATTTGTGCTCTGTTGACCGCCAAACTGGCCATTGTGGTCACGAGATATGGTAAACTCATAGGACATGTTCGTGGCGATCACTGTCCGTGGGTAAATCGCCGACTGTGACCAGTTGTGATACGCCCATTCCGCCAGACGATTTAACTGATAGAGACAAGGAAAGACTCAGAGGAAATGTGATGAAAATTGACGTTTTTTGGTTAATGAAGAAAACAGACGATTCCGCTGATATTTATATACAATTTGATCGTCTCCTGATTATAGACAATAGCAATGGTAATAACTGTTTCCTTATAAGGAAACATTAGGCATTCATTAACCGAGCAGATTGTACTTCTGTCGGTTGAAGCTTATAGGATCGGCTCTCCAGGTCAATAACATCTCGACAAAAATGAAAAATTCTTTATCGGCTGAATATTACAATACATATATATATATATATATATATATATATATATATATATATATATATATATATAAAACAATTTTTCAGGAATGTAGGTTTTTCAAGTCAAGTAGCTGTTATCGTTCATTCCAGTATTGAAGGGTGTTTCCTTCCTAGCCTTTTGTTTGTGGTGGTGCAGAATAGCATATTATCTCATTATTTTCTGTTCGAGTTATACGTATTAACCATTTTAGCTGTTGTTGCTGTTGAAAGTCCTTCAGTGTTGTGATTTCTGTTATTTGGTGCAGTTTTTTGTTTATGATTCTGTAGCGCCAGTCCATAAGCTTTGAAGAACTGTGCTTATGACATATAAATTGATCGTATTTTTTGAGGATAATAAAACTACTTTTGGGGGTATTTTAATACTTCAGCAAAACTTCCCGAAAAATACTCCTACGTCTGCTAAACTTATAGTTGCTACTTCTGCCAAATCCTATGACGATCGCGACTCTCCACAGCTTCCTTTTCTTTAATATATATAAACAGTGCATTGTAATGATTATTCTTTTGAAAAGTGCGTACTGATTTGCGCTGACCATCTTCATTTTTTATGAATTCCGATTTTTCCTTCGTGATTGGTTAGAGTTTACTCTACGATATAATCGATAGCTACGGACGGGAATTGAACTTGGAATGATATTTTAACTCTCCCATTGTATAACTGACAGCAACTGCTAGATGCATCTTTTCGACATCATGAACTTTTTATGATTACACCATTTTATATTGAAACGCTGATAGTTTTTTTTTAATGTCTGTTTCTTCAAGCCAATAAAGAATTGGAAAGTTGAGAAGACAAGTGCGTTTTAGCAACTGTGAATACGTTCCATGCTTGTAAGAAAAAAAAATTGAAACTATTTCTTTTAGGATGACTATTTTCTTTTTATTTCTGATCTTTTTATACAACAACAACAAGGTCGTCATTCTGCGATCCCTAGTAGTGCTCTTTTTTTAAATGATTAATTTCACCCCAAGCACTATATATATATATATATATATATATATATATATATATATATATATATATATATAATCATTTAATGGAAAATTATAACATAAAAATGTCATAAAATCACTACAAAATTAGCCATTTTGTTTCAACACTTCTGTTGTCTTCTCAAGTGATGGTGTTGAATATTGAACACTCTTTTAAGAATAGTATTTGTTGGTTATTGGAATTTATTCCGTATACAACAATCCTAAACGTGGGTATATATATATATATATATATATATATATATATATATATATATATATATGACCTAGCATGAAACAGTCTCTCGTCTCCTCTGAGTGCTAACGTTGAAATATGAATATTTACTTTCATTTCCCCTATGTAATAGAGAACACGTATCATTTGTTTCAATAAATTTTCTAATAGAAATATTATATTTTATTAACAATTTTTAATGCCTACTTACTTTTCACCCACTTTGTGTATATATATATATATATATATATATATATATATATATATATATATATATATATATATATATATTGGTGTAGACGGGATAATAAGAATCTAATGCGGATAAATTAATTTGCAGTAGGTAATTATATATATATATATAAAAATGTTCATTTTAGGATATTACACCGAAAACATGTAAAAATCGCAATACAATTGCAGTCGTGTTTCAATGCTTATCATCAGGCGATTGTAAATTACTTGCAAGTGAACGAATTATGTAGATTTAAAAACAAAATACAACCTCTTTTTATGAAAAAAGGAAAAGGTGGGGGGGGGCTATAAGGTTTGTGGTTTTTACCCTGATCAACCAATCAAATATGACCTACGTTAAATTTAAACTAAGTGAAGAAGCAAAATTTTAAATTATTTTTATAAATGGGTCATGACCCATAGGTTGGCAGGTAACGGCATAATCTAAAGCAGATGAAATGGTTTCATAAATTAAACAAATCAGACCTAAGAAATAAAAGAGTGGGGGTGGGGAGAGGTAATTTAACAAAATTCTAAACAAGATATATGCTTTGTGAATTTCCAGCATAAAATTTTTAATTATGATGTTAATAACAGTAACTGATTAATGTAAAATGTTTAAAATACCAACCAAATACAAATACACCCATACAAGATGTTACTCATACTACCGGAAGATTAATATAAAATTATATTAAATCCAAATTAATGTTACAAACACAAAGATAAGCTCTACATGGCGCAACGCAGTACAACTAAAAATATAAGAAACGCATAATCAAATTCCAAAGTTTAACTAAATTGTAAGATTTAAACTTTTTAAGATGTAAACTATGTTTACAATTTATAATTAATTCACTTCTTTGATTTATTAAGGAATTAAATCTGATAATTTCCAATTTTTTCATGTAAGTGCAGGAAAAAGGGTTCATATAAAGATCCACATATCCTTGTTGTTTTCAAAATTTTCCATTTCTCCATAAGATTCTTATTAACATCTTTTAAACTCCCAAAATATTTAGAAAGTGATGTATTATTTCAGTAAGAAGTATTGGTGAAGGACAAGATATGTTGATACCACATACTCTTGAAAGAATTCTTAGTACTACCAATATAGAATTTTTCAACTGTCGGATTCTCTAATGTAGAGATAGTACAAAGATAAACAAGAGATTTAGTTGAACATTTATTTGGCAATGGGCATTTAAAATAAAATATTTAACAGAAACACATTAAAATTAAGTTATAGATGCACAATAATCTTGAGAAGATTATAAAGTTACACAATAATAAAATTTAAGCCAATTTAATAATATGTATCATAATACACGTTTCAAGATAAACATTATGATACTGGCCACTGTAATTGTAGGAATTCTGACCAATGTCCATTGCCAAACAAATGTTTAACTAAATCTCTTGTTTATCTTTGTACTATCTCTATGTAATTTTGGCTTACTTGGCTACCTAAATCATCCCCACTCCCATCTCCTCTAATTATTCCTTTTCTTTATGCTATATTAATTTTTAAAATTTTAAAATTTCCTCTTAGAATTTTCCTCTAGGTGTTTTCCTTTATTTCCTTTACGTCCTTGTCACCTTATATATATATATATATATATATATATATATATATATATATATATATATATATTTTTTTTTCTTATGTGTTTCCCTATTTTCAATTTCCACAGATAAGCTTTATATGATTAATATTCTCTGACATTGTTATTTAATAAACATTCTCCCGTTTAAAATAGATATTTACCACCTCCCCTGAACCCTATCCAGTGTTACTTCCGGTATAGTTAACTTTTTTACTTCCTGCATCTTCAAATTCTACGGACGTGAATTCCATTTCATATCTGGGTCTATTTCCTACATGATATAAGAAGACTTTCTTGATTGTTTACACACACACGCGCGCGCGCGCACACACACACACACACACACACACACACACATATATATATATATATATATATATGTATGGAAGTGACCTTTCACATACGGCTTGCCTGGAATCAGTATTGTTCATAACCATTTTCAGTTCGCACCGATCGAGGTGCAGTTGAAATGCACCGAAACGAAGTTGCATCTTTGTAGTGAGTAAACAGTTCTTTTCTATATGATAAAATTATAATATATATCTAATATATATATCTAATATATATATCTAAATTCTGTTTTTATTTCCGGAGTGGGTTTTTTTCTGTTTTCTTTTTGAATTTGTATGTCTGATGAATTGGATCGTATTTACGATTCCAATGGAATAAATTATGACCATGGAATATTAGTGTTTAAGCCTTTTTATTATATCCTTACTCTGTCCTGGACATTGAGTTCTACCTGCATTCTATCTTGGAATTTTTATTCTAAAAATATACATGTATGGGTATTTATATATTTTGCATACGTATGTATATTTACCACTAATATTATATATATATATATATATATGTATGTATGCATATATATGACGTGGCCTGACGATTGCGTCTAGCTTGAAACAGCCTGTCGCCTCTGAGTGTTGACTTCAATGTTTACATACGCTCTATCTCTCTTAAGAAATATAGTCTTAAGATGTGCTATATTTATGGGATAAAGTGCTCAATATCAGAAATAGAGCGTGTGTAAATATAAAACTGAACGTAGAAGTCAGCAATTTATATACGGCACCAACAGGCCTCGTTGTATTAGTAACATTTTGTACGGATGTTATTGGTATTTGGTTGCTATTTTTGGCATTTTACATTGATTGGTTAGTGTTATTAATATCTTAGATGAAGAACCTTCCTTCAACGGTTATGTAACCAGTCCGCTGGGTAAGGGAAACTCGGATGAGTTACACCACGAGATCAATTTTCGGTTGTGGATACACACTGCTGATGAGTTCCAAATATTCGTAGGATGAAACGGCCATCCAGTGCTTTCTGCATTCTGTTGAGGATTCTTCTAGACTCGAAGAATTACTTAATTATGATTATTTCAAAATTCTTCTTCTTAATATTTTTTATCACTTATATATATATATATATATATATATATATATATATATATATATATATATACAAGTATATAATTGGTATATACGGAATGAATTCCAATAACCAACAATTACTATTCTTAAAAGAGTGCTCAATACAAAATAAGACATTGAGTGTGTTGAAACAAAATGGCTATTTTGTAGTGATTTTATAACATACTTATGTTATAATTTTTTTTTATAATAATTATATATATATATATATATATATATATTGATCCATCAATCATTTTATCTGCAAAAATTAGTCTTTCCCGTGTCTCGCCGGATATTTCACACATCTATGGAAATCATTCCATCAGCAAATCTTCTTCATCTTTTTGTCATTTCTCTTCAGGATGTAGGCGTTCATGACTTTCTACAAATCGCATACACCGTCTTTGACATTCTCAACATCCTTCTGTAGAGCCACATTTCTGTTGCTTCGAAAACTTCCCTTCATCTGTGAGGCAAATAGCCAGCGTTCGCTGCCATATACGAGGACTGATATTATCTTTGTTTCTAACGAAATTTGTGGCGTGTCACTTCAGGATGACTATCATGGCTCTTCACAACTTCCTACCCTTTGTAGATCAATGTTTTCTGTCTCCTTTTTATGCAAGTTCGTTAAGTAAGGTTTTCTTCTTGCCGTCAAATCACCTGTGAGTGTTAAATTTTCCAAGCCTGCTTTCTTCAGTATGTGTTCCAGAATAAGAAAGATTGTATTAATCTCTGCTTTATTTCCTTTCGTATAACACTTTAGGTAGATTGATTTCACAACCAATCAACATTTGTTAGATTATTGAAGAGTAAATTTTTAGATGGAGTACGTAGTGAAGACTGAAATCAATACCAAGAGCGAATCAGATGAGCCACGCTATTGCGTCATGCCGATGCGTTTGTACATTGATCTCTAAATGCCTGGAAAATAATTAATTTGACAAGGGAAGATAACTCCTCTGAGAAAAGAAAAATAACAAAAACTGAGGAAATTAACTTGAACCGTCGACTGGATAAATATTTACAAGTTTTTTTTAATTATTTTACTAATGTTCACTCAATACAAGGTTCAAGAACCACTCAAGGTAGAGGGTTATTGTGTCGACTTATATTAGTGTAGGAAATAACAAGCATTAGGTGTTTAGAGCTGAAGGAGGCTTTAGAAAGAACTGGAAACCCAATCCTAAACAGGAAACAAGGGATACACCTCTACTCATGTTAAAAAGACCGGACAGGTGTCACTCAAAAACAGTTCAGAATGGCGTTTCAAACCGGTCCATCTATGCGACTTAGCATCATTCGAATTAGAGATAGATTTGAAACAGATGGAACATCCCAGGAGACTGCGGACATTGAGGAACCCCCGAAAGGATATTAGAAACGTGTCGCCCAAGTTCAAGAAAATCTGTGCGGTAAACGAGTGAGAAAAGAATTTCAGAATCAAGCGTTTATTTATTTTCCCTAGTTCTTTCAATCTTATCCAAGATCGTCTTGATGGGTGAAATGGCAAAACAAAATAAGATAATGCTGGCTGTGATTGTTTCTGTATATGCGCATGAAACGCACTTTGTTGTAATTACAAACACGTATGAACGCGCTCCGTTATAGTCAATTTAGAAATTACCTGTTAAGGAGAATATAGATCTAAGGGAGGTAACTTAATTCATATATTTTTTATTAATTTTTTTTTTAAATATTCAATCTGCAATTTAAAAAAAATTACAATTTGAGTATCACAAAAGATTAGGTTTATAGGCATTTTAAAACATTGTTGCTATACTCATAATTAATCTTATTTAGTGTTGGTTGTACATTTTTTTATAAAGATGGCTTCAAGATATATATATATATACACACACACACACATATATATATATATATATGCATAAAACATAAGATCAGAAATAATTTCTAAATGCAGACATGAAAACAAATACCTATTATCACAATTTATACTAAATGGATAAAAAAATACCAACCAACACTGCTACGTAAACAACCACTGACCCTATGAACACGAAAAGAGAAAACATAACACCATCAATTATTTTCTAGTTCAAACTATCATCATAATAATTATAATTATTGTTATTACCATTCCACCACCATTACTACAATCACTTTTACCATTTTACCATTTTCTGCTACAATTATCATTATCATCATCTGTTCCTCCCACCATTACTACCGCATTACAATTAATATTGCCGCATTAGTCCACAAATACTGACGCACCACAAATAACATTACCACATCAATCCACAATTATATTTCCTACCCACCGCATAAATACTATTAAGTATTATATTCTTTAGCGAAAGGTGGGTAAAAGAAGCGAGCTTGCTTCGTGTGAACGGGGCTAGCCTTGATTTTCTCTTCTAGGTCAACCTATTGCACATCGGGGTGGCTTCCTGTGGAGCCCTCCTTGGTTAGGTTAGACAAGCTTCAGTGTACCTAGTTAATGTGAGTAAGTGTTGTTCCTGGCCTGCATCCCGGCCGTTCTTTTGGTTATGATCCAAGTCGAGATTCCCAACCTCCGCAGTTTGTTTTGACCCCACCCCTTTCATCTCTACTGGGTTAGTTTTATATTTTCCCATTCCAGCCTAATATTTTATACTTTTCCCCCTCCCTTAGCGAGAGAGCTGCCTCTTGATTTGTCCCCTGGGCAGAATACAGCGGTCTCTCTGTTTTTATGGGTTGGACGGTCCCTACTAACATCAATTATGTTTAGTTTGTATTTGTGTTTATTTTTAAGTTTATTATTGGGTTCATTTCCTCCCCTCTCATTTTATCATAATTAGAATTGTATATATATATATCATCATTAAAATTTTATGGCATGGGGCGCGATTTTTGGTAGGTCTCCCTTGAGAGCAAGTGGTATTATGGTGGTTGAAGGCTTGTTTGGTGATGGACGAGTTCTTTTGGTGAATGAGTAAAATGTAATGTACGAATGGGTCGCGAATCTGATTAGCTAGGTATAAGATAGTTAGTGTTGACCAGCCTCTACCCCTCCCCTTTATTGGCCCCGTGCCACAATTTGTACTTTTTGTACGAATAAATATCAGTCTTGTTCTTATGTCCGTCTTATCGTATTTTATTTATTTTATGGATTTTATACGATACCAGTCAGAGCATAGCATCCGTATTGTTTGTTTCTTGAATGGGTTGGACAAGCTGTGTTGACCTACGTATCTGATAAGTTTTGCAAATCTTTTCTTTTTTCCTTTTTAATTTTTGTTTAAAAGCCTTTTGTTTTTGATTTTTTCTGTACTTGTGCATAATTTTTTTTTCTTGCCTTTTTACCCCCCTCACTGTTTTGTTTGCCTTTGTTTACATTTGTTTGCTCCTTTGTTGAAATTTATTTTTATTTGTCCACCGTTTATCTTTATATATTACACTTAAAAGACATTCGTTCTGTCGTGGTGGTTGTCGCAGGCCACCATGGACGAGAACGTAAATAATACACCACCGACGGTGTCTTTAGAAAATTCGGCCTGGTCTGAGAATAGGCCGAAAAAGAAAAAAGATGCCGAATATTACGCAGCTCAAAGAGAAACTTTTGAAAGGTCGTTTAAGGAAAATGAATTTCTTACCATCCCTGAAGCACTGGAAGCGGTAGAAAATAAAATCATTTCCCTGCTGACGTCCGACGTGAAAAGTCGGAAATTAACCGGAGTCAGCAGGGAGACAATGGAAGAGGTCCTAAAGACCTTGAAAATTTATCCGAAGGTGCTGGCTAGGAGGTCAAACGCAATGTGGGACATTCTCCTACCAACAGAACTGGAGGCGAAGCAGTTGGCAGGCAGAGTGTTGACAACAAAAAACCTCAAGCTGCAAACGGAATACATGGGCAGCCGTAGGACTAAAATAACAGTCCACGGCGTACCTGTGGACATCTCGGAGGACAGAATGGGGCCTTCTTCGCCCAGTATGGAAAAGTGGAGGAGGTCAAAGCGATAGTGAGCAAGTCCGGCATTGCCACGGGTGACGTGGAACTGCAGGTGACCCTAAACCAGAAAGAATTTAGGATAATTCCCAACACCCTGGTTTGCAGGAAAAGAAAGATGTGGGTCGTGGTGGAAGGCAGGCGACCGAATTGCCCAACGAAACAGCCTCAGCCTGTAAGCCAGCACACGCCACCAGTAGCAGCAGTAGCGGTGAACGACAAAAAGGCAGAAGCAGATAAAAACGCTGACGGAGCCTGGAAGGAGGTTGTAAATGGAAGGAAGGGGAACAATGTACCAGCTCCCCCTCAAAAGGAGAAGCCTCAACCACCATCAAAGCCGCAGGTGGAAAAGAAAAAAGGGGAAAAAGATGTGGCAAAAAAACTGTCGCCCCCAAAACTCCCACAGAAACAGCAGCAGCAGCAACAACAACAATCACAACAACCACAGCAGCAAGAGCAGCAGCAACAACAGCTACCAAAGGAACAAAGAGACAGTCCGATGGAAGTTGAACACATGCCTCCACCTCGAGTGGCGTCTCTGAAGAGGTGCAGAGAAGAGGAGGAGGAGGAGGAGGAGGAGGAGGAGGAAGAAGAAGAAGAAGAAAGAAAAACACAAGAAAGTTGTTCTGGTCGTAGCCGGGCGGAACGCAGTCTGGTCAAAACCAGGAGGCGCTCCTTCCCGGCTTCGCCAATGAGATCGTCCTGCTCTCCCGGCATTAGAAGCTTCACTTCCTCCCCTTCCCGTACTACATCCCCCTCTCCCTCCACATCTTTCCCAAGTTCATTTAACACACCACCACACACGTCCACCTCCTCCCCTCCGCATCCTGCTAGGGAGAAAAAGAAGAAAAAGAAATTGTTTGAGGGCCTCGAGTCAATTTGTAAAATTGACAAAGAAGAGTACATAAGGGGGCCTGCCCAAACAAAGGAAAGCCCTGTTGGAGGTGCTGTACAAAAACGACGGAGGTGGACGGCAAAGTGTCGAGGACCCCCGTAATTCCCCAAAGGCTCAGGTGTCATTACCTGTGTCAGAGACAATGGTGGCTACCCTAAAAGTGTGGAGCCACATATTCGAGGCCAAGGAGGCCTTTCGAACATTAGAATGTGTGAGTTGGACAACCCGACTTGAAGAAACTGCGCAACTTTTTGCTCTGGGAGGGTCCCGGTTTTAGTTCACCCTCCTTATATAGAGCTATTAAATTAATGTACCCTATTGACGTCGGCGGTATTGTCCTGGGCGGTCGTATGACGACTGAATTGGGCACTGGTAGTCTGGGACAATCCGTCGGGGTCCTGCTCAACGCAGATTTCCACCCCGTATGTGTATAAAGTTTTTGCGCTTATTCTTTTTTCTTTTTGCCGGCCTAGACGATGGCAATTAAGTTAGCTACACTGAATGTGAATGGCTTGAGGGATCGGGGTAAGGCTGCTCGCCTGCTCCGAGACCTGTTGTCCTTTGATGTGGATGTCACCGCGATCGAAGAGACTCACTTTGTTTGCAGTTCCGATTCCTTTGTTTATTCAGCATATGGGGACCGGTTTGCCAGAGGTGTTTCTTTGCTTGTTAGACGTACTCTTTCGGCGGCTGGGGCCGTTCCTGGTGGATTCAACGCGACTAGTTTTAATGGGGGACTGGAATGCCATCCTGGACTCCAAGTTAGACAGGGGGCTGGGTGCTACCGGGTGAGGGGGCGATCGCAGCCTGGTCGATCTGATCGACGATTATGGTCTCGTCGATAGATACCGGGTCGATCATCCCAAGGAAAAAATGTGGACGTGGGCTCTTAATTGGCCTTTTGACAAGGTGGTTAGCTACCTTGACAGAATGTTATTGAGAAGAGCCGACATAGAACTACTAGATTGCCCTACGTTCCACTGGGTAGGCTATTCGGATCACAAACTCGTTTGTGCACGGGTAGCATTAGACCAGCCTAGAATGGCTGGGTACTGGAAGTTCAATCTGTCTTTACTGGACAGGCGGGACTTCCAGGAGCAGATAATTAGACTAGTGCAGCGGAAGCTAGTGGGGGCGGTTATCGGGAATAGATGGTGGGAACGCCTTAAATGTGGATTAGATCCTTCACCACTGATTTCAGCAAACGGCTCGCTCTAGATAGAGCTGAAAAGGTGAAGACGCTTAAAGCTAGTTATTCCCGGGCGGTGGCTGGAGGGATCCCTAGAGATAGCCTTTAGCTAAGGAGGCCCTGGATCGATCGAATAGCGAGCGGTACATGGGTCAGGTAATTAGACATAAGTTAAGCAAGATGTCTTCCGAAGCCGTGAACTTGGGCGCAGATCTGCGCAGGGAAGAGTTCCGTCGAGGTGGCGATCGTTACATTCGTGAAGTCAAATCCCGGAGGGGCGTACCTTTCGGGCCACTGACGACATGTGCGGAGCGTTTCGGCGCCATTTCGAGAACCGGTTTACCAAGGAGCCTGGTCTCCATGAGGAGGAGTTTCGTAGCTATTTGGCTGACTTTCCTCGGCTTTCGCCGACTGAAGCGGCTAGTTGCGAGGGAGAGATTACGGAGAGCGAAGTCTACGCGGTTTTGAACAAGGTTGGCAGAGGCAAGTCACCCGGTCTGGATGGTTTGCCCTATGAATTGTACTTGAGGCTGTCGCACATCTTTGTTCCAATTTTGACTGCAGTGTTCAACAACTGGTTTCAGTCGAGGTCCATCCCCAACCGGATCACCAGGGGCGTGATCACTCTGTTGAAAAAGGGCAAAGGTGGTGGGGGGAACCTAGATGATTACAGGCCCATAATTCTGCTAAACACAGAGTTAAAGATTATGGCCAAGATCCTGTAGGAGCGTTTGCAGTCAGTTGCCGAGTCTCTGTTGGGACCTGAGCAGACTTGTTCTGTGAGGGGCCGAACAATTCAGAGCAACCTGCATCTGATCCGCACGATCATAGAGGGTGTAAAAGATGACGAAGAAGCCGCGCTGATCAATTTAGATCAGTCCAAGGCATTTGATAGGGTCGACCATCGCTACCTTGCTACTGTCCTGCAGGCCGCTGGATTCGCACCCAACTTCTGCCGCTGGATTAGCCTCCTGTATCGCTCCCCCAGGCGGTGGTACAGGTGAACGGAAGGTTGTCGGTCGGTTCGGTCAGGGTTGTCCGCTGTCGCCTCTCCTTTATGCTTTGGCGTTGGAGCCTCTCCTTCGCCGGCTGAAGGACGAGACCGGCAGTCCGGCCCTACGTGGAATAGCCGTTCCTGGAGGGTCTCGAGCCAGGATTTCCGCGTACGCCGATGACGTATCTGCTTTCGTGTCGTCCCGCAACGACATTGAGGCGGTACAGAGGGCGCTTGATCGGTACGAGAAGGTGACAGGAGCCAAAATAAACCGCGACAAGTCGTCCGGCTTGCGGTTAGGTGCCTGGAAGTGGGTCGCTCTTCCGGGCCGCTTCGGTTGGACAGACGGTCTTGTCCGCATTCTTGGAGTGTGGTTTGGGCCTGACCTCCAGCTGGAGAAGAATTGGTCTGAAGTAAGAGCAAAGGTTGATTCCGCCGGTCAGACTTGGAATCGACGGAGGTTGTCCGTGAAGGAAAGGGCGGAGGTGTGTGCTACCTACATTTTCCCCCTGATTCTTTATCGATTGTCCGTACTTCCTCTCTGTAAGACCCACAAGAAGGCGCTCGAGCGATCGCTATCCTCCATTTATGGAGGGACACGGGAATCGGGTCGACAGACGAGTCTGCACTAAACGTCCGTGTCATGGGGGGCTGGGAATGCCGCACCTGCCGAGTCACATCCGTGCCTCTAGGTTGGCTTTCCCTACGCCGCGCATTGACTGGAGAAGATCCGATTCTGGAGGGGATTTTAGGGACGCGTTCCTGGCCTTACCATCAGTTCCCCCCATCTCGCGGGTTGAGCGCGGTCGTAAACCCAGGATCAATCGGTTTTCCTTCGCGAGTGTCGGTCGCCTTGAGGGCCGTTCCCGGTCCAGTGACCTTTTTTCGGCCTAGGAAGGTCTTCTATCGTGAATTAGTGGAGAGGCCCGCGAAGGATCCCCTACGAGATATGCTCGGCATGTCGGAGGAGTTTCGCTCCTACTGGTCTTGGGCGCCAGCGGCGGATTACCTCAGTAACCCTTAGTTTTCGCTTAGCTGGCGATTAGCTCGGAATCGGCTGCCTCTCAACGACAAGGCTTTCATATGGGGCTTGGCGGATTTGCCAGACTGTGAACGGTGTGGTCTTGGCTTAGAGGAAAAGGCTGCTCACGCCTTCTACCATTGCCCCCAGGTCCGCCCCTTATGGGACCATGTCGGCTAGCTGACGGCTCGTCTCGCTCCCGAACAGCTTGTGTCCATTGATCGCGCATATGTGACAATGTGTCACCCCCCGTATTCGGGATGAAACGAATGGTGTTTCTGACGCTGATGGCCACGGGCTCGAATGGTGATTTGGACGACGCGAAAGGAGGAAGTCTTGAGAGGCAATTGTCTTTCTCATTCGGATCTAATTCGATTCTTTTAGCATCAGCTCAAGATGAAGATTAGATCGGATAGAAAACGATTGCATTCGACAGTCTTTAGCGAAAGGTGGGTAAAAGAAGCGAGCTTGCTTCGTGTGAACGGGGCTAGCTTTTGATTTTTTTCTCTTCTAGGTCAACCTATTGCACATCGGGGGTGGCTTCCTGTGGAGCCCTCCCTTGGTTAGGTTAGACAAGCTTCAGTGTACCTAGTTAATGTGAGTAAGTGTTGTTCCTGGCCTGCATCCCGGCCGTTCTTTGGTTATGATCCAAGTCGAGATTCCCAACCTCCGCAGTTTGTTTTGACCCCACCCCCTTTCATCTCTAGTGGGTCAGTTTTATATTTTCCCATTCCAGCCTAATATTTTATACTTTTTCCCACTCCCTTAGCGAGAGGATTTTGTCCCCTGGGCAGAATACAGCGGTCTCTCTGTTTTATGGGTTGGACGGTCCCTACTAACATCAATTATGTTTAGTTTGTATTTGTGTTTATTTTAAGTTTATTATTGGGTTCATTTCCACCCCCCTCTCATTTTATCATCATTAGAATTGTATATATATATCATCATTAAAATTTTTATGGCATGGGGCGCGATTTTGGTAGGTCTCCCTTAAGAGCAAGTGGTATTATGGTGGTTGAAGGATTGTTTGGTGATGGACGAGTTCTTTTGGTGAATGAGTAAAATGTAATGTACGAATGGGTCGCGAATCTGATTAGCTAGGTATAAGATAGTTAGTGTTGACCAGCCTCTACCCCTCCCCTTTATTGGCCTCGTGCCACAATTTGTACTTTTTGTACGAATAATT